>CM061028.1:32026504-32414004 GCA_030763125.1 Hippophae gyantsensis
TATACTCAAAATGCTTTTCAAACTCTGTTACACTCTTATGGCACTGTACATCATCTAACCTGTCCAGGAACCTCTCAACAAAATGGTCGAGCCGAAATAAAATTTCGTCATATTCTTGACACTGTTCGTGCTCTTCTTCTCTCTACCAAAGTTCCTACCCCATTTTGGGGTGAAGCTGCTCTTCATGCTGTTTATGCCATTAATCGCATTCCAAGCGCTGTCATTCATAATCAGACTCCGTATGAGCGCTTTTTGGATCATCTCCTAACTATCATTACCTTCGCTCATTCAGATCTGTTTGTTTCGTTCTTCTTCAGCCTCATGAACACAACAAACTTGAGCCTCGATCTAGACTTTGTTGTTTTCTTGGTTATGGTGAAACTCAAAAAGGGTATCGATGCTATGATCCTGTTTCACATCGTCTCCGTGTTTCCTGTAATGTTGTCTTTTGGGAACACCGCTTATTTGTTGAACTTTCTCACTTTCGTTCTTCCCTAACTAATTCAAATGTTTTGGAAATTTTTCCAAATGAGTCTCTTGTTCCTTCTACAGAAACTTCTAATCCATCTTTGGACTTCACTATTCAATCTTCAGATATTTTTGATGATTCTCCTAGACAGGTTGTAGAAGAACAGGTTGATAATGAGCTGCCTCACCTTGAACATAGGTCCCTTGCTCCTGCTCCGCCTGAAGATCCTCAACAAGACATTCCACCTCGCCACTCAACCCGGGTAAGATCCATTCCTACACATTTACTTGACTATCATTGTTACACTGCCCTTGCTACACTCCATGAGCCTCACACCTATCGTGAGGCATCTACTAACCCTTCTTGGTAGATTGCAATGAAAGAAGAAATTGATGCATTAACCAAAAACCATACTTGGGATCTTGTTACTCTCCCTCTTGGTCAATCTGTGGTTGGTAGTAAGTGGATCTATAAGATCAAGACTCGTTCTGATGGGTCTATTGATCGCTACAAAGCTCGTCTTGTAGCAAGAGGTTTTACACAAGAGTATGGGATTGATTATGAAGAGACTTTTGCTCCAGTTGCCCGTATTTCCTCTGTTCGTACCCTCTTAGCTGTTGCTGCTGCTAGTAAATGGGACCTTTTTCAGATGGATGTTAAAAATGCATTCCTTAATGAGGATCTGCATGAAGAAGTCTATATGCAACCTCTTCCTGGTCTTTTTGTTGAAACAAATAAGGTTTGTCGCCTTCGACGTGCAATTTATGGCCTTAAACAAGCTCCTTGAGCATGGTTTGCCAAATTCAGCTCCACCATCCTTCGCTTGGGTTACACTGCCAGTCCTTATGATTCTGCCTTATTTCTTCGTCGTAATGATAAAGGCACCATTTTGCTTCTTCTATATGTAGATGATATGATCATAACCGGTGATGACCTCAATGGCATTCAAGAACTCAAGGATTTTCTTAGTCAGCAGTTTGAGATGAAAGACCTTGGACATTTAAGCTATTTCTTGGGTCTTGAGATCACTCGTTCCATAGATGGTCTTTACATTACTCAAGCAAAGTATGCATCTGACCTCATATCTCAAGCTGGACTCACTGACAGCAAGACTGTTGACACTCCAGTTGAACTTAATGTGCATCTGACACCATCAGAGGGGCAACCATTGTCTAATCCCTCTCTTTATAGATGATTGGTTGGCGATCCGTTTATCTTACGCTACTCGTCCGTACATCTCTTATGCCGTTCATCGTGAGCCAAGATTCCGTCTCGCTCCACGATCGACTCATTATGCTATTGTTCTGCGTATTCTACGATACTTGAAAGGCACTATCTTCCATGGCCTTTTCTACTCAGCTCAATCTCCTTTACTACTTCGTGCATTCTCTGATGCTGATTGGGCAGGAGATCCTACTGATCGTAGGTCCACTACAGGTTATTGCTTTCTCCTTGGTACTTCTTTGATTTCTTGGCGAAGTAAGAAACAAACCTTTGTGGCCCGCTCCAGTACTGAAGTAGAATATCGTGCTCTTGCTGATACCACATCCGAGCTCCTTTGGCTACGATGGCTCCTTAAGGATTTGGGTGTGTCCACATCTTCTGCAACTCCTCTTTATTGTGATAATCAGAGTGCCATTCATATTGCTCACAACGATGTCTTCCATGAACGGACTAAACACATCGAGATTGATTGTCACTTTATTCGCTCTCATCTTATCCATGGTGCTCTCAAGCTTTTCCCCGTTTCCTCCAACGATCAACTTGCAGATATTTTCACTAAGGCACTTCCCAAAGGACGCACTCGTAATTTGGTTGACAATCTCAAGTTGGTCTCACATCCACCTTGAGTTTGAGGGGGACTGTTAATGTATATCTAGTAATATATTAATATCTGCTATTGTATATCTATATTTAATTACTTTAGATATATCTAGTTTACTTGTAATTCCTATATAAAGGCACTATGTATATTCATTTGATCACAGAATAGAATACAATCATTAAGCATTTCTAACATGTTCCAAAACCAATGTAAGGGGGTGAAATACAAAAGGGTTTCTAGAAGTGCAGAAACACGTATGGCGTGATGAAGGGTTTTGTGTGCCACGGCATGAGATTATCTGATCCAGATTAAAGTGCATTACAGGCTGACTCATGCCGCGGTGTAGAAGAAATGCATGCCACGATAGCCAACTATAGGATCCATAATTTTCTCTCTTTTGCAGCGTTTTCTATCCCTATATAAACCTCTAAAACCTATTGTAATCATCATCCTTTCTAATCTCATCAGTTCTTTCTTTAGCTGATTTTTTAGTTTTCTCTTAAATTTTTCTTTTCTTAATTTCAAAGTTCTTCTCTCAACAACTTTGAGAGTTGAAAATAGTTAGTTTATTTAGTAGTTTTCTTTTAATTCAATAAATAATATTGACAAATCTGTTTGGAGGTTTTTAAGATACAAAAAAAATACTGAAAATCTATACTTGGAAGGATATGTTTGAGATTTAATTTAAAAGTACTCTCCTATTTTCAGATTAATTTTATATGTTGTTCTAAATATTATATTTAATTTAATGATCATTTATAAAATTAATGTCTGGATGAAAATACTATATGATATTAGTAATTTTATTATGCTTGTGAATATTAAAATAAGTAAACATTTTTTTATAAAATGAATTAAGTTTTATTTCTTCATCAAGATTTAAATGAAGTTTGTTAAAAAAAATATATTGACGAAATACTTTTTGTAATAAACATGAGAGTTATATTTTAGATTTAATTTTAAGGATCTCATTTAAAGTAATGCTCTTAGATATTAGATGTAATTATCTAAATCTTATTTAGATTCATGATCTATTTCAAATATTTTTTTAAGATTTATTAATGAAAAACATATTGATGACATATTTTTCACAATAGATTTAAAATCTAAAAGTTAGTTTTCAAATACTTAAATCACTAACATAACTTTGCACATGGATGCGAGTTGAAATTGTTAGATTCGACCAAAGGCGGAAATTAAATGGTCTATTAATCTCTTAGAAAATAAGCATAATTTAATTAAAATAAACTAATATATCCAATCGAAGGCGTTAAGTGATTTTAATTAATAACAAATAGTAGATATAGTTAATCTTCTATTTGTATATGTTTGGAGAGAATTGTGTTCTGTTAGGGATTTTAGTGATTTTAGAGAGAAGTGAGAAATTTGATATCTAAATTGGATCTTGTATTCTCTTCATTAAAGAGGTATATATATAACATCTTAGGCACGTAAGGTGGTTATGTATTTAGCGACCTGGATACATGATAATTACATATGATTTAATAAACTGAAAATAAGTCATCATAGGGGTTTATATAGGTCAGTCTTTATATTCAGATCGCTTAAGGTTCTCAAGTAGATTTCCCAAGTCGTCAATATGGAGTGAGGACCGAAGTCACATAAGGATCTTACAATACCACTAGGGCTTGATCTCTTAGACCTCCTAGAGCAATAACGAGTTGATCTAATTGGCTACGTTGTATGCTTTATTGAACTTATCAGGTCTGGGTAATCATTAAGCCATCATCCTTATAACCTTGATGTAGAGTAGCGAGGTACCAACATTGTTTAAGTCGTGTATCTGTTACACATTTAATACCAAACAGTATATATAAGAAAGAACTAATAATCTTAATTCATACTTTAATAACCTAATTAATATCGAGTAATCATGATTAACTAATTAATCTATCCTATAAATTCTCCATTGAGTATAAATATTATTTGCATTATGTTTGTTGAATCTCTCCTTAGTTTAGAATTTTTTAAAACCCAAATTTTGTGACAAAATGTGTAGGTTTAATTTTCATTTTCAAGAATTTTTTGAGTTATTTAAAAGCCACATAATTCTTCTTTAGACTGACCTTAAAAGTATACTTATCACTTCTTACAAAATTATTCAAGTATTTATGAACTATTTTATAAATACAAAACTCGAGCATTATCAAGTTTTTAACGCTACTGTTGAGAGCGAATATTGTTTTTAAATTTTTGTTATCAAAATCTTAAAAAATAAGATTGTGTTGTAAATATTGTAATTTTTATTATTAAATAACTTTAGATATTTAAATTTTAAATCTTCAAAAAATTAAAAATTAAAAAAACTATCTTTAAAAATATTTTAAAATAAAATATTTTGATTTTTAATTTAATTTTCTTTTCTTTTATTTATTTAAAATTATTTTTTCAATTTTTTTTATTTTTTATTTTATTTTAGTTTTATTGCTTTTAATTATTTTATGTTTAGTATTTTTGTGTACAAACATATGAAATTTAATATAATTGATGTAAGTATTATATAAATTATATCATAAAATGTTTTTATAATATATTATTTGTAACAAACTTTTATATTTATTTTATTTTTTATTTTTTCTACTTGACAAATGATCTTAATTTTTGTTTTAAATAGTTTATGCGATGTAAGAGATCTTTAGGGTATCCTCTCACTCCTTACATAAATAATATTAATAGATCAAAAAACTGTCAAAAAGGTTGGACTTTGAGATCAAATAACATTCAGTTGAGCAACACATAGAACAAGACCTAAACCTTCCCTTTGAACCAAAAATTACGAGGGAAAATCAACAACCTAGGGTGACCACCATGAAAAAGTATGTAATGATAACCATTGGCATTGCTCGTGCCTTAATCCAATTGGGTAAGGTGGCTAGGAATTATGAATTGAGAAATATTCATTTTCCATATTGCCCTCATTTAATGGATTGCCTAATGAAGACTCTTGGTCTTTCATTAGGAACTTCTATTCCACAGTCAAAATATTCACTTTCAGTGTTCTCAACAAGGACTAGCTTATAATGCAATATTTACCTATACCATCAAAGGCAAAGCCAAGGCTTGGTTGATGTCACTCCCTTTAGTTCCTTGATGATCTGGAAGGATGTACACAATAAATTCATTAAAAAAATTCTATTCCCATAAAACATCAAAACTGAGAACAAGGATTGCTAATTTCTCTCAAATGGAGGGAGAAATTTTCCACAAAGTTTAGGATAGATTAAAAATCTTCCTCACTCAGTACCCCCATCATATCTACCATCTACAACTACTGAAAAAAAATTCTATGATGGATTGGCACAATAATTTCAGTTCATCGTTGACAATGCTATGAGAAGAGCAATAAGAGAAAAGACAACCTTAGAGACTTATAATCTCTTTGAGATGTTAGGTGCTAATTCCCAATAGAAAAAATCTTGAGTGAAAAGGGGTAAAGTCCATGAAATCGAATCCAGTATAGAAGTATAGATGCATCTTGCATAACTAACCAAGTATGTTGCGTTTCTCACCACACGTTCCATACCCAATAAAGAACAATGTGGATTGTATAGTACTTTGGGACACAGTATTGATACATGTCCCTACCAAGGAGGAAAATGTTGGACCTAAACTGGTTAATACATTGGGGGTTTACTAACCAAGACCTAGATACCATCCCAATATAAATACATATAATCTAGGGTGAAGGAATCATCCTAATTTATCATGGAGATAAAACAATCCTCCATTCACCTAGAGCTCAAATCAATAGGGATAGAAATACTACCAAAAATTACCTGAGACTCCTCCCATCGAAGCAAATCTAGAGGATAAAATGCATTCATTTAAGTGAGTATGGATAACCAATCAAGAATATTTCAAAAGTTGGAATCTATGAAGATTTCTATCAAAAAGGTGGGAGTACAAGTTGAGCAACTGACTGAGTACTTGCAGAAGTAAGCCAAAGAATAATTGTCAGGTCAGAACAACAATTGAACTCAATGATGTGGGAACATTGAATTTATTAAATGATGCAGTCCCCGAAGCAACATCTCGCTAAAGACGATAAAAATAGTCTTAGATTGTAGATAACCCATTATTTACTTTTATTTTTCTTTAATTTAATTTATTTTAATTTCATAGTTATAATTATTTTTATTTGTTATTCATTTAATTTTTTCATTTAAGTATAGATGTTTTTTATTTTATTATTTTAGACAGTAATAAACTAGTATTTTAAATATATATAAAAGAGGGTATCGTAAAAATTAGTGAGAAGAACAGAGCTACGTGCATTATGGTACAAAATTTATCCCATTACGATACTGATCTTTCTACTCAAATTAGAATAGAATTTCTAAAGCTTGTGTCGTGGCATGCTCTTACTTGCATTGCAGCATGCATACATTTTCTATTTAGAAATACCAACCCTGATGTGTTTTCATCTATTTATCTCTCACATTTTATCACTTTCTTTACAAAATCCTACATTTTCTCCCCTAAAACACCATAAATCCCTCAAAAATCACACCTTTCTTTCATTTTCTTTCAAATCTTTTTGCAAAAATCTCATTCCTAACTATTTCCTAGACATTCCATTAAAAAAATTAAAAAAACCATCAACTCATCAAAAACTCTTTATCGTTTTCAAATAAAAATGTTTTTTGAAATTCATCATCCTCAACAACACAAGTAAATAAAAAAATTTAAAATTTAAGTCTTAAATTAAATTCTTTGAATTTTGTGAATAATTTTTGGATTAAAAAGAGTTCCCAACCCTAATTTGGACGAGATGGGGTAAGAAAAAGATTTTAGAATAAATTACATAAGGTTGTGTTTATCTGGATTGTATGAGAACTTTGGATTTATATATTGTTGATTTTTTAAAAATGGTACCAAAAAGTTGTAGAACAAATTGAGAAAAATGGGTATTAACTTCTAAGGATTATGATAACGCCAAATTAAGATTTGATAAAGTTGTAGAAGTAAAAAAAACATTTTATAGTGAAAAGGGATATGGACTTAGATTTGGAGCCAAATGCCCAATTTGATAGAATTTCTAATGTAATAACACTATTAGGTTGGAAAAGGTTTGTTAAAGAACAAAATGCCGTTATAAAATCAATTATTTGAGAATTTTATGTAAATGTTCCCGATGTTGTTGATAATATTGTTCAAGTATGAAATGTACTAGTCCTATATAGGCCAATTGATATGAATGCTCATTATGTGTTGCTGAATATTGGCCAGGGTGAGTATGAAACTTATTTAGGTAATGTCGACTATGTTACAGTAATTGAAAACTTAACTTTGGAAGGGGCCGAGTGGGGTTATAAATGTGGAAAACCTAAGGGCTTTGAAGCTAAGTATTTGGATAAGGTTGCTTGCATATGACAAAACTTTGTTTGTTCAAGACTAATGGCCCGAAAACATTACAACTCTATGGACAGAGAGTAGGCAATATTATTGTATGCTATAACATCCAAAATTTCTATAGATGTTGGAAATATAATTCATCACATGATTAAATTGTCTGCTATTAACCATTGATTGAGTTACTTTTTCTCCCATCTCATTACTGCTTTATGTAAAAAAATAGGATGATCTACTCAAAAAGCGAAGTTATATTTTAACCTGGAGAATTATTAAATATGACAAATTACGATGAACTTAATTCTAGTACAAACAATGCCCATCGGGATAAAAGGGCCACTTTTTCATCTAAGATGAATATGAAAGATGAAATTTATCATTTAGGCGAAAGAATGACCTATATGGAAAAATATCATCAAGCCTACATTGTCCAACAAGCTGCATTTTTAAATCAATAATATCGTGATCAAGTGAACCATAACTATTTGATATATTAAATGAATCGGTTATACCTTAACCATCTCGGCATGGTGGTAAGCCATTTAGTAGCACCAGAGTATCAATATTATGATTTCAACTTTACACTATAAGAACAATCATGACAACATTATGGAGAACAAGGACCGGATGGCAAGGAGGACTAAGCTCCAAATTTGTTTCAAAACATTTTATGAGTTTTTATTTTTATTTACATGTATTTTGTTTTATTTTATGGTTTGAATTTTAGTTTAATTATTTTTCTTTTGATATTATATTTATTTTTGTTGCGTGTAATTTATTTTGTTTTATATACTGTAATGTGATGAAATGTTTGTTATATTTAGAACTATTAAACTTATAATTGTTTATTGAGATGTGTAAGAAGTACACAATATTTTGTTAAGAAGCACACAATATTCTATCTATGTGATTAAAATATTTGAAATGATGAATGCAGCTGCATTTTCACATATATACTTGAACACGTTCAAAAAAGGGTAACTTTTTTCACTTTACTCTTTATCTTTAATTTATAACTGTACATTAAGGGCAATATAAATTCTAAGTTAGGGTAGAAAAAGTTATATCTACATAAATTTGAGTAATTTATATATTTTTTATTAAACATTGTTTACATTTTCATTTATTTTTAATTCTTTATATATTCATATTTCCATTTGTTTGCTTTTATTGATTTAGGAATTTTGTATTATATTTTATTTTTTTTTCGCAAAAATTATCATGTCTTTTAGTTAATTTTAAGTAAATAAATAAATATTTTTTACATTTTAATTAATTTATTGAACATATCGTAGAGTAAGTTGATAATTAGTTAGTTTTGTCATAAATTTTACTTCATGATAAAATATTAAAATTGCAATAAACCCAAAATTGGTTAGTAATCAAATAGTGGAGATTATATTGTGAGAATATTTTGAGCTTTTATCTTTCTATTTTAAATGATAGAATTTTTCTACTCTTTTGAATACTATTCTTATCAATTCAAATTATTAATGATCTCTATAGGTTTTTGCATTGAATGTTCGGATTTTTACATCTCATAAAGTGTCATATATTTACTTTTATTGCTTAAATTGATTGATTTAAGTAGAAATGAAAAATATGACTTTCTTCATTCATGTAAGACTTCCAAAAAAATTACATATATGAGGTTACTTAAGCCATTACAAAAGAAAAGTCAAAATTAAATACTTGTCAAATCATACAAAATATGTACAAATTGTACAATAGATCCTATCTCTTAAAAAAAAAGAATATCTCTAAGAGAGAGAGAGAAGAAGAATAAAAGAGAAAAATGAATAAGTATAAACTAAATACTATGACCTAGAAAATCCCACAAAATTAATTAGAAATGGCTAAATATAATAGGAAAATAGGAAATAAATCCCTTAAAAATCATTGCATTTTATTTATCTCCAAAAGGCATATAACTTAAAAAAAATTATTTAATGATTTTGATTGATATAAGAAAATAATATGTGATTTTTTTCATAAATTCTTTCATTCGATTTCTTTCATGAGATCGATTTTATACACTACTTTGAGCCTTTTATTCCTTAAACATGTGTGAATCTATTAGTGCATTTCTTTACATAAACTCTATTTGCATATAACTTTGAATGAGTGTTTAAACACATATGATCAGTGTTATTGAAAGTATGACTTGTGAGGTTTAGAATTGAAACAAATTCGGATTCCAAACACTGAAATTGGTCAAGTTAATATTGATGCCCTTCTGATGTGGATATGAATATGATTTTCCACTAATTGTTACAATAGATGATGAATGTTTAGGATGTAAAATTAATTTATGCTTTGAATTTTAATTGTGAACTTAAAAGAGATTAAAAGCATGAGAAAATTTTGCTATTTTATTTTGTTATATTTTATTTCAGATTTTTACTTTATTTGGTAGTGTGTAATTTGTTTATTTTTGTCATTTGTTTTTGAATTTTTGCATTTTAGTTTGGTGTCTATGGGTATCGTCTCTAAAAGTCTTCACGAGACTAAAACTCAACTAGGGAAACCTTTAAAGGCTTTCTACATATGCTAAATACTGTGTCAATCTATGGAAATGATTTAAGATAATTTAATTTAATTTAATTTTTGTTTTTAGTTTTTCACTTTTCTTGCTAGAGACTAGCAAGAATCTGGTTGGACATTATAATGAGTGCTTAAAAGCACTAAATATAACGTGATTTTATGCATTTTAAATGTCAAAATAGATTTGTATTTGCATAAGTTTATCATCATTTTAACAAATCTTTCTTTTTGAAATCATGAGTATGTTTTATTTTTTCAGGTATATAACTTGAAATTGATTCAAATAATAAACACTTGAAGAATAATATCTGGAAGCACTCCATTGCAACTAGAAAACATAAAAGAATAATATATGTAAGCTTTAATTATGTTCCAAAATTAATGTAAAGGGGTAAGATACAAAGGGATTTCTAAAAGTGCAGCAACACGCGTGTTGCGATGATGGTTTTTGTGTGCTGTGGTACAAGTTAATCGGATCAAGATTCAAACGTGTTGCAAGATGGCTTATATTGTGGCATACAAAGAAATGCATGTCGTGGCACCCGACTATATGATCTCTCTTTTGCAGCATTTTCTAACCCTATATAAATCCATTGTAATCATCATCCCTTTTAATCCCATTAGCTCATTTTTTAACTAATTTCTTAGTTTTCTCTTAAGTTTTTATTTTCTTCATTTCAAAGTTCTTCTGTCAACTTTAAGAGTTGAACATAAATTAGTGTATATATTAGTTTTCTTTTAATTCAAAAAATAGTACTGGTAAATTGTTTATGTGTGTTTCTAAATGTTATGTTTAATTTACTGATAATTTATTTAGTGACTAAAATATTAAAAGTGGTAAAGTTAGTGGACAAAAAGTATAATTCACCCTTTTTATATTGATATACAAACTTTTAGAAAACAATATAGCCCAAATCCCTAACTTTAAACAAAAATGTATTTTAGTCCCCTATTTATTTGGTTGGATAACATAAGTTCGTTACTTTAAAAAAATGGTTGTAGAAGTCTATTTTATGAAGTCATGAACTTGTACTACTCCAATTTCGAAGTGAACAAGTAGAAATAGTAGACTTGTGTTTTCCCATCTAATATGTATAGGTCTAAAGTGTATTTTCATTAACGATAATAAACTTTTGCGACCCTTCTTTCCAAAACTTTATGTGACTTAACTTGGTCACTTGTAACAATAGTACGATAAATATAACATTGAACTTTAAATCTAGTATAAGATAGTGAACAAATTACAGAAACATTTTTTATTAGTTATATTATTGGGAATGGTACAAAAGGAACCGTTTTCTTTATTCAAAGATTAATAAGGTTGACATTATAATGAGAAATAAAATAAACATCAATTATTAATTACTAGGCCTAGTATTTTTAATTGTTGTTCCACCATAACTGCTTATGAGTTTAACTAATAGTCCCATCGGCCCTTTCTTTAACTAATTTCTTAGTTTTCTCTTAAGTTTTTATTTTCTTAGATTCAAACTTCTTTTCTTAATTTTGAGAGTTGAACATAATTTTTTTTATATTGTAGTTTTCTTTTAATTCAATAAACAATATTGGTAAATTTGTTTGGAGGTTTTTCACATACAAAAATAGTACTGAAAAATTGTACTTGGAAAGACACTCTTGGGGTATAATTTAAAAGTATTCTTTCATTTTTAGATAATTTTATTTGTTGCTCTAAATACTATGTTTTATTTATTTTGTTATTTATTAAATTAGGTATGTTCGGTAAAAAATATTATGAGATATTAGTAATATTGTTATGCATGTGAAATATAAAAATAGGTAAATTATTTTATAAAATAAAAGCTTTATTATTTTTATAATATTTATTATTGAATAAATATATTAATGACATATTTTTTGTAATAGATTTAAATTTTGAAAGTTATTTTTCAGATACTTGATTGTTAACATAACTTTAACACCTTGATGAAAGTTTAAATTGTTAGACTTGACGAAAGATGGCAATTAAATGGTTTATTAATCTCTTAAAAAAGAAGCATAATTAATTAAAATTAATTGATAGACTCGACTAAAAGTGTTTAAGTAATTTTAATTAATCACAAATAGTAAACCTAATTAATCTTCTATCTATATATATAGGATATAATCAATAATTTCAATTCATAACTTTAATAGTCTAATTAATATTAAGTAAGTATGACTAATTAACTAATCTAATTCATAAATTCTCTATTGAGTGAAAATTTTATTTGCATGATGTTTGTTGAATCCATTTTAAATTTTTTGTCCTCAATTTAGATATTTTACAAACCTAAACTTTGTAACAGAATGTTTAGGTTTAATTTTTTTTTTTTAGAATTTTTTGAGTTATTTAAAAATCAAGTAATTTCTCTTTAGATAAATATACTTATCACTTCTTATAAAATGATTCGTGTTCTTGAAAGTTATTTTACAAATACAAAACTTAAGCATCAATAGCTAGTAAGAAAGAAAGTAACCAATGTGACTGTACACTATATTTTTATATGAGTGAATCATACTTTTAGTATACTAACTTTATCACTTTTATTACTTTAATTTCGTGATAAAATATTTGTAATTTTTCGTCCACTTACTTTTCATATTTAATAATTTCAATCTAAATTTAAAGATAGTGGAATAAATATGTTAAAATGTAAAAGTTAAAGAAACTAAATAATTTAAAAAATTAGTTTTTTAACACGTTAATTCTTACTCATATAGTGCAGTTTAGTCTAATTTTTAAATTTAGACTAAATTGTTAAATATGAAAAGTAAGATGACGAAAAGTTACAAAAATTTTGTTAAGTGACTAAAGTGTTCAAAGCGGTAAAGTTAATAAAAAATATATATAATTCACCCTTGTTATATTGATATTCAAAATTTTAGAAAAAAGTATATACCAAGTTCTTAACTTTTGAAAAAAGTATATTTTAATCCTCTATTAATTTGATTGGGTAGCATAAGTTCGATATATTTACAAAAAGGGTCACATGAATTTATTTTATAAAGTAATGAGCTTGTGTTACCCCATTTTCAAAGAGAACAAGTAGGACAGCTCAAGTCAATTACTTTACAAAAGGATTTTAGCAACCCATTTTTATGAACACAGTAAATTTATAATATACCACCTAATAGATATGGGTCTAAAGTGTATTTTCATTAAAGCTAAAAGATTTTAAAGACCCTTAGTTCAAAAATTTTATGTGACTTAATAATTTTGTCACTTGTAACAATAGTGTCATAAATATAGCATTGAACTTTAAATCTAACACAAGATAGTAAACAAATTACAGGAACATTTTTTATTAGTTATATTATTGGGCATGGTACAAAGAGAACCATTTTCTTTATTCAAAGATGACTATGGTTGACAATGTGATAAGAAATAAAACCAACGTTAATTATTAATGACTAGGCCTAATATTTTTAATTGTTATCCCACCAGAACTGCTTCTGAAGATAATTAACCAAATTTTTGTCAACTTGGAAGGCTTTTGTTGAAAAATAAAAGATGAAATTTATTAAAAAATTGATTGTTGGAAAATGTGCCTTATCCCACATTGCTTTTTTACATTATTTTAAAGAGGTATAAATAGTGAAGAGTTGGCTATTGGGATTGGGCCCCAATGGGCACCCACTTTTGTGGAAGGGGAGAGGACCTAGGCAAATGTGATATCACACACGCGCGCGCGCCGCCGCCGTCCGACCGGCCGTGTGCGTGTGTGTGGTATTTTATTTTTTGGTAAAATATTCTTTTGAAGGAAAACTTTTCCACTTACAAAAATGGTTGTTATATATATATATATATTTTTTTTCCCAGAAAAATGACCGTTATTTTCTTTTATTAAGAATATGGCCGTTTGTCTTCTTTATTCATAAAAAAGAGTCGTTGCTCGTATTTACTCACAAAAATATCTGTTACTCGTCTTTAATCTGAAAATGGTCGTTACTCTTCATTACTCAGAATGACCGTTACGCTCTTAATTCCCAAACATTACCGTTTTATTCATAATTGCCACACGATTTCTAAAACCTATAAAAGGAGGGCTTCAGCTCTCATTTGAAACACAACAATCTGCAATCTCATCTCCCTACGAAAAAAAATTCTCTTTACAATTTCTAAGTTCTTTTTTAGTTTTCCGAGCAACAAATTTTCAGGTGTAGCATTCCAGTCTTCATCAGTGCAGTGAAGTTCTGAGACAGAGATTAAGATTCTGGGTTGTTTTATCCTGGGGACGATGAGGCAGTGTTTGCTTGCACAAATTGGGCAGAGCCGCGAAACGTCTTAAAGAGAGCGACCTAGTCTGCGACTCAACCCAAGTAGTTACTTTCAAGTTATCGGTAATATTGTTCCTACACTGTTTTTATAAACTTGCTTCAACAATTTTAAGATGAATTCATTCTACCATGTCTACTGAAATGCTAACTGCTGATCTAAACAAACCAATCTGTTTTGAGGGATTACACTTTAAAAGATGGAGACAAAAAATGTTGTTTTTCTTAACCATAAAAAAGTCGTTTCTGCTCTTACTACTGAAAAACCAATGCAGTCCAATCCTCCTACTGAAGCTGTAACTAAGGATTTAGACACCTGGATGGAAAATGATTTTCTATGCAAAAATTATATTCTTAACGGTTTAACTGATGACTTGTATGATTATTATAACTGTGATAAGTCTGCTAAGGAAATTTGGGAAGCACTTCAAAAGAAATATGATACTGAGGAAGCTGGAACTAAAAAGTATGCTGTCAGTAGATACATGAAGTTTCAAATGATTGATGGAAAATTAGTGGACGCTCAATCACACGAACTACAGAAGATAGCACACGAAATAACTTCTGAAGGTATGACTTTAGATGAACAATTTCAAGTAGCTGTTATAATAGATAAATTACCCCCTGCTTGGAAAGATTTTAAGAATACACTTAGGCATAAAACTAAGGAATTTTCTTTAGAAAGTCTTATAACCCGTTTAAGAATAGAAGAAGAAGCTCGAAAGCAAGACCAAAGAGATGAAGTACTCGTAGTCTCAAATAATAGTACCAATAAGAAACCCTCCTCTACAATTCTGAAACCTAAAGGTAGAAATATGAAAACTCATAATCGTAGTAATAATCAAAACCGCCACCACCAAAATAGAAATAGAAACTATCCTCCCCAGAATGGACCTCAACCCCCTTAAGGAATAACACATTCATGTGTTATAGTTGTAATAGACCTGGCCACTTGGCTAGGAATTGCCGGAACAGGAATCGTCCTACCCCACAGGCGAACCTTACCGAAGATCAACTTATTGCTATGATATCTGAAGTCAATTTTTTTGGTGGATCCGAGGGGTAGTAGGTGGACACCGGTGCTTCTCACCATGTCTGCTATGATTGAGGCATGTTCAAGTCCTATTCTGATTCTGAGGACAAGAAAGTGTTGTTGGGCGACTCCCACTCCACTAAAGTTGCTGGTACTGGTGAGGTGGTATTGAAGTTTACCTCTGGAAAGACTGTCATCTTGAAGGATGTCCTGCATACTCCAGAGATGAGAAAGAACTTAGTTTCAGGCTATCTTCTTAACAAAGCTGGGTTTACTCAAACTATAGGGGCTGATTTATATACTATAACTAAAAATAATATATTTGTTGGGAAAGGGTACGCCACTGATGGCATGTTAAAATTAAATGTTGAAATCAATAAAACCTCTTCTTCTACTTATATGTTGAGTTCTTTTAATATTTGGCATGCTAGACTTTGTCATGTTAATAAACGCATAATCAAGAACATGAGTAGCTTAGAACTAATTCCTAAACTATCTTTAAATGATTGTGAAAAATGTGATTTTTGTAGTCAAGCTAAAATAACCAAAACTTCACATGAATCAGTAGTTAGAGAATCTGAACCTTTAGAATTAATTCATTCTGATATATGTGAACTTGATGGAAATTTAACAAGAAATGGAAAACACTATTTTATAACTTTTATAGATGACTGTTTAGATTACACTTATGTATATCTAATGAAAAATAAAAGTGAAGCATTTGATATGTTTAAAATATTTATGATTGAGATTGAAAATCAACTTAACAGAAAAATAAAAGGTTTCGTTGATAGAGGCACCGAATATGATTCCAATATCTTCAATGATTTTTATAAAACTCATGGAATCATTCATGAAAAAACTGCACCTTATTCTCCTGAAATGAATGGCAATGCTGAAAGAAAAAATAGAACTTTTACTGAATCAGTTGTTGCAATTTTATTAAACTCTGGTGCTGCTTCCCATTGGTGGGGAGAAATTTTATTAACTGTTTGCTATGTGCTAAATAGAGTGCCTAAATCTACAAATAAAATTTCACCCTATGAAATTTTGAAAAATAAGAAACCTAATTTAACTTATTTTAAAACTTGGGGTTGTTTAGCCTATGTTAGAATCCCTGATCCTAAAAGAAATAAACTTGCTAGTAGAGCATATGAATGTGTATTCATAGGATACACTGTGAATAGTAAAGCTTATAAATTCTATGACTTAAAAGATCAGGTAGTTATAGAATCAAATGATGCTGACTTCTATGAACATAGGTTTCCCTTTAAATTTAAGAATAGTGGGGGCTCGTCTTCTAGTAGTTTACCTATAACTAGAACTAGTGAACAAACTGAAGAATTAAACACTGAAATTAGAAGAAGTAAACGAGCTCGAACCCTTAAGGATTTTGGGTCTGATTTTTATGCTTATACCTTAGAGGAAGATCCCCAAACTATTAAAGAAGCATTATCTTCTTTAGATGCCAACTTATGGGAAGAAGCCATAAATGATGAAATGGACTCACTTGAGTATAATAAGACTTGGCATTTAGTTGACTTACCTCCTGGTTGCAAAACCATTGGATGTAAATGGATACTAAAAAGGAAATTAAAACCCGATGGTACTATTGAAAAATACAAAGCTCGTCTTTTAGTTAAAGGATATAGGCAAAGAGAAAGTGTAGATTTCTTTGATACCTTTTCACCAGTTACACGAATAACTTCCATACGTGTACTTTTCTCTCTCGCTGCTATCCATGATTTAGTGGTACATCAAATGGATGTTAAAACTGCTTTCTTAAATGGTGATTTAGAAGAAGAAATTTATATGGATCAACTTGAACGTTTTGTTATCCCAGGTCAAGAAAATAAAGTTTGTAAGTTAGATAAATCTTTGTATGGTCTAAAACAAGCACCTAAGCAATGGCATGAAAAATTTGATAATCTAGTTATCTCAGATGGATTCAAAATAAATGAAAGTGACAAACACATTTATTATAAATTAGAAGATAATATTTGCACTATTATATGTTTATATGTGGATGACATACTTATTTTTGGATCAAATATTTATGTTGTGATTAAAGTGAAAACATTGTTAAGAGCTAATTTTGATATGAAAGATCTCGGAGAAGCGAGTGTAATCCTTGGTATAAAAATAACTAGGTCTGAAAAGGGAATTTCTCTAGATCAATCTCACTACATTGAGAAGATCTTAAAGAAATATAATTACTTTAACTGTAAACCTGCATGTGATATTTAATATAATTGATGTAAGTATTATATAAATTATATCATAAATTTTTTGTATCATAAAATGTTTGTATAATAAATTATTTGAAACAAACTTTTATATTTATTTTATCTTTTTATTTTTTCTACTTGACAAATGATTTTAATTTTAATTTTAAATAGTTTATGCGATATAAGAGATCTTTAGGGTATCCTCTCACTCCTTACATAAATAATATTAATAGATCAAAAGAACTGTCAAAAAGGTTGGACTTTGAGATCAAATAGCCTTCAGTTGAGAAACATATAGAACCAGACCTAAACCTTCCCTTTGAACCAGAAATTATGAGGGAAAATCAACAACCTAGGGTGACCACCCTGAAAAAGTATGTAATGATAGGCATCAGCATTGACGGTGTCTCAATCCAACTGGGTAAGGCGGTTAGGAATTATGAATTGAGAAATATTCATTTTTCCATGTTGTCTTCCTTTAATGGATTGCCTAATGAAGACTCTTGGTATTTCATCAGGAACTTCTATTCCACAGTCAAAATATTTGTTTTCAGTGTACTCAACAAGGACTAGCTTATAATGCAATATTTCCCTATACCATTAAAGATAAAACCAAGGCTTGGTTGATGTCACTCCCTTTAGTTCCTTGATGATCTAGAAGGATATACACAATAAATTCATGAAAAAAATTCTATTCCCATAAAAAAAATCAAAGTTGAGAGCAAAGTTGCTAATTTCTCCTATATGGAGGAAGAAACTTTCCACAAAGCTTGGGATAGATTAAAAAGCTTCCTTACTCAATTCCCTCATCATATCTATCATCTACAACTATAGAATTGTTTTTTCTATGATGGATTGACACAATAATGTCAGTTTATCGTTGACAATGCTATGGGAGGAGCAATGAGAGAAAAGACAACCTTAGAGACTTATAATCTCTTTGAGATGTTAGGTGCTAATTTCCAACAGAAAAGCTCTTGAGTAAAAAGGGCTAAAGTCCATGAAATCGAATCCAGTAAAGAAGTATAGATGCATCTTGCATAATTGACCAAGTAAGTTGTGCTTCTCACCACATGTGCCACACCCAATAAAGAACAATATGGATTGTATAGTACTTTGGGACACAGTATTGATACATATTCCTACCAAGGAGAAGCAAATGTTGGACCTAAAATGATTAATACAATAGGGGTTATCAACCAAGACCTAGGTACAATCCCAATATAAATACATATAATCTAGGGTGAATGAATCATCCTAATTTATCATGGAGACAAAACAATCCTCCATTCGCCTAGAGCTCTAATCAATAGGGCCATAAATACTACCAAAAACTACCTTGGACTCCTCCCATCGAAGCAAATCTAGAGGATAAAATGCATTCATTTAAGTGAGTAGGGATAACCAATCAAGAATATATCAAAAGTTGGAATCTATGAAGATTTCTATCAAAAAGGTGGAAGTACAAGTTGAGCAACTGACTCAGTACTTGCAGAAGTAAGCCAAAGAATAATTGTTAGGTTAGAACAACAATTGATCGAACTCAATGATTTCATTGTGGGAACATTGAATTTATTAAATGATGAAGTCCCCGAAGCAACGTCTCGCTAAAAATGATAAAAATAGTCTTGGATTGTAGATAACCCATTATTTACTTTTATTTTTTCTTTAATTTAATTTATTTTCATTTCATAGTTATAATTATTTTTATTTCTTATTCATTTAATGTTTTCATTTAAGTATAGATTTTTATTATTTTTTTATTTTAGATAGTAATATACTAGTATTTTAAATATATATATAAGGGGGTATCATAAAAATTAGTGAGAAGAACAGAGCTACGTGCATTATGGAACAAAATCTACCCCACTGTGGTACCGATCTTTCTGCTCAAATTAGGATAGAATCTCTAAAGCTTATGTCGTGACACGCTCTTACTTGCATCGCAGCCTGTAAACATTTTCTATCTAGAAATACCAAACCTGATGCGTTTTCATCTATTTATCTCTCACATTTTATCACTTTATTTACAAAATCCTACATTTTCTCCCCCTCCCCCCCCAAACACCATAAATCCCTCAAAAATTACACCTTTCTTTAATTTTCTTTGAAATCTTTTTACAAAAATCTCATTCCTAACTATTTCCTAGACATTCCATTAAAAACAATTTGAAAAAACCATCAACTCATCAAAAAAACTTATCATCTTAAAAAAAATGTTTTTCAAATTCATCATCCTCAACATCACAAGTAAATAATACAAAAATTTAGAATTTAAGTCTTAAATTAAATTCTTTGAATTTTGTTAATATTTTTGGATTAAAAAGAGTTCCCAATCCTAATTTGGACAAGATGAGGTAAGAAAAATATTTTAGAATAAATTATTTTAGGTTGTTTTATTCGGATTGTATAAGAACTTTGGATTTAGATATTGTTGATTTTTTTAAAATGGTACCAAAAAGTTATAGAAGAAATTGAGAAAAATGGGTATTAACTTCTAAGGATTATGATAACGTCGAATTAAGATTTGATAAAGTTATAGAAGTAAAAAAAAAACGTTTTATAGTGACAAGGGATATGGACTTCGATTTGGGGCAAAATGCCCAATTTGAAGAATTTTTAATGTAATAACACTATTAGGATGGAAAAAGTTAGTTAAAGAACAAAATGGCGTTATAAAATCAATTATTTAGGAATTCTATGTAAATGTTCCCGATGCTGTTGATAATATTATTAAAGTATGAAATGTACTAGTCCTATTTGGGCCAACTGATATGAATACTCATTATGTGTTGATAAATATTGGCCAGGATGAGTATGAAACTTATTTAGGTAATGTCGACTACGTTACAATAATTGAAAACTTAACTTTGGAAGGGGCGAGTGGGGTTATGTCGGTGGAAAACCTAAGGGCTTTGAAGCTAAGTATTTGGATAAGGTTGCCTACATATGAAAATACTTTGTTCGTTCAAGACTAATGCCCCAAAAACATTACAACTCTGTGGACAGAGAGTAGGCAATATTATTGTATGCTATAACATCCAAAATTTCTATAGATGTTGTATATATAATTCCTCACATGATTAAATTGTTTGCTAATAACCATTGATCGAGTTACTTTTTCTCCCATCTCATCATTGCTTTATGTAAAAAATAGGGTGACTTACTAAAAAGGTGAAGTTATAATTTAACTTGGAGAATTATTAAATACGACATATTACGATGAACTTACTTCTAGTACAAACAATGCCCATCGGGATAAAAGGACCACTTTTTCATCTAAGATGAATATGAAAGATGAAATTTATCATTTAGGTGAAAGAATGACCTATATGGAAAAATATCATCAAGCCTACACTGTCCAACAAGCTGCATTTTTAAATCAATAATATCGTGATCAAGTGAACCTTAACTGTTTGGTATATGAAATGAATTGGTTACAACTTAACAATCTCGACATGTATTCAAGCTATTTAGTAGCACCTGAGTATCAATATTATGATTTCAACTTTACACTATAAGAACAATCGTGACAACATTATGGAGAACAAGGACCGGATGGCATGGAGGACTAAGCTCCAAATTTGTTTCAAAAAATTTATGAGTTTTTATTTTTATTTACATGTATTTTGTTTTATTCTATGGTTTGAATTTTAGTTTAATTATTTTTGCTTTTGATATTATGTTTATTTTTGTTTCATATAATTTATTTTGTTTTATATCCTGTAATGTGATCAAATGTTTGTTATAATTAGAACTATTAAACTTATAATTATTTATTGAAATTAGTAAGAAGTACCCAATATTTTATTTATATGATTAAAATATTTGAAATAATGAATGCTTCTACATTTTTACATATATACTTGAACAAGTTCATCAAAAGGGTAATATTTTTTTCTCTTTACTCTTTATCTTTAATTTATAACTATATATTGAGGTAATATAAATTCTAAGTTAGGGTAGAAAAAGTTATATCTACATAAATTTGAGTAATTTATATATTAGATTTAATTTTTTTTTTTTTTTGCAAAAATTATCATGTCTTTTAGTTAATTTTAAGTAAATAAACAAATCTTTTTTACATTTTAAGTAATTTATTGAACATATCGTAGAGTAATTTGATAATTAGTTAGTTTTGTCATAAATTTTACTTCATGATAAAATATTAAAATTGCAATAAATCTAAAATTGGTTAGGAATGAAATACTAGAGATTATATTGTGAGAATATTTTGAGCTTTTATCTTTCTATTTTAAATGATAGTATTTTTCTACTCTTTTGAATACTCTTCTTATCAATTCAAATTATTAATGATCTCTATAGGTTTTTGCATTGAATGTTAGGATTTTTACATCTCATAAAGTCACATATATTTAATTTTATTGCTTAAATTGATTGATTTAAGTAGAAATTAAAAGTATGACTTTCTTCATCCATGAAAGACTTCCAAAAAAGTTACATATATG
Organism: Hippophae gyantsensis; assembly: GCA_030763125.1. Taxonomy (NCBI): domain Eukaryota; kingdom Viridiplantae; phylum Streptophyta; class Magnoliopsida; order Rosales; family Elaeagnaceae; genus Hippophae; species Hippophae gyantsensis. Next base: position 32,048,721 of record CM061028.1, read on the forward strand.
AGGTTACTTAAGCCATTACAAAAGAAAAGTTAAAATTAAATACTTGTCAAATCGTACAAAATATGTACAAATTGTACAATAGATCCTCTCTCTTAAAAAAGAAAATAATATCTCTAAGAGAGAGAGAGAGAGAGAAAAGAATAAAAAAGAAAAATGAATAAGTATAAATTAAATACTATGATCTAGAAAATCCCACAAAATTATAAGAAATGGCTAAATATAAAAAGGAAAATAGGAAATGAATACCTTAAAAATCATTGCATTTTATGTATCTCTAAAAGGCATATAACTTAAAAAAAATTATTTAATGATTTTGATTGATATAAGAAAATAATATGTGACTTTTTTCATTAATTATTTCATTTGATTTCTTTAATGAGATTGATTTTATACACTACTTTGAGCCTTTTATGCTTTAAAAATGTGTAAATTTATTAATCCATTTCTTTACATAAACTCTATTTGCATATAACTTTGAATGAGTGTTTGAACCCATATGATCAGTGTTATTGAAAGTATGACTTGTAAGGTTTAGAATTGCAACGAATTCGGATTCCAAACACTAAAATTGAGAAAATTAATTTTGATGCCCTTCTCATTTGAATATGATATGATTTTTCACTAATTGTTACAATAGATGATGAATGTTTAGGATTTAAAATTAATTTATTCTTTGAATTTTAATTGTGAACTTAAAAGAGATTAAAAGCATGAGAAAATTTTGCTATTTTATTTTGTTATCTTTTATTTCATATTTTTACTTTTTATTTGTTTGTGTATAATTTGTTTATTTTTGTCATTTGTTTTTGAATTTTTGTAATTTAGTTTGGTGTCTATGCTAAATACCGTGTCAATCTACGGAAATGATTTAAGATAATTTAATTTTATTTAATTTTTGTTTCTAGTTTTTCACTTTTCTTGTTAGAGACTAGCAAGAATCTAGTTGGGCGTTATAATGAGTGCTTAAAATCACTGAATATAACGTGATTTTATGCATTTTAAATGTCAAAATAGATTGTATAAGTTTATCATCATTTTAACAAATCTTTCTTTTCGAAATCACGAATATGTTTTGTTTTTTCAAGTATTTATAGCTTGAAATTGATTCAACTAATAAACACTTGAAGAATAATATCTGGAAGCACTCCAATGCAACCAGGAAACACAAAAGAATAATATAATAAATTCTAGCTCTAAAATATCATGAAAGAAAAAAAGGGGGTTAATTAGATAAATGTATAACCCAAGACATCTTAACTCAAAATTTTACTATTAAAAAAAGAGAAAAAACACAAAATTTAAGAAACTATATAAAAGTTTCAAACATGTTTTTGTGAATTTAAGAATCATCCAAATAAAATTAAGAAAATATAACTAATTTTCATTAGGAAAAAACCTAAAAAATAAAGACATAATAATATTTAAAATAATATATAAATAATACATAAAAATCCAAAATCAACCTACAATAATCAATTAATGAATTTTTTTTAACTGAATTAAACCTACAATCCCATCAATGGTTGACAATTTTGGTTTGGTTATGTTCATTTAGGTCAATTTTATTTATAAGTTGGTCTATATACCCACTCATTTTCAATTTTTTGAAGTAACTAGAGTTTATATGTACAATGAACATTATCGATTATTAGTTTAATCTTTTAAAAGTGAGATATTTTACGAAGATTTTAAATTTAGTAAAATTTCACAATAACCCTTATGAAAAATAATTTTTTGATACTTTTTCAAGTCGGAGATAAAATAAAAATAAACAAGATGAACATTAAAAAAACTCATTCATGCACTAACTTATACATGTTATTCATGAAAATGTGTGTATAAAAGAGTATAAGATGCAATGTAGTAACATTCTCAAAAGACTAAAAATGAACAAAAATAATATTAATATCACAAAAAAATGAGTGTAAATTGATGTATTTTAACATTCTTAAAGTAAACAAATATTATTGAAACCATAACATATAACTAAGTTTGTCCTCATTGTAAGTTTCAACCCAATTCATGCAATCCATTTGAGACATTTCACTTGCCAATCTCTACTTGGTGTGTTAATTGTAACCTAATTAAAAACCTAAATAGTAATGAACTGAAGTGTTTCGATATAACTTTTATTTACAATAAAGAGTAAAATAGATATAAATAGAAGATCTAGTGATTAAAAGAATATTTAAATAAAATAATAATAACTTATCAATGATACATTTTTATTAAATTAGGGTTTCAATATGAATTATAGTATATTATTTTAATCTTTTTAATCTATATATATTTTTTAATTATCTTTTAATTATTAAACCTTCTATTTTTATTCTTTTTATTATTATAAATAAATATCCACTATATTAAATGAATAATTTTGTGAATTGGAGAGTAAAAACAGTATGCTTGTTCAACGTTTGTCTCATAGTTAATGATATGGCCAATTCTACTTCCATCCATCTAAACTTCTAAGTACATACCCTTTATACATATTTTTGATCCATTATTTTACTCATATTAAATAAGCCATCTAACATTTGCAGGCGAAAAAAGTCATTTAAAAGTTTTATTCTGTATATAGATGTTGAACCTTATTTTTTTTGTACAAATTACAAAATTAACAATTTAGGTTGATAGAATTAATGCTCAATGTTTAAGCACAGAGCAAACAAGAAAATAGTTTAGGCGCTTTCTTATTTACTAAAACTATAGCCATTTTTGTTTCTCCTTGGCCTTATATATTTTCTACCAAAGGAACCTTCCTCCATAGAAATTGAATTAAAATTTGGTATTATTTTTTCAAACTCTATTTGAAAAAAACTAATTAACCATAATTATAGTGTTTTACATTTAGATCATCTATATCTATAATGACGTGTTCTCGTATAAAATTATTTTAATGCATTTGGACATATTTTTGTTTTTGTTTCGACACCCTTTTCTTAGTAAATATAATCTTAGATATATAATTCTCATTTTATTCGTTGAAGATGATATTATGTTGATATAATACATGAAATAAATGAAGGTGGTTGACACAAATAAGACAAATAAAAAGCCAATTATAATGGAAAGGAATATTACCTGTTATAATTAATTATGTATTTAGATTCTTTATTTTTAATAAATTAATCAATGATTTCTAAATTTTTTTTAAATACAAAGCATATGATATTAAAAATTATTTTATATATGGAGTCATAGTATTTTTTTATTTAATATTTATTATCAAAATATAATATTTTTTCATCTAAAATACAAACTGTTCAAATACATTTATTATTATTGTGTGGGTAGGATTCAAAAAAGGATTACAATTTGTATGGTAGTTCAATTAACAGTATCAAATTTGAATTGAAAAACCCAAATCGAATATCTGGCCAAAATCAAGCCAGATCAAATAACTAAAAAATTCAAGATAAGTTCAAATTGAATTCGAGCTAACATATTAACGTGAAATCAAATTAAAAATATTTTTTGATTTACAAAAATATCTAATTAATTAAAAAAATGTGTAATTAATAATTCTGACTAGTTTGGACCAATCATTTTGTTTTTGGTATGAGATCGGATTCATGTTTACTAACTTGAATTAAATTCGATTTAAATTAAGATTAAATTAATTTAAATTGCGTTAATTTAGACCAAATTAAAACAACCCAACCTATAGTAATTACTATCTCTAAATTCAAACCATGAATTTTTTATAATTTAATGCAAAGCATATGCAAATTTCATTAGAAAAAGAAAACGAGTTAAATACTCAATTATCCCGTATTTAAATGAATTAATAAATACCACATATGTATTATATGAGGTTATAATAATATATATTTTATTTTACTAATTCATTAATATTTATGAGGTTATAATAATATATATTTTAATGTATTTTTATTTTTCATTATTTATTTATTTTTTTGTTTAAATTTACATCCACATATATATTAAAATATTCTTTGTTATTTATCGTCTGAAATTGTAAAACATGATTAATTTAACTTGTTAATTTGTATAAAACATTTGCTAATTAATATTTGATATAGAAATAAATAAACCTAATAACCAATATTATTTCATTTTAAAATCATATTTTTTATTTGTATGTAGTCATTATATTAAATATAATAGCATAATGCACATAATTTATTAAAATATTAAAAATAGTATTAAATTTTATTTTAATAAAAATTCAGCAACCATATGTTATTTTAAATACCTTTTAAGTTATTTATCAATATTTAAACACAACAAATTTATTACTTAATTGATAAAAACTACTAACCCAAATAAATTATACAATGTTTAAGGGACCAAAAGCATTAGTACTATATTAATTACTAATTTAAATTATGCGTACAATTTTATATTATAAGCCATAATTTAAACTTTAATTTATAGTATAAATATAGAAACAATTTTAATTTAAACTTATCAGATTGAAATAATTAAAGACAATCTCTATTTTTTAATTATATTTTTACCAAAATTATTCCTTGTAAAATAGATATGAGGTATTTCAGAGGGTAATTTTGGTATAAAAAATTATACCTGTAGATAAATATTTGGAAAAAAAAATGAAGAAAAATAATGACCCAAGCCTTACCACGTAGAGATGGCAATGGATCAGATCTGATTCAATCTTATAATGATTTGATCTGATTTGTTATTCAAAAGATCCAGTTTGATCTAATCGGTTTTGATGGGTGGATCAGATAGATAAGATCAGGTATTGATCTGTACATCAATAGATATCCATGACTCGATTAGAATTATTCTTTTTTTTACATTTTTCTAAAAGTAAAAAATTATTTGATGTGTTATATTACATATTTTAGATTGATATATTAAAAAAAAGATAACATTATATATTGTAAGAAAACACTTTCTATTTTTTAGTTATCTTACTCGTTTTAAATAAATTATGATATATTATAAAATAATACTATTTATAATAAATATAAGAAAAAATAAATAGTTAAGAATACGATGAGATTTGAATTTTTCTCAAATTTTAAACAATAATAAATAGATTTATAAAAGTTTTAAGAGAGAAAAAGTTAGATTTATAAAAATACAAAAGATGAAAGTTTTAAAAATGATTATTTATAATATAATTTTTTTAAATAAATATTTATAAAAATTAAGAAAAATTTGTTAAAAATATGTGATTCTTTTAATTTTAAAATTAAAATTTTAAAAACATTTAGATTCAGTCAACTTAATTGATTCATGGTTTCGGTGGATCCGTCCTTAGATTATCATCTCTACCATCTGTGGACTCAATCCACCAATAAATATTTTTGCCTCTCTCCCACCACTCCCACCATCTGTGGACTCAGTCAACTTAATTTGTTTTTTTGGGGGTTAAATCTAATAAATATTCTTGCCTCTCTCACACCACTCTTTATATTTGTTAGATTGTTACTAAATTGAATATTTCCGTTTCATATAAAATTTAATGGTTGATATTAATTTACACTAATTTAATGCTAACAAATACAATATTTATCTTAAAAAGTTTGTAATATAAATGACTAAAGATTAAATACAATAGTTATTTAAAAAATAATAAATATAATATTTTTAAAATTTATAATAATAAAAATAATATCCGTAATGACCAACTCACGTATTTTTACTTTTAAAAAATATGACACATTATTTTATATTGTACGCTTTTAAAATTAAACTACGATCATTTAGATTCGTTAAATAGTAAACATCATCTAATTCAATCTAATTCAATATTATAAAATATAATTTTTATATGTTATTTTTATTATTATAAATTATAAATATATTATTTTTTGTAATTTTTTTCTTAACTGATGAAAAATCTAAATGAATAAATACAAATATAAGATAATGAGAAAATATAAATACAATAATGTATTGTCATATCCTTTGAAAATTAGAACTTTATAGTTTGTTATATAAAAATTATTGATAAGATGTTGGCTAATGGGACACCTGTTGTGATCTATTATAAAAAAATGGAGTTAAATAAATAATGTGACAGTGAAAAATGTCATATTTTATCTTCAAAATTCTCACCCATTTCTTGAAGTGTTGACCATCTTGATTTGATCTTTGTCGTATGCCCTCATTTTAAATATTTTTTTCTTTTCTTTTCTTTATTTATTTTTTTGCTCTTTGATAGTGAGTTTTTGTTCTTTCCATCCTACTTGTTTTTCTTTTTTCTAATATCATCAATTTTGTTACAATGCATTATGAAAAGTTTATGAGAATTAATATTATTCGTAAAAACAAACAGTAAAGTATACATTAGTTTCTATGCATGTTTTTATGTTCGTTATTCAATGTTCAAGAAACCTACAAACTTCAAATTGGAATGTTTTAGGTAAATAATTATTTACAAACACGTTTAAAATTGAATTCATGCACGTAGAAATTTATTGTGTAAATGTTGCATGATCGATAGAGGTTAAAGTCGATCGATCAAAGCTCTTGATCGAAGAGAATATAAAATGAATAGAGAGTGTAAAATGAATTTTAAAAAAGAGAAATTAAAAAAGATGTAAAATGAATCAAAAAGCATTAAAATATGTATATATTTTTTTAAAGAAAAGTGTAGTTATATTAACTAGTAATAGAGTTCATATCAAAATCTAAAACCGAAAAAAGCCAATCAAAAGTTGAAACTGTTTTGTACTACTTCCTCATTAGAGAGGCATGAATACATCTCACCAAATGAGCGGAAAGAAATTGTCAAGGTCTACATAGTAGTCAAAGTCTAAAAGAAATACTATTATATGTTTTACTCATAATTTTGTGATCAAAGTCTCTTACGTGAAAAATATCACGGGGAGCTTAAAATTTTCTATTTGAAACTTATATATTAACAAGTCAGTAGAAAATCATGAAATCAATTCAATTGAGTAATAATATGATGTAATAATCATTGATTAAATTTTGGAAATTCTTTGTCTTAACCCTTATTGGAAACATAAGATAATTTATTTTAAAAAAAATTAAAAAAACTTGGAAATAAAAAAATTAATCAAACAATAAATAAAATATATGAAATTAAAACTAGAAAAAGAAGATGAAATTCTCATAAAATGTTACCTAAAATTCCACGATTTTGGTAGACTAAAATCGCTCGGATATAAGATCTATCTTGGAACAATTTTGATAAAAAAAATAAAATTTATGATAAAGTATTGACCTGATATGATAAAACATTTAACTAATGTGAGAAGACAAACAACTGACATCCAGTGTTGTGATACATCTTACCATGACAAGGTCATACCTTATCACAATGATAATAAGTCTTACTTCACACAATTTTAGTAAAAAATAAAATTTATGATAAGACATTGGCCGATGTGCGAAAGTATTGATCAAGTGTGAGAAAAATTAACATTTATATCTAATATTGTGGTAAGATTTACTAAGACATACTTTATCATAACAAGATAAGCTTTAATGAAATCTAATTCAAAAGCCTTACTAATTTCATAAAAGAATCTACATTCTCACCAATCCAGTGTACAAGACAATACATGACATTGAATATCATCATCTCACCTCAAAGGACTTCTAAAGCATCAAGTTTTTTAAACGAATACAATAAAGTAATATCATCTGTAATAGTAAATTGTAATCATCTTTTCATTTAAAATGATTTTCACTAGGATTTGAAACTAGTTCTCTAAGTTTTTTCCCCAACGATCAAACCTCGATTTTAGACATTGAAAAAACAAGAAAAAAATCAAAAAAAGGAAAAAAATGATGTTTAGATGAGTGAGCAACTGAGTATTTGGAATTGTTTGTTTGGTTTCTTTTTCAATATTATCTATTATTTCTCTAAAGAATGTGAGGCAAGTATTGGAAGAATATCACTTATCTTCGTAAGTTTTGGTCTTTACTTAGAATACTCGTAAAGTTTGAAAAAATGCAACTAATTACATTAAAGTTAAATATATTGTAAAAGATAACACTGTTAATAATGACATTAGTTTTTCTAACTACATACAATAAATATCCTTTAAAAATATTTTAAAAATAATTTATTTATTTATTGTGTTTATTACTATTAAAAATAAAAATCTATAATAAGTAAAAAAAATACAAAGAAAATTGAAGTTTTATTTGAATTAAAAATAACTTTATATTATTGATTTATTTCTTAAATTATATTATTTATTATATTTGCAAATTTTTTTAAAATATATTTATTGTTTTGATATTTTATCTAAACTCTTTTTTTCTCATTATTGATTGTTTAATTAATTAACTAATTAGATCGGTAAGAAACAATTTTTAATTTTTTGACGATTTACATATAAAAAATTGAAAATATTTTTTTTTTATTTAGTTAATATTGAGTGTAAATTAACGATGTGAAAAGTCTTAATAAGTGATAACTTTTACGTTAGCTTAATAAATAATGAGTCATTAAATAAACATCAATATCATATAAATATTCAACAAGATAAACAACTAGTACATAATCTCTTAATTATCTAACAAAGAAATGATTATAAAGAGATAACTCTAATATTGAGATAAGTTTATCGCTATGAAAAAAGATCGTCGACATGTATAACTTCTCCTATATATGTTCACCATAGAAAATTAAGGAGTAAAAGGGAGCAAAAAAATGCCCCAAAAGGTAAGATAAACATTACCGAAAGAATAAATCCAAAAAATTTAAAATGCAAAGTCAATATAAGAATCACCATGCCTTTAGATTAAACAGTCCTCTTGCAATTTCACCATAACGATACCTACATTATTCCTAAAAAAGAAGATAACATTTTCTATATGTATCACTTCACCCACCACTCTTCCTCTTTCATATTTTCTTATCATTTCCTTTCACAACCACTCACTTTTGCCTCTTCTTCTTTTTTCACTACTACAAAAAGAGGTATTTAAGTCGCTGTGTAAAGTCGGTTTTTGGAAAAAACCGACTTATAATGAATTTAAAGTCGGTTCGTTGTTAAACCGACGCTATCCACGTCGGACGTAGCGTCGGTTGGCCGCGTCAACCGACGCTAGCCACGTGGATAGCGTCGGTTCTCCACGTCAACCGACGCTAGCCACGTAATATAATCAGATTTCGGGCAAATTTTACGCAGAAACCATTTTCCTTCCTCTCTCCTCCAATTTCTTCCTCTCTCTCTCCTCCATTTTCCTACACCGCGCGCCACCTTCTCTCTAAATTTCCGGCCACCTCCGACCACCATTCGTAACGTCATTTTGTAAGTTATATTTCTCTTCTCATTATCTTTCAGATCTACTATTTTTTTGAGCAAAATATTACAATTTTTTTATACCAATTTTCTGTATAAAATTTTGATGTAGATATGTTTTTTATTTTGTTTGACTTATTTTATGTGGAAATAATATCTGAAATGTTGTGGTTTTGATGGATTGTATATAATTATTTTGCGTGGATAATAAATAATTATAGTAGAATTTTGCAGTTTTTTTCTATATAAATTTTTGATTTAGGTATGTTTTTTATTTTATTTTGATTTATTTTATGTGGAAATAATATCTGAAATGTTGTGGTTTTGATGGATTATATATAATTATTTTGCGTGGATAATAAATAATTATAATAGAATTTTGCAATTTTTTCTGTATAAATTTTTGATTTAGGTATGTTTTTTTATTTTGTTTGATTTATTTTATGTGGAAATAATATCTGAAATGTTGTGGTGTTGATGGATTATATATATTTACTATGCGTGGATAATAAATAATTATCAAGTAGAATTTTGCAGTTTTTCTGTATAAATCAAAACCTACATATGTTTTTTATTTTGTTCGACTTATTTTATGTGGAAATAATATCTGAAATGTTGTGGTTTTGATGGATTATATATAATTATTTTGCATGGATAATAAATAATTATAGTAGAATTTTGCAGTTTTTTCTGTATAAATTTTTGATGTAGATATGTTTTTTATTTTGTTTGACTTATTTTGTGTGGAAATAATATCTGAAATGTTGTGGTTTTGATGGATTATATATAATTATTTTGCGTGGATAATAAATAATTATAGTAGAATTTTGCAATTTTTTCTGTATAAATTTTTGATTTAGGTATGTTTTTTATTTTGTTTGATTTATTTTATGTGAAAATAATATCTGAAATGTTGTGGTGTTGATGGATTATATATATTTACTGTGCGTGGATAATAAATAATTATCAAGTAGAATTTTTGACATATTTTCTGTATAAATTTTTGACCTAGATATGTTTTTTATTTTGTTTAACTTATTTTATGTGGAAATAATATCTGAAATATTGTGGTTTTGATGGATTATATATATTTACTGTGCGTGGATAATAAATAATTATCAAGTAGAATTTTTGACATATTAATATTCAGTTTGTTTTATTTTGCTTGTATAGAAATGGTTTTGTAAAATGATTAAAATGATAATTGTTTTGCATTATGTATGTTTTGATATATATTCTAATAATTAGGAAATTTATATATAATAATACTTAAAATATATTCATTGTATACATAATTAAGTAATATGTTTATCTGATGTCATTAATAGAAAATGGAAAAATCTTGGATGTCAAAGTGTAGAATTGAGCAAGACTATATTTCTCGAGTTGAAAGTTTGATGGAATTTGCTTGTAGAAATAGTAATACCGAACTAGTATGATTCGCCCATGCGTTAAATGTAAAAATGAGCGATTTCATGAATTTGATGAGGTTAAGTATCACCTTATCCGTAATGGTATTCTATTAAGCTATAAATGTTGGTATTATCATGGAGAAAATATTGATAATATTCATGTAAAAAAGATAAATAAGAATGTGAGTGGATTACATACATCTTATCATAATGTACGGACAGAAAATATGTTTCATGATGTTGAAGATGAATTACGAGAGGATGATCCTGAAACCTTTAATAAACTTATAGAAGATGCCGAAAAACCGTTGTATCCAAAATGCAAAAAATACACTAAAATGTCGGGATTGGTTCATTTGTACAATGTGAAGGCAAAACATGGTTTTTCTGATAAGGGATTCACAGAATTACTAAATCTACTAGTCGATATGTTTCTTGAGGGTATTGAATTACCATCTTCAATGTATGAAGTGAAGAAATCTCTTAGTCGATTTGGCATGGAATATCATAAGATTCACGCTTGTCCTAATGATTGCATTCTTTATAGAAAAGAATATGAGACATTACATGATTTTCCTATGTGTAAAGAATCGAGATGGAAACATAGTACAAATGAGAGTACAACACATAAGAAAGGAGTGCCTGCAAAGGTTCTTTGGTACTTTCCTCCGATTCCTCGCTTTCAAAGGTTGTTCAATAGTAAATATACATCAAAGATGTTGACTTGGCATTCAGATAATCGATCTGATGATGGGGTTCTACGTCATCCTTGTGATTCTCCAAATTGGAAAGTAGTAGATAATTTATCTCCTTAATTTTCATCTGATCCGCGCAATCTTCGTCTTGCTATTGCTGCTGATGGAATTAATCCACATAGTTCCCTCAGTAGTAGATATAGCTGTTGGCCAGTAATTATGGTAACATACAACCTTCCTCCCTGGTTGTGTATGAAAAGAAAATTCATGATGTTAACATTATTGATCTCAGGACCGAAACAACCCGGTGTTGATATTGATGTATATTTGTAGCCTCTGATAGATGATTTAAAGACGTTGTGGAATGATGGTGTAAATGTTTACGATGCATATAAAGAAGAATACTTTAACTTGAAGGGGGTTCTTTTATGGACAATTAATGATTTTCCTGCCTATGGAAACTTATCAGGACATGCAACAAAAGGTTACAAGGGATGTCCTATATGTAGTGATGGAACTTCTGCAACTTATCTTGTTCACGGACGAAAGATGTCTTATAGAAGACATAGAAGATTTTTGCCATCTGGACACAAGTTTAGATACCAAAAGAAACCGTTCGATGGTGAAGAAGATCATGATCAAGCAACTCGACCTTTGCGAGGTATTGAGATATTAAGGCAATTGAATGGGATGACATTCAAACGATATGGAAAGATGAAAAAAAACTCACTAAGGTAGGGAAACGAAAGAGGTCAACTAATGAAATGGGTGAAAATGAAAAAGAGTTTGAACTGACTTACCATGGTTGTTGAAAAAAAATCAATATTTTGGGAATTACCTTATTGGAAAGACCTACACATTCGTCACATCTTAGATGTCATGCACATTGAGAAGAATGTATGTGAGAGCTTGATTGGTACTTTACTTAGTATACCTGGAAAAACAAAGGATGGAATTAAAGCAAGATTGGATTTAAAAAATCTAGGCATACGACTTGAATTGGAACCAAGATTGTAAAATGATAAGAAACGAACATACTTACCACCAGGATCATATACAATGTCAACAAAAGAGAAGGATGTGTTTTGTAAATGTTTGGAGTGGTGTGAAAGTTCCGATGGTTACTCATCCAACTTAAGAAATTTTGTGTCTATCACCGATAAGAGACTGTATGGATTGAAATCACATGACTGCCATATCTTAATGCAACAGTTATTACCAGTTGCTATTAGATCAATTCTTCCAAAACATGTTCGATTATCAATAATTTGGCTTTGTTCATTCTTCAATACAATATGCAAGAAATCTATATCAATTGGTGAGTTAAATTCTTTACAGAAAGAAATTGTAGAGACTTTGTGTCTAATTGAAAAATATTTTCCTCCTTCTTTCTTCGATATAATGATTCACTTATGTGTTCATTTAGTTCGAGAGGTTCAATTGTGTGGTCCTACTTACTCAAGGTGGATGTATCCTTTTGAGAGATATATGCAAGTCCTTAAAGGATATGTAAATAATAGAAATCGACCTGAAGGATGTATGGCGGAACGCTACATTGCTGAAGAGGCCATTGAGTTTTGTTCTGAATACTTTAGTGGTTGCACTGAAATTGGGAATCCTACACACAAGTTGTTCTTAGAACGTCACATGATCCAAGTAGGTAACCCTATGCTTGGTGGAAGTAAGAAATTATTTATTGATCGCACTCGATGGGAAAAAGCACACCGAATCATTTTGGTAAATAATAATGAGGCACAACTGTACATAGAGTAAGTGATGTTCATTGTTTCATGATTGCAAAAATCATTTTTTATTTAACTATTAATGATGATATATAATTTAATATATATTTAATAACATTATAGGATGCATTTAAACTTATTGAAGATCGATCCTCGGTATAAAAAAAAGGAGGAGAAAAATGGTTGTATGATGAACATAAGCGAGAGCTTATTAATTGGTTTCAGAACCACGTAAGTATCACAAACAAAAATTCATGCATGTATCTTCCTAGATCTATTCAATGTTTTAAAACTTTGCTCTAAACACATTTTGTGTTTTTGTATACATAGATTCGAGATGAACTCAAGAAACCCAATCATAAAATATCAGAAAGTTTACAATGGCTTGCACATGGGCCAAAATTTGATGTCAAATCATTTTATAGTTTCACAATAAATGGATCGAGGTTTACGACTCAAGCTAGGGACAAAGTCCGAGTAAATCAAAATAGTGGGGTGAAGATGGTTGCACAAACTATGCAATTTGCCAGTTCAAAAGATGCTAATCCTGTACTTTCTGATAGAACATATTATGGTATAATACAAGAGATTTGGGAATTGGATTATGAGGTCTTCCATGAAACAATTTTCTTGTGTGATTGGGTTGAAGATGTTATCAATGTGGGATATAAAATAGATGAGTTTGGATTTACCCTTGTAAATTTATCCAAGATAAGTCACACTGATGATCCTTTCACGTTAGCACTTCATGCAAAACAAGTATTTTATATGAGCGATCAGATTGATTCAAGATGGTCTGTTGTGTTAACGCCTCCACAAAAAGAGTTTTACCATTGTGATGTTGTAGAAGATGATGACTCTATGCTTGATACATTAACCACTATTAGTAATTTCTCAAATAAATTGCCTAATGTATGTGATGATCTAATTGATGATGATGATGATTCTTGGTCATGGGCTCGAAATGATTGTGAAGGAATATATGTATATGATCAACAACCTACTTAAACATAACGTATGTTCTATATTGTTGTAATAACTCTTATATATATGTATGTTCCTAAAATTATCAATTAATTTATATTTCTTCATTGTTTGCAGATATTTCATGGATATTCGAACAACAGAGATTGTAGATCCAAATGATCCATTGGGGTATTTGAAAAGAAGGGGTTGGGCGATTATACCTGATGCTCCACTTAACCCAGATGATAGAATACCTGTTCTATTTGATGCTACTGGTAATCCAATAGGGGAAAATGGTCAACAATTGAAATCCTCTATTGGTCGACTTGCAAAGTCAAGATACCAATCAATATAAATGATTGGTCCGAGGTTGACGGCGAGAAAAAGTTCAAAATATGGATAACCATTTGTGTTAGTCTCTTATATTTTATAATCAATATATATATTATATTAGGTGTATATCTAATCTTTTGTACTGTGTTTTTACAGAATCGTTACAAAGTCGATGACAATTGGAAGGGCAAGTGTTATAAAATTGCAAATAAGGCGTGGAAGGAATATAAGACTTCCAGATTGGCAAGAAATTATGTGTTTCCATATTTGGAAACACTTGATGAGAATGAAATCTACAAAGTTCCTGAAGGACACCCTCGATTACACCTCAAGTTTGGAAAGAATTTGTGGATTATAGACGCATGCATGAATTTCAAATTATTAGAGAAGATCATCGTAATGTACAAATGCATAACATTCTTCCTAATCGCATCGAGGTCTTCAAATCCTGGGTTAGATATAGAATGGTATTATTAATTTGTCTTAATTTATAAATATTTTTATATTTATTTTCTTCAATTTAATTTCATGTTATTGTTAATAAAATTTTCATAATTTATGTAGGAAGGTCAATTGGGTAGACACTGTTACCCGAACTGAATTATACATAGAAACAAAGACCCCCCAAAACGAAGAATTCAAGACCGATGACTCAACGAGGAGAAGAACAATTAAATAAGTTGGTTAGTAATTTTGGTTGATAAAAAGTCTTAATGATATTTAATAATTGATATAATAATGAATGATATGTTTAATGTCTTTATTATTTGTACAGAATCGCTCAAGAAAAAATATCCAGGGGTGAAATAATCGAAGAGCCTGGAAGAGATGCTTTATATCATGCATTCGGCCGTGAGCATCCTGGTCGTGTTAGGGGAGGTAGCCAATATGATGGTTCTATGGAATATTTTAACATTCCAAAACAAAAGCCTCAGACGGTAAGTAAGGAGAAGTATACTAAAATTGAAGAAGAATTCAACTACTTTAAGGCTTCAGTTATGAGTGGGATTGCCACTCTAAAAGAACATCAATCACAACAAATGTCAGCCATGGCATCATGCTACAACCAGGGCATGCCATATTGGCCAAGCATGCAACCATCCATGCCAGGCATACCACCTTCCACGCCAGTCATGCCATAATTCATGCCAAGCATGCCACCATACATGACAGGCTTGCCACCATACATGACAGGCATGCCACCCATGCAATCTCATTATGCTCAAACTACATCCAGTATGGGATATAGCCATCCTATTGGACCTCATTATATGCCAGGAATGCATATGCAATCAAGTAGTGGTTCATTTTCTCCGATGCAATCTACACATTCTTACCATAAATCAAACCAAGATGAACATCTTGGTGAGAATGTACATCCAATAGCTACCCCACATGAGAGTCCTCTTTTATTTGATGAATCATATGTGGTAAGATTTTAATTTATGTTGTATATAATCTATTATTTTTAAATTCTTATTATATGTTGTATTTTTTTAACACTTAAATTTTTTACAGAATATGAAATGTTTGTTGAAACATCCTTCGTCAACGGACTATGTTGCTATTGGAACGGTACAACAATTGAGCGATGATCGGATGATTCATAATCAATATTTGCCTAATCATTGGCGAATAGTAATTGACCAATCATTGTTTCATAATTGTCCACTACCTGTGCCTTCTGATGCTACCACAGTCCAAGAGGCGGTTGGACAGTATGTGGCTTGGCCATCGATTCAAGTTGTTCTAAATTTTGACGTGGTACTATTTTTTAACTTAAAAGATAACAGTTGTTTACTACTATTATTTTATTATATCTTATATTGTTACTAACAAAATCCATATATAATATTTTTTTTAGTCTATTATACCAGATCTCTTAAATGCGGCACATTTAAGAGATACAAAGCAAGTATCTCGTGCTAAATCTATGTCTAGTGGCCAATCATCCCATACCAAGTCATTCAAGAAGAAGCCTTGGAAAAAGTGTAGTCATATTTATGCGTTAAAATTCAGTAGAAATCTTGGCACTTTGATGACTATTGCTGGGAGGGCATCTAGCATAAATGATGGATGGGTTGTGCCACTTCCTATAGACATTTCTGGTGTAGACCTCGGCCAAACGTATATATCGATCGAGTGCTTATTGGAACTATTTGAATATCAAATGATCGATTTAAGTATAATTCAAGTGTGGACAAGGTGAGTCCTCAATCTATTTATTTTTCTTTTATTTATGTAGAACATATATAATTATATTTATATTATCTAATTATATATATATATATATATATATTTTATATAGGGCGTGTTATTATCGACTTCAACATAATCACTCATCACATTTAGCACTGTTCTATGATTCTTCATATGTCAATCAATATCAAGAGAAGGACGTTAGCATCAAAGCTAAACAATTATGTGATAGAGCATTAACGCTTAACAGAAATCAAAAGTTGATAATCCCTTGGCCATTAAGGTTTGAACAAGGCCAAGATCATTGGATGTTGGTCATCATTGATATGTTTAATAATCATGCTTGGTATTGTGACTCAGCTTCTATAGAACTGAGTAAAGATACAACAGCAGTTGTTGAAATGTAAGAGTTATAGTTACATATTAGTTTCTTCTATAATTTTTTGTAATATTTAATAAAAACTAACCGTTTTAAACCTTGATAGGGCATGGAAGTTATGGAACAAGTTTCGAGGCATTGCCCTCAAAAAATCTCATAAGCTTATATGGACAAAAGTTATGGTATGTATAAGTCAATATTAATAATTTTATTAATTTTACAATTGAATAATAAAGATATGAAAAATCATGTACACTTAAATTTTGTAGGTTCCACAACAAAATAATGGAGTCATGTGTGGTTATTATGTCATGAAGTTTATGAGTGAAATCATCACAAATATCAAAATTCCAATTGATGATGTGGTAATATCTTTTATCCATATACATAATTTTTTTAACATATTTGAGTTTGTTTTTGTAAATAAATGAAATTATATTCTTATTTTGATTTTAAATACATGTAGTTCTTTGGTTGGAACAAGACGGGCTACGATCAGCAAATTTTTGATGATTTACGAGAGGAATGGGCAGAACACATGCTTCAAATTATATCATCACAAGAAGAATCAGAAGAAGATTCTGATGATCTTGAATAGCATATGACGACATGACAGTAAATTTTTTAATGATTTAATTTCTCTATCTATTCCTGTGTCTGAAATCACTTGTTTGATTGATGATTATATGCTCATGTATTTAGGGGGATGCATTGTTTTATGGACCTATTTTTGGCCCAAACTACATCTCATATCTCTTTCCTACTTTCCTTACGAACTCATATTAGCACTTTATTAATCATTTGTCTATATATATGAAGTTATCTGGAATCTCTGCTAGTATTTTTAAATGATATATATAATGAACTCTAAATATGAAATCAAGTGTAACTCCGATTTCTTACTTGGCTTGTGTGAGTTTTAGTGCCCATGAACGTGTTCCGTTTAAGGGCCCCAAAACTCGGACAAGCCAAGTAAGAAATCGGAGTTACACTTGATTTCATATTTAGAGTTCATTATATATATCATTTAAAAATACTAGCAGAGATTCCAGATAACTTCATATATATAGACAAATGATTAATAAAGTGCTAATATGAGTTCGTCGAATGTCGCTGTTTGTTTGATGGATGTTTTACGTGCTCATGTGTATGTAGGGGAATATGAATTGTTATATGGATCAGCTGTTTTTTTGTCATAATGCTTGTGAAGGCCAATCAAGATTCTAAGCCAACCAAGCTTACTCGATCGCATAATTACACTTTGACGACATTATTTTATTTGTAATTTAAGTTAACTATATGTATTATATATACATTATTTGTTTTTGTAATAAATTTAATTATCAAGTAATTAAATATATTTAAAATTTTAATTATTTGTATTATTATTTAAATTTTAGTTTTTTTATGCTATATATATTGAATAATACGAAAAATGAGAATAAAAATAAAAAAAATACGGTATGTAAAGTCGGTTCACGCGATGAACCGACTTTACCCTTTAAGTCACTAAATTTAAAGTCGGTTCAGCGAACCGACTTTAAATTTGTTTAAAGTCGGTTTTTAACCGACTTTAATGCCTATTTTTGTAGTAGTTGTTGTTAAAATTGATGTTTACCACTAAAACTGTTTACATGGGTCAAACACAATCTGTTTTATAGCACATTTTAAACACGATTAGTTTGCACAAATTTTTTTTAACAGTTTAACACAATTTAGACATCTCGTTTTCATAAAATCTGTATGAAATAGATTGACAATTCTACCTGCATAAAATATATAACACAATTTTTTAAAAATTATATTCGTAATTGTAATATAATAAATCAATGGATAACGGTGTACATCTAAACTTTTTATATAGTCATAAGAATTTTTAAGTGAAATTATATAAAATAATATTTGTAAAATTTATTATAACAAAAATATCATATAATAGCATTAAACGGTATTTAGAATCAAAACACGAAACACTTCTAATTAATTAGGATTTAATTTAAATAGCATCAAAATTAATGATATTTAACGTGAAATTTTTTAGTTGAAATTTTTTATAATAAAAATATATCAATTTATCATAATAAATCTTATTTATATGATCGGAGTGTTATAAATATGTTATCAACACAACATCTTTATAATATACATATATAATAATAATAATAATGCAGTAGAAGATTAAAAAAATACAAAGAATATTCTTTGAATTAGGGGCAATTTAAGAAGAAAAGTAATACATTATCACTCCCACCACACCAAAGAGGGAAATAGTTTTAGTTTTGGCTTTTTTAATAGTAAATTTATTATTATGTCATCTCAAATTCTCATGTAAAGAATCTCACATATTTATACAACTTTTTTTATGATATCAATAAAAAATATTATATGTATATTAATGTATAAAATAAGAAATTAATGGTGTATCTTTGTATAATTTTAGAACTAATCTATACCTTTACAAATAACTTGGTAAGACTTTTACCCATTTTTGATCAACACTAAACCATAAAAATGGTTATCTTTGTACAGATTGAAATTCTGTGCAAATTACCATTTATCTGGAGATATTACAAAAAACTTTATCGAATTCATTCGTATCTATTTTTGCTCAAAACCCAACTTTATCTGAATTTCCATTACAGAGTTGTAAGGCCATTGTCTTCAACCCAACTAAACTAGAACTAAATGAGCCATAGCTTTGCTAGTAACACAGACAATAATCGCTATAATATATTCGCGTTTGGTCGGTAGGTCGATTGGTCGTTTGTTATCGTTGGTCACTCATCTTCATCGATGACTCGTGGTTGTTGGTTACTTGTGATGGAATGGGATGGATGGCTCAATATAAAGAAAACTTAATAAACCTTAATATACTAATAAGGGGTCAACCTGGCAGGACGGGGTTAAGAGACCCCGTTTCTATTCACTGTTAACGATTTAAAATTTATCTACCATTTTCACTTAAAATTTTTACAAGAACATATTTAGGATCCCTAGTAGAGAATGAGAGTCCTAAAAATAAAAATAAAAACAGAGATCTAAGTAATATTTTAAATATTATTTTTATTTTTTAATAATTTTTATATTTTTATTATAAATGAAACTTTATAAAAATAATATACCAATAATAAATATTTTATATTGCATAAATTAAATTTAGAGTCAATAAATAATAAAAAATAAAAAATATTTATGCAAAAGGAAGAAAAATAAAATATATATAAGAAGAAATACATAATCTTTTTATATTAAACAACATTTATATAATCTTATTACAAACTAGTTTAAAATAATATCAATAAATTATAAAATAATTATAAAATTTTAGATTTTTAGAATTTAAATAATATTTGCAAAAGAAAAATTATTAATATTTTAATAGAATTAAAAATTAAAGATGAAATATAAAATATATAATGTATTATTTATGATTAGTTTGAATTTAAATATAATTAAATTTTTATATATTAACTAAAATAAAATATATAATTTCGAGGAATGAGACGAGGAATACAATCTTGTCTCGCCTCATATTTAAAATATAAATTTTTGTTTATTATTTCACATTTCTCATTTTATTGTTTCCATCTTTATCTCCAATAGGATATTCTTTGTTGGGATTTGCCCAACAAAGAAACAACCCTAAAGATAAGGGTCTTATTAGTGGTCTAATTTCTTGGTAATGATATTTTAATCTATTTTATTTTACATTATGTAGCATTAAATAATGTCCTTTTAAGGATAAATTGTTAAAAAAAATAAATCATATTTTTCTTAACAGATGGCTATAATTATAATAGTATAATTAGAATGGTAATATTAATAATATCTATAAATTTACTCACACCTTTTATATCTTGTCAAGGATCAAAATTGTTCTAAAAATTGATTTTTTTTTAAGTAATATTGACATTCGTTACAACATAAATAATATAAATACAAAAATAGATTTAAATTTATATGTTTAGTATATTACTCAAGTTAACTAACTTTTTTTTTTTTGGGAATACTATTGAAACTTTAATATGGAGCTAAGTTTGTGCTCTTCATGCAATCCATTTAACACATTTCACTCTCCAGCCTCTTTTACTTGGCTCATTCCTTGTAAACTAATTAAAAGGAATACTATTGAAACTGTAAAAACAGTGGGCTTGTTCACCCTTTTTCCCATGGTTAATGATATTCTGATCAGACTAGAGCCTCATAATTTGTACACTCGGTAAGAACAACGCGTAATTTCATACATTTTAATATGCATCTCTAAACATAATTGTACTGTAATTCATTAGTTTTTCAGTTTATATATTAACAGATTATTTTTATCTAATTTGGTTCTTAAGTTTTTCAAAGCTCTCACTAATTTTACTTTTTCTGTGCATGACTTTTTATTTTACATGTTAAATGCGTCATTTCACATTTCAGAAAAAAGAGTCATTTATTCTGTAAATGTTGAACTTAATTTTTATACAAATTACAAAATTAACAATTTAGGTTGATAGAATTAATAATGTTCAATGGTAAAGTACAAAGCAAACGGGAGAATGACTTGGCCACTTTCTAGTTTATTAAAACCATAGATATCTTCTTAGAGAGGGAATTAATTTTTTCGGTAATCTAAAAGTATATATATTTCTAGAGAGAAATAGGAACAAATACAAAAGACAAGTAAGAGTAAAAGAAATGTGAAGTCGATAATACATCGATAGACATAAAATTATAAATCTGTATTTCTCATTGGATTAGTCACATATGAGTACTCTAAAAATAATTTTTAAAATAATTTTTCCCGACTTTTCCTATAGATGATAAATTAAATTTTTCAATAACCGAGACCATAGAGTATGCATAAATTAAAAAACAATGCAATTATTAATTAAAATATTAAAAATCATATTATATTAAAATTAAAAGTATAATTATATTTAAGAGTTTATTATACACTAAAACATAATAAAACCTTACAATTACAAAATGACCTTTTACTATTAATTATAAGTATTTATAAGTGTACTTCAAATCAACATAATCAAGTCCGCAACGACTTCAACAGAAGTGTAAAGAAAAGAAAAATACCATAGGCGCTGCTGTGCTAGGTTGGTGCGTTAGGGTGTTGCGCTAGGGCTAGGGCTAGTGCATTGGGGTACCAATGCGCATGGTGCTTGGTGCACATGGTGTCTGGTGCGTTGGTGTGTAGGTGTGCCTGATGTTGCAACATTTAAATGATTTAAGAGCATTATTTGTACGTTGGGTGACCAAAGTAAAACTATAGAAAAATTAAGGAGACTAATTGTGAATTAAGCCAAATATGGAGACCCTTGAACTGAATAGAAAAACCTTTTCATAAACTCCAAATTATGGTACCATTCAAAACTTACCTGGATTTCAGGTTCTACCACAAGAAATTATTTCAGCATGCGGTTTCCAAAAGCTCTAGACATAGCCAACGCTTCTCCCACTCTCCAAGTACATGATATGAATACAAACATATTCAAATTTAGATCTATATGGAATCATATCAATGGTGATGTACTATATTGTAGTAAATAGAGAATAACAAGTCCAACACTCTAAAGTTGGCCTGAAACATGATACAATTATAAGATCTCTAATAAATATCTGTAACAAAATACAAGTGAGCAATTGTGCTTGCACAGATGAAAATCAAATTAAAAGACCAAATTTTTATAATTCATAATTATCTTTACAATATGTGCTTCTATTAAATAGACTATACTCGAAAATTTTACCTACCCACATTACTACACCACCATAGTTACTACACCACATAGACATGACAGAAACAACTTGAAAAAAGAAAACTACAATTTAGAGAAGTCCTTGAAACTACTGATCTTAGGTCACAGAACGAATCCAAATACCAATCACGAACCTAAGCAAAATTGCTTATGCAATGTTAGTACCTCATTCAGATATTCAAAATCGAGTCCATAGGGTTATAAACATACATATGGTCAAAAGAAATTCCAAAAAAAAAAAACTTACACATGGTTATGGTAAAAATCAAAGCAAAAGAACAGTAAAAAAGTGAAAAAGAATCCCAGCTACAAAATATTGTCGTTGATACGAGCGATTTACAACAAGAAAATAAGGATTCTGCAAAGTTGATGGTGCAGAGATTAAATCATCATCATATGAGGGAAAATTCGCAAAATTGAAGGTTTTAGTAGTAACAGTATCATCATCTACCAGCATCATGGGATTGGCAATAAAAAATTTTCATTCTCTCGAGATTGGATTGACAATACCAAATTTAATAACGATTTCGTATATAAAGAGTGGTCAATTTTTTGCTATTCAAACTACTTGATCAAAAAGCCAAAAGGGTTATTGAAAGTTGAAACTGCATCTTACCTTTGCAGTCAAAGCTTGTACTTTGCTCCGTACAGTATTGAGTCTATCTTTCGTGTCTTTCAGCACAAAAGCTAGTTGAAGAGCATCTCTAAAACAAATGATCAACAATTGAAAATTTAAGATCACAAAACTAACTAATCTAAAATTTCAAAAGATTTTTTTTAATTCAATAACCTAACTTGATTTTTTTAGAAACCTAAAATTCCATCGAGTGAAAAAACAAAAAAAGCTTGGTGATATAGAATTGGATTAAACACTCAGGAGACACGCAACATAAACCAATTGATAGCTAGTCCTCAACTAAGCAAACCAAATAAAGACAAACACCATCTACATAGACCAAATTAAGCTAATAGATGAACGAACTATTAACATCTGTGTTATCTAATAAAGTAGTAGGGAATAAGGTTCATATACTAGTAACAAGACTTACATGAAAACACGTGAAAACTCAAAACAGTACACCAGCCAAAATAAGACTCAAAAAACACCTAAAATAAAAGACACATTAACCATAGAAGCATCCCTGTAGCAACCATAGACAGAAACATCAATTAATATCTTTGAAACTCAATCAATGCCACTTGAATAAATATTCACTATTCCAGCTCGATCACTTGTAGTAGATAGAGCATCATTAACCATTGAGCTTGGCTCAACCTTAAGATCAAGGCCACCTTTCTTCATTTAGTTTTTCTAAGGAACACAAATCATATCATCCATATACACGAGTTGTTGCATCATAATCCTAGTAGCAATTGTGATTTTAAGACATCTTTTCTCCTATGAAAACAAATTCCTAAAATTAATGGTTAGGTCAAGATGATTTACTTGGCATAGAATCAGTAAAACTAGATGGATTGGAGGGAAAAAATGTGTTGCGCAAGGTTAGCAAGATTAGCTTGAGTTACCAAAAAAATGTTGGATAGCAAAAAATATGAGACCACTTGTTTTAAACCTAATAAACAAAAATTTGAATATGCGTACCTCAACTAGAGTGAATTCGAAGAGATCATCCTCTACTTCTATCAAACCTAACTCTTCCATGTCGGAATCAGTTTTTAAGTTCGAAGAGGGTAAATGAGGAACAGTAGATCATTCGCACGATGAGGAAATACATCTCTAGCATGTGAGGGGAAAAGAAACAAGGGAACGAGGACGGCGAGACGAGAAGTAGAGCGATAGAGATGGTCAATTAATCCCATCTCTGAAAAAAATTTATATATATATATATACTCTGCACAAAAACCATAGGATATCAGCGTGAGTAGGACCGAGAAAGGAAAAAAAAGGAAGAAAAAAATGAAAAAAAGAGAGGGAAAAATAAAAAAAATTGATAAATATTTTTTGTGTTAATTTGGTGTAAAAGAGAGAAAATTAATAATGTATGTCTATGGCCTCGGTTTTTAAATAACCGAAGCCAAAACCCTATGGCTTCAATTTTTAAAAAACTAAAGCTAAATGTCCGAGATTATATGTATGTATTTTAATAATGATAATTATGTTTATAATGTAGTATATCTATTTGTTATAATTTATTATGTATTTGGATCCTCCATTTTTAATAAATTAATTAATGAAATTTTTAATTTTTCTATAAAAAAAATACAAAGGAAACAAGAAAATGATATTGAAAATTAGAGAAAAGTTTCATTCAAATTTCTCGTAAGAATTCAAGTATTTATTAAATAAAAATATTTTTGGACAAAAGCTTATTATGTAAGTCTTAGAATTAGAAATTACTTTTCTTTAAACCAAAATGAAATATTTCATTAATATTCAAACACTTCAACTTAAAAGTTAAGGAAAGAAAGCAATCATAAGCAACAACTTAAGTTATAAACAGTCTAAAATGATAACATAACGATGCTCATGATTGTAGGAAGAAACAATATAAAATATAACACAATAAGATTGTAAAACAAATAAAAGAGACACTTTGCACAATAAAATATACAAAAAAAAATCATATCTATTAACAATTTGAAATTAAACACTAAGTAGCTAAAAGAAAAAGGCCTCTTGATATGCTAGCTTGAGTATTGTTGTAGCTTAATAAACCAATTTGAGATATTTCATATACTTTATTACACTAAAAAACTTTCAAAACAACTACCAAATAACGATGGCCCACCAAAAACAATATTGTAATGGCATTGTCATGCCCAAAATATGGATACATAAATTTTAAAGAGAGAAATATATTTAAAAGAAAATTTATTAAATAATTATGAAAAAAAAACTAAAAAAATCCATCAATTTATCATGAAATAAAAACAATTTGGATACTCTCAAAGATTGTATAATTTTAAAAGAAAAGTTCATTATAAATTCATAAATTTAACCATGATAATTACATGGATACATAAATTTTAAAGAGAGAAATATATTTAAAAGAAAATTTATTAAATAATTATGAAAAAAAACTAAAACAATCCATCAATTTATCATGAAATAAAAACAATTTGGATACTCTCAAAGATTGTATAATTTTAAAAGTAAAGTTCATTATAAATTCATAAATTTAACCATGATAATTACAAGTCTAAATGAAATCATTAAATCATAGTGATCTAAACATGCCTAGACGAAAACTAAAATAACTAAATAAAGAAATGAAAGTTTTAGGTCAAACCTTTGATGTCTTAATCTTCTGAAATTACGCTCCATATCTTTACTACAAATATCACCATGCCATAAATAAAAAGTAAGGAAACAAATATCACCATGCCATGACTAAAAAGTAAGGAAAAGATAGGGAGTGAACTCACCACACCATATATAAAGATCTCATGCATGTCTATAAAATCAAGTCTTATATATAGTATATAATTGTGGGGAGATTTTATTTAAAAATCAAGTATACTTGTACTTCCTCGCTTCTTGAACCAGTATGAGTGTACATTCTATGTAACCAATGCACACTTAAACAATTATAATAAAATATGCTATGTCAAGTCATAAATCTATATACATATGTAATATCTATATGTATTACTTAACTCTCAGATACATGGACAGTCAACTTTGAGGCACATAGGGGGTTTAGTTTCGAGACCCATGGTGGAAAAACTAGGAGACCAATGTATAATCATACTCTAAGATACATATGAAACTTGTATTGATCAACTTTGAGGCACCTGGGCGATCAACTCTAAGGCATATAAGGGTCCAACTATGTGGCCCATGTGTAGTTAAACTGTAAGACCAATATGTGGTCAAACTCTGAGGTACATGTGTAAATGCCTACATGTGGTCCTTATAAAATTCCATATGCTACAATAGGTATATCTAGGGTACCAAACTCGACAAGATTAACATAGCTAAAACTCTTCACACAAAAAAAAAATCTAATGATGCATGCATAAAATCCCAAATATCATGTATATTTTAATTATCATATCTCATATCATAAAAGTATGTGTACCTATATAAAAGTTAACATCACATACTATATCATAAAAATGTATATATGCTTCCACAGAATTTATTATTTAAACATAGTATCGATTTTCACTTTTTTTAAACACCTAAATATGCATCTTAATTTATAAAAAAAAATGCTTAAAGAAAAAGTAGAGTAATCCCTTACCTAAAAATATGTTAGTCTTGGGTGTCTACTCCTTTAAACGTGTCCTTTTCTATTTTTGGTTAGAATTTATAAAAAATCATCTTAATAATTAGTAGTAATCTATAACTTAGATGAATCATAATTTTATAATAATTGAAAAGATTATCTTACTGATTATTTATGAGTAAATCCAAACTTTTCCTTTCAATACTCATATATTAATCACTTGAAATTCAAATACATTTCTCTGATTTGTTATGTCATTCTTACTTACTTGAATGTTTGAATATTTTCTCCCCAAATCAAAAACTTAGAAACATATCGAAAATGATAATATTTTTAGAGATAGAAAAAGGATGATGAGATTTTGTTGTGAGAAAATGTTTGATACGCGTGCCTATCTATAGGCAAAATTGATCCTCGTTGACCACCCTCGCAAACACTATTGCGATTATGCAAATTCCTTTGCTACCCTTTTCTCCTTTACTCACTAACCCTTTGTCGCTACTCGTCGATCACTCTACGGCCACCCTCGTCAGTGAGCTATTAAACCAGTTTAATATTTATAGAAAAATCTGATTTTTGCATGGAAATTCTTAAAAAATGGTTACCTATTAAAATACTACTAAAAATATATTTTATAAAATTATTAAAATTAATTATAAAAACTTGGGATCTCACATACGTGTAAATCACAAAATTCTTTTAAAAAAATAGAAAGAAAGAAGAAGAGATGAGGTAGCCTACGAGAGAAAATCTCCCACGGAAAAGCTCCCTTTTGTAGGATGATAAATATATAGTGGAGAGGTGAAGATGGAAATAAGAAAATGGTAAGAAGAAAAAGAAAAAATAAAAAGAGATAAAACAAGACCTAGATACGATCCCAATATAAATACATATAATCTAGGGTGAAGGAATCATCCTAATTTATCATGGAGACAAAACAATCCTCCATTCGCCTAGAGGTCAAATCAATAGGGCTAGAAATACTACTAAAAATTACCACAGACTCCTCCCATCGAAGCAAATCTAGAGGATAAAATGCATTCATTTAAGTGAGTATGGATAACCAATCAATAATATATCAAAAGTTGGAATCTATGAAGATTTCTATAAAAAAGGTGGAAGTACAAGTTGAGCAACTGATTAAGTACTTGCAGAAATAAGCCAAAGAATAAGTGTCAGGTCAGAACAACAATTGAACTCAATGATGTGGGAACATTGAATTTATTAAATGATGAAGTCCTCGAAGCAACGTCTCACTAAAGACGATAAAAATAGTCTTAGATTGTAGATAACCCATTATTTACTTTTATTTTTCTTTAATTTAATTTATTTTCATTTCATAGTTATAATTATTTTTATTTGTTATTCATTTAATATTTCCATTTTAAGTATAGTTTTTTTTATTTTTTTTATTTTAGATAGTAATATACTAGTATTTTAAATATATATAAAAAGGGGTATCGTAAAAATTAGTGAGAAGAACAGAGCTACGTGCATTGTGGTACAAAATTTACCCCACTACGGTACTGATCTTTCTGCTCAAATTAGGTAGAATCTCTAAAGCTTGTGCCGTGACATGCTCTTACTTGCATCGTAGCCTGCATATATTTTCTATTTAGAAATACCGAACCTGATGTGTTTTCATCTATTTATCTCACATTTTATCACTTTCTTTACAAAATCCGACATTTTCTCCCCCAAACACCATAAATCCCTAAAAAATCACACCTTTCTTTAATTTTCTTTCAAATCTTTTTAAAAAATTAAATCTCATTCCTAACTATTTCCTAGACATTCCATTAAAAAAAATTAAAAAAAAACCATTAACTCATCAAAAAATCTGCATCGTTTTGAAATATTTGTTTTTTCAAATTCATCTTCCTCAACAACACAAGTAAATAAAAAAAATTTAGAATTTAAGTCTTAAATTAAATTCTTTGAATTTTATGAATAATTTTTGGATTAAAAAGAGTTCCCAACTCTAATTTGGATGAGATGAGGTAAGAAAAAGATTTTAGAATAAATTACATTAGGTTTTTTTATCTGGATTGTACGAGAACTTTGGATTTAGATATTGTTGATTTTTTAAAAATGGTACCAAAAAGTTGTAGAACAAATTGAGAAAAATGGGTATTAACTTCTAAGGATTATGATAACGCCAAATTAAGATTTGATAAAGTTGTAGAAGTAAAAAAACGTTTTATAGTGAAAAGGGATATGGACTTCGATTTGGGGCCAAATGCCCAATTTGATAGAATTTCTAATGTAATAACACTATTAGGATGGAAAAGGTTTGTTAAAGAACCAAATGTAGTTATAAAATCAATTATTTGGGAATCCTATGTAAATGTTCCCGATGATGTTGATAATATTGTTAAAGTATGAAATGTACTAGTCCTATTTGAGCCAATTGATATGAATGCTCATTATGTGTTGATGAATATTGGCCTGGGTGAGTATGAAACTTATTTAGGTAATGTCGACTACGTTACAGTAATTGAAAACTTAACTTTGGAAGGGGCCGAGTAGGGTTATGAATGTGGAAAACCTAAGGGCTTTGAAGCTAAGTATTTGGATAAGATTGATTGCATATGAAAAAACTTTGTTTGTTCAAGACTAAGGTCCCGAAAACATTACAACTCTGTGGACAGAGAGTAGGTAATATTATTGTATGCTATAACATCCAAAATTTCAATAGACGTTGGAAATATAATTCATCACATGATTAAATTGTCTGCTAATAAATATTGATTGAGTGACTTTTTCTCCCATCTCATTACTGCTTTATGTAAAAAAAACAAGGTGACTTACTCAAAAGGCGAAGTTATAATTTAACTTGGAGAATTATTAAATACGACAAATTACGATGAACTTACTTCTATTACAAACAAAGCCCATCAGGATAAAACTGCCACTTTTTCATCTAAGATGAATATGAAAGATGAAATTTATCATTTAGGTGAAAGAATGACCTGTATGGAAAAATATCATCAAGCTTACACTGTCCAACAAACTGCATTTTTAAATCAATAATATCGTGATCAAGTGAACCGTAACTGTTTGGTGTATGAAATGAATCGGTTACAACTTAACCATCTCGGCATGTATTCAAGCTTTTTAGTAGCACCTAAGTATCAATATTATGATTTCAACTTTACACTATAAGAACCATCATGACAACATTATGGAGAACAAGGACCGGATGGCAAGGAGGACTAAGCTCCAAATTTGTTTTATTTTATGGTTTGAATTTTAGTTTAATTATTTTTTTCTTTTGATATTATATTTATTTTTGTTGCATGTAATTTATTTTGTTTTATATCCTGTAATGTGATCAAATGTTTTTTATATTTAGAACTATTAAACTTATAATTGTTTATTGAGATGTGTAAGAAGTACACAATATTTTGT
Source organism: Hippophae gyantsensis (assembly GCA_030763125.1). NCBI lineage: Eukaryota > Viridiplantae > Streptophyta > Magnoliopsida > Rosales > Elaeagnaceae > Hippophae > Hippophae gyantsensis. The sequence goes on from CM061028.1 coordinate 32,079,034, forward strand.
TAAGAAGCACACAATATTCTATCTATGTGATTAAAATATTTGAAATGATGGATGTAGTTGCATTTTCATATATATACTTGAACACTTTCATAAGAGGGTAACTTCTTCTTTACTCTTTATATTTAATTTATAACTATACATTGAGGGGAATATAAATTCTAAGTTATAGAAAAAGTTATACTACATAAATTTGAGTAATTTATATATTTTTTATTAAACATTGTTTACATTTTCATTTATTTTTAATTCTTTATATATTCATATTTCCATTTGTTTGCTTTTATTGATTTAGGAATTTTATATTAGATTTTAAAATATTTGTTTTGCAAAAATTATCATGTTTTTTAGTTAATTTTAAGTAAATAAATAAATCTTTTTTACATTTTAATTAATTTATTGAACATATCATAGAGTAATTTGATAATTAGTTAGTTTTGTAATAAATTTTATTTCATGATAAAATATTACTATTGCAATAAACCCGAAATTGGTTAGTAATCAAATAGTGGAGATTATATTGTGAGAATATTTTGAGCTTTTATCTTTCTATTTTAAATGATAGTATTTTTCTACTCTTTTGAATACTTTTCTTATCAATTCAAATTGTTAATGATCTTTATAAATTTTTGCATTGAATGCTAGGATTTTTACATCTCATAAAGTGCCATATATTTACTTTTATTGCTTAAATTGATTGATTTAAGTAGAAATTAAAAGTATGACTTTCTTCATTCATGCAAGACTTCCAAAAAAGTTACATATATGAGGTTACTTAAGCCATTACAAAAGAAAAGTCAAAATTAAACACTTATCAAATCATACAAAATATGTACAAAATATACAATAGATCCTCTCTCTTAAAAAAAGAAAAGAATATCTCTAAGAGAGAGAGAGAGAAGAATAAAAGAGAAAAATGAATAAGTATAAACTAAATACTATGACCTAGAAAATCCCACAAAATTATAAGAAATGGCTAAATATAAAAGGAAAATAGGAAATGAATCCCTTAAAAATCATTGCATTTTCTTTATCTCCGAAAGGCATATAACTTAAAAAAATTTATTTAATGATTTTGATTGATATAAGAAAATAATATGTGATTTTTTTCATAAATTCTTTCATTCGATTTCTTTCATGAGATCGATTTTATACACTACTTTGAGCCTTTTATTCTTTAAACATGTGTGAATCTATTAGTGCATTTCTTTATATAAACTCTATTTGCATATAACTTTGAATGAGTGTTTAAACACATATGATTTGTGTTATTGAAAGTATATATGACTTGTGAGGTTTAGAATTGAAACAAATTTGGATTCCAAACACTGAAATTGGGAAAGTTAATATTGATGCCCTTCTTATATGGATATGAATATGATTTCCCACTAATTGTTACAATAGATGATGAATGTTTAGGATGTAAAATTAATTTATGCTTTGAATTTTAATTGTGAACTTAAAAGAGATTAAAAGCATGAGAAAATTTTGGTATTTTATTTTGTTATCTTTTATTTCAGATTTTTACTTTATTTGGTAGTGTGAAATTTGTTTATTTTTGTCATTTGTTTTTGAATTTTTGCATTTTAGTTTGGTGTCTATGGGTATTGTCTCTAAAAGTCTTCACGAGACTAAAACTCAACTAGGGCAACCTTTAAAGGCTTTCTGCATATGCTAAATACCGTTTCAATCTACGGAAATGATTTAAGATAATTTAATTTTATTTAATTTTTGTTTTTAGTTTTTCACTTTTCTTGCTAGAGACTAGCAAGAATCTGGTTAGGCATTATAATGAGTGCTTAAAAGCACTGAATATAACGTGATTTTACACATTTTAAATGTCAAAATAGATTTGTATTTGCATAAGTTTATCATCATTTTAACAAATCTTTCTTTTCAAAATCACGAGTATGTTTTGTTTTTTCAGGTATATAGCTTGAAATTGATTCAAATAATAAACACTTGAAGTATAATATCTAGAAGCACTCCATTGCAACCAGAAAACATAAAAGAATAATGTATGTAAGCTTTAATTATGTTCCAAAATTAATGTAAGGGGGTAAGATACAAAAGGATTTCTAAAAGCGCAGCAACACGCGTACTACGATGATGGTTTTTGTGTGTTGTGGTGCAGGTTAATCGGATCCAGATTCAAACGTGTTGCAAGCTGGCTTATACTGTGGCATAAAAAAATATACATGTTGTGGCACCCGACCATATGATCTCTCTTTTGCAGCATTTTATAACCCTATATAAATCCATTGTAATCATCATCCCTTTTAATTCCATTAGATCATTTTTTTAACTAATTTCTTAGTTTTCTCTTAAGTTTTTATTTTCTTAGTTTCAAAGTTTTTCTCTCAACTTTGAGAGTTGAACATAGTTTAGTGTATATAGTAGTTTTCTTTTAATTCAAAAAATAGTACTGGTAAATTATTTTAGAGGATTTTCATATACATAAATAATAATGAAAAATTGTACTTGGAAGGATACACTTGAGGTAAAAAATAGTACTGGTAAATTGTTTATGTCTGTTTCTAAATGTTATGTTTAATTTACTGATAATTTAATTAGTGACTAAAATATTAAAAGTGGTAAAGTTAGTGGACAAAAAGCATAATTCACCCTTTTTATATTGATATACAAAATTTTAGAAAACAATATAGCCCAAATCTGTAACTTTAAAAAAAGTGTATTTTAGTCCCCTATTTATTTAGTTAGGTAACATAAGTTCGTTACTTTATGACGTCTATTTTATGAAGTCATGAACTTGTACTACTCCAGTTTCGAAGTGAACAAGTAGGACAAATCGAGTCAATTACTTTACAAAATAGATTTTTGCGATATTTTTGTAGAAATAGTAGACTTGTGTTTTTCCATCTAATATGTACAAGTCTAAAGTGCATTTTCATTAAAAATAATAAAATTTTGCAACCCTTCTTTCCAAAATTTTATGTGACCTAACTTGGTAACTTGTAACAATAGTACCATAAATATAACATTGAAGTTTAAATCTAGTAGAATATAGTGAACAAATTACAAAAACATTTTTTATTTGTTATATTATTAGGAATGGTACATAAGGAACTATTTTCTTTATTCAAAGATTAATAAGGTTGACATTATAATGAGAAATAAAATAAACATCAATTATTAATTACTAGGCCTAGTATTTTTAATTGTTGTTCCACCATAACTGCTTCTGAGTTTAACTAATAGTCTCATCGGCCCTTTCTTTAACTAATTTCTTAGTTTTCTCTTAAGTTTTTATTTTCTTAGTTTTAAACTTCTTTTCTCAATTTTTAGAGTTAAACATAGTTTAATTTATGTTGTAGTTTTCTTTTAATTTAATAAACAATATTGATAAATTTGTTTGGAGGTTTTTCAAATACAAAAATAGTACTAAAAAATTGTACATGGAAAGACACGCTTGAGGTATAATTTAAAAGTATTCTTTCATTTTTAGATAATTTTATGCGTGTCTCTAAATGCTACGTTTTATTTATTTATTATTTATGAAATTAGGTATGTTCAGTAGAAAATACTATGAGATATTTGTAATATTGTTATGCATGTGAAATATAAAAATAGGTAAATTATTTTATAAAATGAAAACTTTATTTCTTCATCAAGATTTAAATAAAATGTGTTAAAGAAAATATATTGATGAAATATTTTTCATAATAAATAAGAGAATTAGATTTAAGATTTAATTATATGAATCTCACTTAAAGTATTTAATGCTATTGGATATTAAATGTAATTATCTAACTCTTATTTAGAGTCATGCTCTATTTCAAATTTTTTTATAATATTTATTATTAAATAAATATATTAATGACATATTTTTTGTAATAGATTTAAAATTTGAAAGTTATTTGTCAAATACTTGATTGTTAGCATAACTTTAACATCTTGACGAGAGTTTAAATTGTTAGACTTGATGGAAGATGACAATTAAATGGTTTATTAACCTCTTAGAAAAGAAGCATAATTAATTAAAATTAATTGATAGACTTGACTAAAAGTGTTAAGTAATTTTAATTAATAACAAATAGTAAACCTAATTAATCTTCTATTTGTATATATAAGAGAGAATAAATAATTTTAATAATCTAATTAATATTAAGTAAGTATGATTAATTAATTAATCTAACTCATAAATTCTCTATTGAGTGAAAATTTTATTTGCCTGATGTTTGTTGAATCCATTTTAAATTTTTTGTCCTTAGTATAAATCTTTTAAAAACTCAAACTTTGTAACAGAATGTTTAGGTTTAATTTTATTTTTTTAGAATTTTTTGAGTTAGTTAAAAATCAAGTAATTTCTCTTTAGATAAATATACTTATTACTTCTTATAAAATGATTCATGTACTTGCAAGTTATTTTATAAATAGCAAACTTACGCATTAATTGCTAGCTAGGAAGAAAGTAACTAATGTGATTGTACACTATATTTTTATATGAGTGAATCATACTTTTAGTATACTAACTTTATCACTTTTATTACTTTAATTTCGTAATAATTTTTTTGTAATTTTTCGTCCACTTACTTTTTATATTTAACAATTTCAATCCAAATTTAAAAATAGTGGACTAAATATGTTACAGTGTAAAAGTTAAAGGGACTAAATAATCTAAAAAATTAGTTTTTTTAACACGTTAATTCTTACTCATATAGTGCAGTTTAGTTTAATTTTTAAATTTAGACTAAATTGTTAAATATGAAAAGTAAGATGGCGAAAAGTTACAAATTTTTTTTAAGTGGCTAAAGTGTTGAAAGTGGTAAAGTTAATGGAAAAAAAAGTATAATTCACTCTTATTATATTCATATACAAAATTTTAGAAAAAAATATAGACCAAGTTTGTAACTTTTTTAAAAAATATATTTTAATCCTCTACTAATTTGATTGGGTAGCATAAGTTTACTATCTTTACAAAAAAAAGTCGCATAATTTTATTTTATAAAGTAATAAACTTGTGTTATCCTAATTTTAAAGAGAACAAGTAGGACAGCTCAAGTCAATTACTTTACAAAAAGATTTCAGCGACCCATTTTTATAAACATAGTAAATTTGTACTATACCACTTAATAGATACAGGTCTAAAGTGTATTTTCATTAAAAGTAAAAGATTTTCACGACCCTTAGTTCAAAAATTTTATGTGACCTAATAACTTTGTCACTTGTAACAATAGTGTCATAAATATAACGTTGAACTTTAAATCTAACACAAGATAGTCAACAAATTACAGGAACATTTTTTATTAGTTATATTATTGGGAATGGTACAAAGAGAACCATTTTCTTTATTCAAAGATGATTATGGTTGACAATGTGATAAGAAATAAAACCAACATTAATTATTATTGACTAGGCCTAATATTTTTAATTGTTGTCCCACCAAAACTGCTTCTGAAGATAATTAACCAAATTTTTGTCAACTTGGAAGGCTTTAGTAAGAACGTCGGCATTAATAGGAGGATTAGATCCAAATATAGCATTTGCTATGGTAATGACTCCTGGATTTTGGCTGCTAAGACCAGCAAAAACAACTGCATTGTTGTGACCAATATTGAATTGGAAGTGAATAAGACCAATGGGAAATACAAACACGTCTCCTTTGTTAAGGACCTTAGTAATTAGACGATTATCAGGAATAGATGTGACAAAGCCAACATAGAGAGTACCCTCAACAACTACAAGGATTTCAGTAGCACGAGGGTGAGTGTGAGGTGGGTTTAGGCCGTAAGGTGCATAGTCAATTCGAACCAAAGAGATCCCAAAAGTGTTTAGCCCTGGTATTTGTTGAACATTCACTGGTGTAACTGTTGACCCAATTGGATTGGATGTGTTTCTTTGAATTTGAAGCCCAGAGAAGAAGAAATCGTCTGCATCAACTTGCTTTGGGTCTTTGCACAACTTTCCATTCACAAACACTACATTGTAGAAATATTTGTTAGTTCTATAGACTTGACAAACAAGAAAAAAATATTAGTTTTGAAGCATATATATTTCTTTGTACAATAACATGTTCGAATTACATTAATTAGTATCATTTCATATATTAAACAAAAAATTTTGAAGCATAAGTTTCATATGAAAACTTTGTTACCCCCGGATTTGGCGTCATTGATTGCTACACAAAAGTCCTGTAAAGGGCTAGGATCAGAGGCATAGGCAATGGTGGTAGCCAAAGCCAAGATGACAAAAGCTAAGTTGGAGAACTGAATGGCCTTCATATTTGGATTTGGAAATAGCAAGGCTCTTTTTATTGCTTATGTATATTGAATTGTTTGATTGTATCAGGTTGTGAAATCTAGCAAGTAGAAAGTCTTGTATTTATAGATGGGGATTCACTGAAGGAGTCTTGGTTTCTATAGAAGACTTGGTTAAACTTCACGCCAAACGCAGCATAATGATATACATAGTTTGTTCAAGTCCTCCTAGTTTGCTTGTAGCATTTAACTTGTAAACATGGAATTGGTCATTGTTCATCTTATTTTTATACTATTATTATTTGTTCTCTCTTTCTTTCCTTTTACCTTTTCCCTCTTTGTTATATTGATCTCAGAAACTTTCTTAATTTGGTTGAAATTTTGTAAGACTTGGTACTATTTCGTGTTTGTGCCAATATGTTTGTTTATCTTATTTAACATATTTTTGAAACCAATTAATCATGAACATATTAAAATTAATAATAAGCTAAATTTTATAATGTTTCAATATGTTTGTGCCAATATGTTTTTAGTATTAGCTAAAATGTCAAGGGTGGTTGGAGCTGGCGGAAGTCTTTATGAGACAATTTATTTTAAAGGAGAAGACTTAGTTCTTATTGTGATTAATATTAAAAATGATCAAAGTAGAATTAAAATACTTCATTTTTGTGGTATAGAATAAGAAGAATTATAAGTCAAATGCATAGATCAAAAAGTATTGGCATCTCTGTCTATTTCATTGAAACTCTTCCCAATATTGTTGATAAAAAACTAGAGTTCATCTTTTAGACAATGAAAGGAAAGCACAAATGACGACATAACTGTGATAATTTTCTATAAATTATTATTATTATTATTATTATTATTATTTTGCTAAGTTCTAATCTATCCCTAAGTAATGAACTTGTTATAATTAATAAAGTCTAGCTCTAAAATATTACGAAAGAAAAGAAGAGGGTTAATTAGATAAATGTATAACCCAAGACATCTTAACTCAAAATGTTACTATTAAAAAAAGAAACTCAAAATTTAAGAAAACTATATAAAAGTTTCAAACATATTTTTGTGCAAGAATACAATTTATGAATTATCCAAATAAAATTAAAAAAATATAACTAAATTTTCATTAGGAAAAAAACCTAAAAACAAAAAGACATAATGACATTTAAAATAATATATAAGTAATACATAAAAGCCCAAAATCAACCTACAATAATCAATTAATGAATTTGTTTTAACTAAATTAAACCTACAATCCCATCAATAGTTGACAATTTTGTTTTAGTTATGTTCATTTAGGTCAATTTTACTAATATGTTGGTCTATATACCTACTTACTTTCAAATTTTCTAAGTAACTAGAGTTTATATTTACAATGAACATTACCAATTATTAGTTTAATTTTTTAAAAGTGAGATATTCTAAGAAGATTTTAAATTCCGTAAAATTTCACAATAACTCTTATGGAAAATATTTTTTGATTCAGGTTGGTGATAAAATAAAAGTAAACAAGATGAACATTAAAAAAACTCTTTCATGCACTAACTTATATATTAATTGTTATAATTTTCTAAATGCATAATGTGTGTCTTTTCTTTCTATAATTAATCTTTCTTTTAAATTAAAATAATTCTTTTAAAACAGAAAATTTTGCATGTTTTCATGAAAACGTGTGTATAAGAGAGTATAGGATGCAGTGTAGTAGCAATCCCAAAAGACTAAAAAAAATTTAAAATACAAAGCAAATGATATTAAAAATTATTTTATTGAGTCGTATTATTTTTTTTATTTAATATTTAATATCAAAATGTAATAATTTTTTTCATCTAAAATACAAGTTGTTCAAATACACTAGAGATAGGTTTATTATTATTATTATTATTATTGTGTGGGTTGGATTCAAAAAAGGATTGCAATTTGTATGGTAGGTCAATTAATTGTATCAAATTTGAATTGAAAAACCTAAATCGAAAACAATTTTGGCCAAAATCAAGCTAGTTTAAATAGCTAAAAAAATTGAGATGAGTTCAAACTGAGTTCGAGCTAACCTATTAACGTGAAATCGAATTTAAAATGTTATGATTTTGTTATACATATCCAAAATATTATGGATTATATTATGGTTTAAAATTTAATGTAGTATAAACTATTTTGAATCTTAATGTTTGAATGATGATGTAATAAAATATTATTAATGTGTTTTTTTTTTGTAATTAATTAATTGTTACATTATTTTGTCAATTTTTGTTGTTTCATGTAATGATGTTTTTACTAATGAGTTTTAATTTCATGAAAAATATTTTTTGATTTACAAAAAAATCTAATTAATTAAAAAAATGGGTAATTAATAATTTTGAGTAGTTTGGACCAATCATTTTGTTTTTGGTATGGGATCGGATTCATGTTTACTGGCTTGAATTAAATTCGATTTAAATTAACGTTAGATTAATTTAAACTGTGTTAATTTAGACCAAATTAAGCCAACCCAACCTATAATAATTACTATCTCTAAATTCAAACCATGAAATTTTCATAATTTAATGCAAAGCATATGCGAATTTCATTAGAAAAAGAAAACAGGTTAAATACTCAATTATTCTGTAAGCTTCACAAATTTAGATGTTTTACTCCTTAAATTTTTAAATGAATTAATAAATACCACATATGTATTATATGTGATATTTATCTTCTTTTTTCTTAATTCATTAATATTTATGAGGTTATAATAATATATATTTTAATGTACTTTGTTTTTCATTATTTATATACTTTTTTGTTTAAATTTACATCCACTTATAATATTATAATAATTTTTGTTATTTATTGTCTACAATTGCAAAATATGATTAATTTAACTTGTTAATTTGTATAAAATATTTGCTAATTAATATTTGATATAGAAATAAATAAACCTAATAACCAATCTTATTTGATTTTAAAATCATATTTTTTATTTGCATGTAGTCATTATATTAAATATAGGAGTATAATGCACACAATTTATTAAAATATTAAAAATAGTATTAAATTTTATTTTAATAAAAATTCAGCAAACATATAATATTTTAAATACCTTTTAAGTTATTTATCAATATTTAAACACAACAAATTTATTACTTAATTAATAAAAACTACTAACCCAGATAAATTATACAATGTTTAAGGGACCAAGAGCAATAGTACTATAATAATTATTAATTAAAATATGTGTACAATTTTATCCAAAAATTATAAGCCATAATTTAAACTTTAATTTATAGTATAAATATAGAAAGAATTTTAATTTAAACTTATCAAACAGAAACAATTAAAGAAAATCTCTATTTTTTAATTATATTTTTACCAAAATTATACATTTTAAAATAGATATGAGGTATTCGAGAGGGTAATTTTGGTATAAAAAATTATTCCTTTAGATAAATATTTGAAAAATAATTAATAAAAAAGAAAAGAAAAATAAAGACACAAGCCTTACCACCTAGAGATGGCAATGGATCGGATATTATCCAATCATATAATGATTTGATTTGATTCGTTGTTCAAAAGATCCAGTTTGATCTGATCAGTTTTGATCCGTGGATTAGATCAGGTATTGATCCGTACATCAATAGATATCCATGACTTGATTATAATTATTCTTTTTTTTTGCATTTTTTTAAAAGTAAAAAATTATTTGATGTGTTATATTACAAAAGATGAAAGTTTTAAAAATGATTATTTACAATGTAATTTTTTAAAAATAAATAGTTATAAAAATTAAGAAAAATTTGTTAAAAATAAGTGATTCTTTTAATTTTAAAACTAAAATTAAAAAAAAAATAGATTCAATCAACTTGATTCATGGTTTCGGTGGATCCGTCCTTAGATTATCATCTCTACCATCTGTGGACTCAATCCACCAACATGACGGTAGGGTTCTTTTGGGTTAAATCTAATAAATATTCTTGCCTCCAAGTCTCCCACCACTCTTTATATTTGTTGGATTGTTACTACATTGTATATTTTGGTTTCAAATAAAATTTAATGGTTGATATTAAGTTACACTAATTTAATGCTCACAAATACAATATTTATCTTAAAAGGTTTGTAAGATAAATGACCAAAGATTAAATTACATAATTGAGACTAGGAAAGGCTTGTTTTTGTATTCACATACACAAGAAAACCATTTTTTTGGGGGTGGGTGTTAATTATTCTAGTTATTTAAATATATATATATATAGTATTTTTAAAATTTATAATAATAAAAATAATATCCGTAATAACCAACTCATGTATTTTTACTTTTAAAAAATATGACATATTATTATATATTAAACCCTGTTTAAATTAAACTACAATCATTTAGATTCATTTAATAGTAAACATCATCTAATTGAATCTAATTCAATATTATTAAATATAATTTTTATATGTTATTTTTATTATTATAAATTTTAAATATATTATTTTTTGTAATGAAAAATCTAAATGAGTAAATACAACCATAAGATAACGAGAAAGTACAAATACAATAATGTCCTATCATATCCTTTGAAAATAAGTACTCAATAGTTTGCTAGATAAAAATTATTGATAAGATGTAGGCTGATCGGACACCTGTTGTTATCCATTATAAAAAATGGAGTTAAATAATTAAAATGACAGTGGAAAATTTCATATTTTATCTTCAAAATTCTCACCTATTTCTTGAAGTGTTGACCATCTTCATTTGACCTTTGTTGTGTGCCCTCGTTTTAAATATATTTTTTTCTTTTCTTTTTTTATTTTTTGCGCTTTGATTGTGAGTTTTTGTTCTTTCGATCCTACTTGTTTTTCAGTTTTCTAATGTCATCAATTTTATTACAATTCATTACGAAAGATTCATAAGAATTAAAATTATTCGTTAATAAAACGGTAAAGTATACATTAGTTTCCATGTATGTTTTTATGTTCGTTATTCAATGTTAAAGAAACCTCCAAACTTCAAATTAGAATGTTTTAGGTAAATAATTATTTATAAACACGTTTAGAATTAAATTCATGCACGTAAAAATTTATTGTGTAAATGTTGCATGATCAATCGAGATTAAAGTCGATCGATCAAAGCTCTAAATCGAAGAGAATGTAAAATGAATTTAAAAAATAGAAATTAAAGAGGATGTAAAATGAATCAAAAAACATTAAAATATGTATTTTTTTAAAGAAAAGTGTAGTTATATTAACTAGTAATAAAGTTCATATCAAAATCTAAAGTCGAAAAAAGCCAATAAGGAGCTTCCACAAGCCAAGTCTCAAAATCATTGCAAGACATAGCATACTTCACAAAATTATGATCAACATTATATGCTCTTCGGGGATAATATACACAAGAAAAAGAACGAACACTAATTACTAATTGTCGAATAGTTTCAACAATGTGACCCTTCATTGCTAATTTAGAACCTATATTATTGTTACGTTGAATAACCAGTAGTGAATCAATTCCAATATTAAAATCCTGATAACCTACTTTCTAAGTTAAAAGTAAGGCCCATCACATTGATGTAATTTAGCAACAAGGTAGAAAAGACTATCTTAGTATTAACCATAGTAGCAAAGACTTGTCTAATTGTATCTCTTATAATACAACCAAATCCCACTTCATTGTTTGTTATAGAAATCATGTCATCCATGTTAACATTCGAGCTCTTTGCTGGTGGTAATATCCACTATTGAGGTGGGTTGCTAGTAGTAAGCTTTTCCTTGGTACTTAGCTTATGAAACTCCTCTAATAATGCAATAGATTCGGTACAAATATGAACCAAATTTCATGGTTTACTTTCAAAAGGGCATTTACCCCTTTCCTTTCAAATCTCATAGGACATCACTATAATATATTCAAGATGATTTTTCGCATGCTTTTCAATTGTCATCCATGATACGTGGGATGCTGTTTCCATATAATTATTATACAGTGAATAGATTGGGTTAGATGTAATATGCCTTCTTATTGATTTAGAGTTGGTTGGTAAAATTCCTTGCAATACTTTTTCCTCCATAAAATGCTCAATTGTTGCGAGGATGAAGTGATTGTCATGTCTTTTTCTCATTGCAATTGACAAGCTCACCTATAGCCTTTACTAACACTACAAATTCCATTATTTTTATAATGTCATATAAGATAATCAACCATGGGCATCGGAGGAAGAGGAATGCTACATATTAATGAAACTTTATCATACTGGAAAATATTTTGTATCAGAGTTGAATTCCAAGTCCTACTAAGTGTTATTAAATCCTCACCATTATTGTCATAGAAAACTCTTGGATTATGTGAGCTTGAAAACATGAATAACGAGGTAGCCATTTATCAGATGCAATGTTTATATTATTTTCATCACCAACTCTTCAACATAAGCTTTCAAGTAGTACAATACGACCCTATATTAGGCCCATCCATAAATAAATAGAGCGAGTTGTACATTGAGAAAGGAGCAGGGAAGATGAGACATCATATTTATGTACTAATATGTATGCAATTAGCAAGGTGGGGGCTTCGATAAGGCCCCAAAACTATTTTGCTATTAATGCTTAATTGACATCCTCCATTTAACAAAAACCTATTTCATCCAATGACTTCGGCTTGCATAAATCTATCTAAGACAACTAATGCATCCTATAACTTTCCTTCTACTTTGTTCGCCAATATCAAGCAGTCATAGACTCAAGTTTGCTGTAAAATGATTTGGGTAATTTAAAAATACTCATGACATAAGTGGGTATTTCTTGATAGATAGAATTTATCAAAACTTCATTACCGACTTTGGATAAATACTATTCTCTACATCCATTTAGTTTTTTTATACAATGTTCTCAGATTATTTGAAAGGTGCTCCGCTTATCTCTTTTAACTTTAGTGGAATTCTTACTCATGGCATTTTACCTCACGGATGCCCATGATATTCAATGTCATCTCTTAGAGTACTTTCCTTCCTTGGTGATAAAGGATATTTCTAACTTATCAAAATTTACTTACTAACCTATAACTTTCTCATAAATATGAAGAATTTTTTTACTTCAACACATTGAGACCTACAAGCACAAAACAAGAAATTGTTATCTTTAAAAAATAAATGAGTCATACTAGGTGCTTCTCTTATTGCTTCAACCCTATTAATAAGTTGAATGAATTCTTATTCTTTCAAGAGGAAAAGGTATGGCATTAAGGGGTCGACTTCCCTCAATCCTTGGGATGGTACTATATTACCCACAATGTTGTTCACTTTGACATAATAAGTGACATAGGGTATACAATTCTATATCAAATGAACCCAGTGGTCTGAGAAACTCATTTTTTTTCTATAACCTTCATTACAAAAGGTTATTCTATTCAGTCATATGCTTTACTCATATCAAACTTAAGAGCAATCATTCTTTATTTCTTATTGACCTATGGATTGTGTGCATCATCTCATATGAAACTATTGCATTGCCCATGATCTACCGACCAAGAACAAAAGCATTTTGAGACTCACTAATCAAATCATGAAGGAAAATTTTCAATATATTGGATAGTATCTTAGCAATAATTTTGTAAAAAATTGTACATAAGTTGATAGGCATCCAATATGTGATTCTAAGTGGGTTTTGTACTTTAGAAAAAGGTAAAATAACAGTCTTGTTAATCTGAATAATATCATCAACACTATTTAGAAAAGATTAACATGCAACACTTACCTTAGGCCAAAAAATGTCCCTATATTTTTGGAAAAACATTATCAACATTCTATCTATACCACGCACTTTATCAAGCTTCATAACAAACAAGAAACGTCGCACTTCATCATTTGTGGAAGGGGAGAGGACCTAGGCAAATGTAATACCACACGCGCGCGCGCCGATGGTTGTTATATATATATATATATATATATATATATTTCTCTTTCTCAGAAAAACAACCATTATTTTCTTTTATAATATGACCGTTATGGCCATTCATCTTCTTTATTCAGAAAAAGAGCCGTTACTCATATTTACTCACAAAAATGTCCGTTACTCGTCTTTAATCTGAAAATGGCCATTACTCTTCAATACTCAGAATGGCCATTACGCTCTTAATTCCCAAACATTACCGTTATTATCATAATTTCCACACGGTTTCTAAAACCTATAAAAAGAGTGCCTCAGCTCTTAGTTTCAACACAACAATCTCTGCAAATTCATCTCACTACAAACAATTCTCTCTGCAACTCTAAGTTATTTTTCAGTTTTTCGAGCAACAAATTTTTTCAGGTGTAGCATTCCGGTCTTCATCAATGCAGTGAAGTTTCGAAACAGAGAAAAAAGATTCTGGGTTGTTTTATCCTCGAGACGACGGGGTTGTGTTTGCTTAAACAAATTTGGGCAGAGCCGTGAAACGTCTTAAAGAGAGCGACCTAGTCAGTGACTAAACCCAAGCAGTTACTTTCAAGTTATCGGTAATATTGTTCCTACACTGTTATTACAAACTTGTATCAACAAAAATTATCACAGTTATGTCATCATTTATGCTTCCCTTTAATTGTCTAAAAGATGAACTCTAGTTTTTTATCAACAATATTGGGAAGAGTTTCAATGAAATAGACAGACATGCCAATACTACTTTTTGATCTGTGCATTTGACTTAGAATTCTTCTTATTCTATACCACAAACGTCAAGTATTTTAATTCTATTTTGATCATTTTTAATATTAATCACAATAAGAACTAAGTCTTCTCTTTTAAAATAAACTCTCTCGTAAAGACTTCCACTAGGTCCAACCACCCTTGACATTTTAACTAATATTAAAACGTTAATTCCCATTTTTGAAGTATTTATTTGAACGCATTAGGTATCGTGGGGTGGTAATTATTAACGTTAATCAATTAAATAAAATTATTAAAAAAAAGTGTTGAGAAATGTTACTTTCGTAAGAATATAGTAGAAATCAAATCAAATTGATAAAAAAAAGCTTGTTAAATAAGATAATGGATGAGGTCAAAAGTGAAAATTAATTGCCTAGTTATTCATGCAAAGCATTAAACAAACATATTGGCACAAACACGAAATAGTACAAGTCTTACAAAATTTCAACCAAATTAAGAAAGTTTCTGAGACCAATATAACAAAGAGGGAAAAGGTAAAAGGAAAGAAAGAGAGAACAAATAATAATAATATAAGAATAAGTTGAAAAATGACCGATTCCATGTTTACAAGTTAAATGCTAGAAGCAAACTAGGAGGACTTGAACAAACTATGTATATCATTATGCAGCGTTTGAAGTACTGAAGCTTAACCAAGTCTTCTATAGAAACCAAGACTCCTTCATAGAATCGCCATCTATAAATACAAGACTTTCTACTTGCTAGATTTCACAACCTGATACAATCAAACAATTCAATATACATAAGCAATAAAAAGAGCCTAGCTATTTCCAAATCCAAATATGAAGGCCATTCAGTTCTCCAACTTAGCTTTCGTCATCTTGGCTTTGGCTACGACCATTGCCTATGCCTCTGATCCTAGCCCTTTACAGGACTTCTGTGTAGCAATCAATGACACCAAATCCGGGGGTAACAAAGTTTTCATATGAAACTTATGCTTCAAAAATTTTTGTTTAATAGATAAAATGATACTAATTAATGTAATTCAAACAGAAAAATTTATATGCTTCAAAACTAATGTTCTTTTCTTGTTTCTCAAGTTTATAGAACTAACAAATATTTCTGCAATGCAGTGTTTGTGAATGGAAAGTTTTGCAAGGACCCAAAGCAAGTTGTTGCAGATGATTTCTTCTTCTCTGGGCTTCAAAATCAAAGAAACACATCCAATCCAATTGGGTCAACAGTTACATCAGTGAATGTTCAACAAATACCAGGGCTTAACACTTTTGGGATCTCTTTGGTTCGAATTGACTATGCACCTTACGGTCTAAACCCACCTCACACTCACCCTCGTGCTACTGAAATCCTTGTAGTTGTTGAGGGTACTCTCTATGTTGGCTTTGTCACATCTAATCCTGAGAATCGTCTAATTACTAAGGTCCTTAACAAAGGAGACGTATTTGTATTTCCCATTGGTCTTATTCACTTCCAATTCAATATTGGTCACAACAATGCAGTTGTGTTTGCTGGTCTTAGCAGCCAAAATCCAGGAGTCATTACCATAGCAAATGCTGTATTTGGATCCAATCCTCCTATTAATGCTGACGTTCTTACTAAAGCCTTCCAAGTTGACAAAAATGTGATTAATTATCTTCAGAAGCAGTTCTGGTGGGACAATAATTAAAAATATTAGGCCTAATCATTAATAATTAATGTTTGTTTTATTTCTTATCACATTGTCAACCATAGTCATCGAATAAAGAAAATGGTTCTCTTTGTACCATTCCCAATAATATAACTAATAAAAAATGTTTCTGTAATTTGTTCACTGTCTTGTGCTACGTTTAAAGTTAAACGTTATATTTATGACACTATTGTTACAAGTGATAAAGTTAGGACACATAAATTTTCTGAACTAAGCGTCGTTAATATCTTTTACTTTTAACGAAAGTACACTTTGGATAGATATATATTAGGTGGGGTAGTACAAATTTGCTATGTTTACAAAAATGGGTTGCCGAAATCCCTTTTGTAAAGTAATCGACTTGAGGTGTCCTACTTGTTCTCTTCGAAACTAGGGTTAGTACAAGTTCATTACTTTATAAAATAGATTTATAAGACCTTTTTTGTAAAGATAGCGAACTTATACTACCCAATCAAATTAGTAGAGGATTAAAATACATTTTTTTTCAAAAGTTACGAACTTGGGCTATACTTTTTTGCTAAAAGTTTGTATATCAATATAATAAGGGTGAATTATACTTTTTTTTCACTAATTTTACCACTTTTAACACTTTAGTCACTTAACAAAATTTTTGGAACTTTTCGTCATCTTACTTTTCATATTTAACATATTAAGTCTAAATTTAAAAATTAGACTAAACTACACTATATGAATAAGAATTAAAGTGTTAAAAAAATTAATTTTTTAAATTATTTAGTCCCTTAACTTTTACATTTTAATATATTTAGTCCACGATCTTTAAATTTGGATTGAAATTGTTAAATATGAAAAGTAAGTGGATGACAAATTACAAAAAAATTATCACGAAATTAAAGTAATAAAAGTGATAAAGTTAGTTTACTAAAAGTATGATTCACTCATATAAAAATTTAGTGTACAATCACATTAGTTACTTTCTTCCTAACTAGCTATTGATGTTTAAGTTTTGTATTTATAAAATAACTTGAAAGTACATGAATAATTTTATAAGAAGTGATAAGTATTCTTATCTAAAGAGGAATTACTTGATTTTTAAATAATTCAAGAGCATTAAATACTTTAAGTTAGATTCATATAATTAAATCTTAAATCTTACTCTCAAGTTTATTATGAAAAAAAATTTGTTAATTTATTTTCTTTAACAAATTTCATTTAAATCTTGATGAATAAATAAAGCTTTCATTTTATAAAATAATTTACCTATTTTATTTCACAATTTTAACAATATTACTAATATCTCATAGTATTTTCTACCAGACATGCCTAATTTAATAAATAATAAATAAATAAAACATAGCATTTAGAGCAACACAAAAATTATATAAAAATAGAAGAATATTTTTAAATTATACCTCAAGCGTATCTTTCCAAATACAATTTTTAAGTATTATTTTTGTATCTGAAAAACCTATAAACAAATTTACCAATACTATTTATTGAATTAAAAGAAAACTAGAATATAAACTAAACTATGTTAACTCGCAAAATTGAGAGAAGAACTTTGAAACTAAAAAAATAAAAACTTATGAGAAAACTAAGAAATTAGTTAAAGAAAGCACCGATGGGACTATTAGTCAAACTCAGAAGTAGTTTCGGTGGAACAACAATTAAAAATACTAAGCCTAGTAATTAATAATTGATGTTTATTTTATTTCTCATTATAATGTAAACCTTAGTAATCTTTGAATAAAGAAAACGGTTCCTTTTGTACTATTCCCAATAATATAACAAATAAAAAATGTTTCCGTAATTTGTTCACTATCTTTTACTAGATTTAAAGTTCAATATTATATTATGGTACTATTGTTACAAGTGAAAAAGGTAGGTCACATAAAATTTTGGAAATAAGGGTTATCATATCTTATTATCTTTAATGAAAATACACTTAGACCCGTACATATTAGATGTGACAGTACAAGTCTATTATTTCTACAAAAAAGATCGCAAAAATTTATTTTGTAAAGTAATTGACTCGATCTGTCCTACTTGTTTACATCGAAATTGGAGTAGTATAAGTTCATGAATTCATACAATAGACTTCCATGACCATTTTTTTAAAGTCACGAACTTATGTTACTCAACCAAATAAATAGGGGACTAAAATATACTCTTGTTTAAAGTTACTGATTTGGGCTATACTTTTTTCTAAAATTTTGTATATCAATATAAAAAGGGTGAATTATACTTTTTGTCCACTAATTTTACCACTTTTAATATTTTAGTCACTTAATAAATTATAATTAAATTAAACATAAAATTTAGAAACATATATAAAAATTATCTGAAAATAGAAGTATACTTTCAAATTATACCTCAAACATATCCTTCCAAGTACAATTTTTCATTATTATTTCTATATCTGAAAAACCTTTAAAAAAATTTTCCAATACTCTTTTTTGAATTAAAAGAAAAATACAATATACACTAAACTATGTCCAACTCTTAAAGTTGACAAAAGAACTTTGAAACTAAGAAAATAAAAACTTAAGAGAAAACTAAGAAATTAGTTAAAAAAAAAGGAGCTAATGGGATTAAAAGGGATGATGATTACAATGGATTTTAGGGATTTATATAGGGGTATAAAATGCTACAAAGGGGAGATTATATAGTCAGGTGCCACGACATGATTTTATTTTTACGCCATAGCATAAGCCAACTTGTAACACATTTGAATCTGGATCTGATTAACCTGCACCATAGCACACAAAAACCATCATCGTAACATGCGTGTTGTTACGCTTTTAGAAATCCTTTTGTATCTTACCCCCTTACATTAATTTTGGAACATAATTAAAGCTTACATATGTTATTCTTTTATGTTTCCTGGTTGCAATGGAGTTATTCCAGATATTATTCTTCAAGTGTTTATTAGTTGAATCAATTTCAAGCTATAAATACCAGGGAAAAAACATACTCGTGATTTCGAAAAAAAATATTTGTTAAAATGATGATAAACTTATGCAAATATAAATTTATTTTGACATTTAAAATGCTTAAAATCATGTTATATTCAGTGCTTTAAAACACTCATTATAACCCCCAACCAGATTCTTGCTAGTCTCTAGTAAGAAAAGTAAAAAATTAAAAACAAAAATAAATAAAATAAAATAAAATTATCTTAAATTATTTTCGTAGATTGAAACGGTATTTAACATATGTAGTAAGCCTTTAAATGTTGCCCTAGTTGAGTTTTAGTCTCGTGAAGACTTTTAGAGACGATACTCATAGACATCAAACTAAAAAGCAAAAAATTCAAAAACAAATGACAAAAATAAACAAATTACACACAAACAAATAATAAAGTAAAAATATGAAATAAAAGATAACAAAATAAAATAGAAAAAATTTCTCATGCTTTTAATCTCTTTTAAGTTCAAAATTAAAATTCAAAGCATAAATTAATTTTACATCCTAAACATTCATAATCTATTGTAATAATTAGTGGAAAAGCATATTCATATCCACATCAGAAAGGCATCAATATTAACTTGCCCAATTTTAGTGTTTGGAATCCGAATTCCCTTCAATTCTAAACCTCAAAAGTCATACTTTCAATAACACTGATCATATGGGTTCAAACACTTATTTAAAGTTATATGCAAATAGAGTTTATGTTAAAAAATACACTAACAGATTCACACTTGTTTAAAGAATAAAAGGCTCAAAGTAGTGTATAAAATCGATCTCATGAAAGAAATCTAATGAAAGAATTTATGAAATAATCACATATTATTTTCTTATATCAATCAAAATCATTAAATAATTTTTTTTAAGTTATATGCCTTTTGGAGATAAAGAAAATGCAATTGTTTTTAAGGGATTCATTTCCTATTTTCCTTTTATATTTAGCCAATTCTTATAATTTTGTGGGATTTTCTAGGTCATGGTATTTAATTTTCTCTCTTATTCTTCTCTCTCTCTCTCTCAGGTATTCTTTTCTTTTTTTAAGAGAGGATCTATTGTACAATTTACACATATTTTGTATGATTTGACAAGTGTTTAATTTTGACTTTTCTTTTGTAATGACTTAAGTAACCTCATATATGTAACTTTTTTTGAAGTCTTACATGAATGAAGAAAATCATACTTTTAATTTCTACTTAATAAATCAATTTAAGAAATAAAAGTAAATATACGACACTATGAGATGTAAAAATCCTAGCATTCAATGTAAAAACCTATAGAGATCATTAACAATTTGAATTGATAAGAAGAGTATTCAAAAGAGTAAAAAAATATTATTATTTAAAATGGAAAGATAAAAGCTCAAAATACTCTCACTATGTAATCTCCACTATTTGATTCCTAACCAATTTAGGGTTTATTGCAATTTTAATATTTTATCATGAGGTAAAAGTTATGACAAAATTAACTAATTATCAAATTACTCCACCATATGTTCAATAAATTAATTAAAATATAAAAAAGATTTATTTATTTACTTAAAATTAACTAAAAGACATGATAATTTTTGCAAAATGTCTTTTTAAAATCTAATATAAAATTCCTAAATCAATAAAAGCAAACAAATGGAAATATGAATATATAAACAATTAAAAATAAATAAAAATGTAAACAATGTTTAATAAAAAAATATATAAATTACTCAAATTTATGTAGATATAAATTTTTCTACCCTATTTTAGAATTTATATTGTCTTCAATGTACAGTTATAAATTAAAGATAAAGAGTAAAGAAAAAAAGTTACCTTTTTGCTGAACGTGTTCAAGTATGTATGTGAAAATGCAGGTGCATCTATCATTTCAAATATTTTAATCACATAGATAGAATATTGTGTATTAATCAGTTTAGGTCGAGTATTTGCTTCTCCTTGGTAGGGATATGTATCAATACCGTTTCCCAAAGTACTATACAATCCACATTGTTCTCTATTGGATGTGGCACGTATGGTGAGAAGCACAACTTACTTGGTCAGTTATGCAAGATGCATCTATACTTCTGTAATGGATTTGATTTCATGGACTTTATCCCTTTTCATTTAAGAGCTTTTCTATTGAGAATTAGCACCTAACATCTCAAAGAGATTATAAGCATCTCAAAGAGATTATAAGTCTCTAAGGCTATCTTTTCTCTCATTGCTCCTCCCATAGCATTGTCAACAATGAACTGACATTATTGTTCCAATCCATCATAGAAAATTTTTTGTAGTTGTAGATGGCAGATATGATGAGGGTACTGAGTGAGGAAGATTTTTAATCTATCCCAAGCTTTGTGGAAAGTTTCTCCCTCCATTTGAAAGAAAGTAGCAATCTTTGCTCTCAGTTTTGATCTTTTTTTATGGGAATATAATTTTTTTCATGAATTTATTGTGTACATCCTTCTAGATCATCAAGGAACTAAAGGGAATGACATCAATCAAGCCATGGCTTTATCTTTGATGGTATAGGAGAAATATTGCATTATAAGCTAGCCCTCGTTGAGTACATTGAAAAGGAATATTTTGAATGTGTAATAGAAGTTCCATATGAAAGACCAAGAGTCTTCATTAGGAAATTCATTAAAGGAAGGCAACATGGAAAATATATATATTCTCAATTCATAATTCCTAGCCACCTTACCCAGTTGGATTAAGGCACCAGTAATGCCAATGACTGTCATTACATACTTTTTCATGGTGGTCACCTAGGTTGTCGATTTTCCCTCGTAAGTTTTGGTTGAAAGGAAAGGTTTAGGTCTGGTTTTATGTGTTGCTCAACTGAAGGCTATTTGATCTCAAAGTCCAACCTTTTTGACAGTTCTTTTGATCTATTAATATTATTTATGTAAGGAGTGAAAGGATACCCTAAAGATCTCCTACCTCGCATAAACTATTTAAAACAAAAATTAAGATCATTTGTCAAGTAGAAAAATAAAAAGAAAAAAAATATAAAAGTTTGTTACAAATAATTTATTATACAAACAGTTTATGGTACAAAAAAGTTATGATATAATTTATATAATACTTACATCAAGTATATTAAATATCACATGTTTGTAGACATAAATACTAAACATAAAATAAATAAAAGCAATAAATTAAAAAAATTTAAATAAAATTTAAATTTAAAATAAAAGAAAAAGAATTGACAAAAGAATTTTAAATAAAAAAATAAAAGAAAGTTAAATTAAAAATCAAAATTTTTTATTTTAAAGATATTTTTTTAAATTTTTAATTTTTTGAAGATTTAAAATTTAAATATCTAAAGTTATTTAATAATAAAATTTACAATATTTACAACACAATCTTTTTTCTTTAAGACTTTGATAACAAAATTTTAAAAACGATATTTGCTCTCGACAAAATTCTAAAGGAGAAGATGAAGGACAAAAAGGCTATATATGGTTTTAATAAACTAGAAAGCGGCCAAGTCATTAACTTGAGTAACATACAAAACGTATAAATTTATATCTATTTTTGCACTTATATCATTTATGTTACAACGCATCTCAATATTACATAAAAAAAATTTAATTTTTAGTAGTAAGAGCATAAGCGACATTTTTCGTGGTTAAGAAAAATAACATTTTTTTTGTCTCCATCTTTTAAAGTGTAGTCCCTCAAAACGAAATGATTTGTTGAGATCAGCAACTAATATTTTAGTAGACATGCAAATAGAAAAATGTCTTAAATTTTTTGGAACAAATACGTGAAAAACTATGTAAGAACAATATTACCGATATATTGAAATATACTGCTTCGATTCAGTCGTGGACTAGGTCGCTCTCTTTAAAACGTTTCGCGACTCTGTCCAAACTTTTGCAAGCAAACACAACCTTGTCGTCCCTAGGATAAAACAACCCAGAATCTTTTTTCTATCTCTGAGCTTCATTGCACTGATGAAGTCCGAAATACTATACCTCTCAAATAATTATGAAAATAACAGTTACATAATTATGAAATAATGGTCATAAAATAATAAAAATATTTTTTATTTAAATTCATTTCCAATAATGTATTATCGATTTCACATTTCTTTGACTCTTACTTGTCTTTTGTATTTGTTCCTATTTCTCTCTAAAAATATATATATATTTTTAGATTACTGAAAAAATATTCCCTCTCTAAGTAGATATCTAAAGGAGAAGATGAAGGACAAAAAGGCTATATATGGTTTTAATAAACTAGAAAGCGGCCAAGTCATTAACTTGAGTAACATACAAAACGTATAAATTTATATCTATTTTTGCACTTATATCATTTATGTTACAACGCATCTCAATATTACATAAAAAAATTTAATTTTTAAAACAATTTTGACCTTCACAAGATATAAAAGGTGTGAGCAAATTTGTAAATATTATTAATATTATCATTCTAATTATACTATTATAATTATCTCCACCTATTAAGAAAAATATGACCTTTTTTTTTTGAAAATTTATCCTTAAATGATATTATCTCATGCTACATATTGTAAAATAAAGTAGATTAAAATATCATTATCAAGAAATTAGACCACTAATAAGACCCTTATTCTTAGGGTTGTTTCTTGACGGGACAAATCCCAACAAAGAATATCCGATTGGAGATAAGGATGAGAACAATAAAATGAGGAAAGAGAAACGGAAAACATAGATCTGTATTTTGAATATGAGACGAGGTAAGACAGAGATTGTATTTCTGGCCCAGTTCTCCAAAATTATATATTCTATTTTAATAAATATATAAAAATTTAATTTTTTTATAAATTTAATTATATTTAAACTTAAACTAATCATAAATAATACATTATATATTTTATATCTCATCTTTATTTTACAAATATTATTTAAATTCTAAAAATCTAAAATCTTATAATTATTTTATAATATACTGATATTAATTTAAGCTAGTTCATAACCAGATTATATAAATGTTGTTTAATATAAAAAGATTATGTATTTCTTGTTATATATATTTTATTTTTCTTCCTTTCGCATAAATATTTTTTATTATTTATTGACTTAAAATTTAATACACCCAATATAAAATATTTATTATTAGAACACTATTTTTATAAAGTTTCATTTATGATAAAAATATAAAATTATTAAAAAAAATAATATTTAAAATATTACTTATATCTTTGTTTTCTATTTAGAATCCTCTTTCTGTACTCGCGAACCTAAATATGTTTTTAAAATTTTAAGTGAGAATAAGAGATAAATTTTAAATTGTTAAGAGTGAAAGGGAGATGGGTCTCTAACCCCGTCCTTTCCCGTTGCCCCTTATTAGTATATTAAGGTTTATTAAGTTTTCTTTATAATGAGCCATCCCATTTCATCACTACTAACCAACAACCACGAGTCATCATGAAGATGAGTGACCAACGATAAAATGCCTCACAATTAATTAAAAAGGAAAAAAAATCCCTTCATTAATAGATCATATTCATTAAACTTAGTCAATTTTATTATATTATGATCATTGGACTTATGATGCATTTATAATAGATATAATACATTTGTATATCCTTAAATTTAAATTTAAGATATCAATTGGTATTCAACTCCTATAGAAAATGTTATCTTCTTTTTTTGGAATAATGTAGGTATCGTTTTGGTGAAATTGCAAGAGGACTGTTGAATATAAAGGCATGGTGATTCTTATATTGACTTTGCATTTTAAATTTTTTAGATTTATTCATTCGGTAGTGTTTATCTTAATTACCTTTTGGGGCATTTTTTGCTCCCTCTCACTCCTTAATTTTCTAGTTTAATGTCATTATTGACGGTGTTATCTTTTTATAAAAAAAAAAGGGGATAAAGCAATGTGTATAAATTAAGAGTAGTATATAAAATAAAATATTGTATGAGATGATTCTCTTTAAGAATTGTTCTTATTTTTGACCCATTCATTATTTTTGAATATATATTATAAAATATTTTATTTTTTTTACGTGCATTAAAAAGTATAAAAATTGCTCGAGCTCTAATAATTTGATAACAAATGAGCACTTTAATACCTACAAATCTTATTATGCCTTCGATAAAAATTTTAAGCCACAAATATTATTCTTAAATAGTGTTTAAATGAACTCTATATGTTATATTTTAAATATATTTGACTAAAAAATAAAATATAAAAAAATAAATTGTAAAGATGTCACAGGATAAAATGTTTTATATAAATATATGACACCTGGTACCTTATAAGCAATTCAACGTGTAATACTTTTGGGGAACCTATTAATAATGTTCTCTGAAAGTTTTTATTTTCTTTACAAATATTCATAATTTGTTTAGAACGTCAAAAGTGTCTTAAATTTATATTAGATATAATAGTTATTTAATTAATTATTAAAAGAATAATTTTATTTTTTTTATTTTTAACATTAAATAATTAATTATACTAAATTAATAAAATAAAAATAATATTTTTTATTTTCTTCTAGATATAATGATAAAAATAATGATGTAAATAATAATAAAATCAAAATAATTTATAAAAATTGAAAAACTTTGGAAATAAATTATAATAACTAATGTTTATGAACTAATTGAAGTCAGTTAAATTATTATTATCTCATATAATAATATTCAATTATTATAAATACAATTTATTTGTTGAATGGTTAATTTTTATTATATAAATAATATATATGTACTTTTTCAATTTATAAATTATTTATATTTCTTTTTGTTAACATTAATGATTGAATACATCATTCATTCTTATAAACTTATAAATGTAATAGAAAACAAACTATTAGGACCTCGAACTATATATGATGTGGTGGCATTTGACTCTCAATACTTAATGTAAATCCGAGTAGTAAGAAAAAGGAGGAAACTAATGTTTCTCTTTGTAATTCAAAGAGATGAAGAGAGATTTAGAGAGAGTATAGATTCAAGTTATTATGAAGTTCTATTAAGTTAATCAAGTTATGTTAGGAGAAATAAAACATGTCGATGATCCTTTTTCATAACGATAAACTTATCTCGAAATTAACTAGAGTTATATCTTTGTAATTATTTCCTTGTTAGATAATTAAGAGATTGTGTACTAATTGCTTATCTTGTTGAATATTTATATGATATTGATAAAAGTTATCACTTATTAAGACTTTTCACATCTTTAATTTACACTCAATATTAACTAAATCAAAAAATATATTTTCAAATTTTTATAAGTAATTGTCAAAAAATTGAAAATTATTTCTTCTCGGTCTAGTTAGTTAACTAATTATACATTCAATAATAAGAAAAAAAAAGAGTTTAGATAATATATCAAAAAATAAATATATTTTTAAAACATTAACAAATATAATAAATGATATAATTTAAGAAATAAATCAATAATATAAAGTTATTTTTAATTCAAATAAAAATTTAATTTTCTTTGTATTTTTTTTACTTATTATAGATTTTTATTTTAAATCGTAATAAACACAATAAATAAATAAATTATTTTTAAAAGATATTTATTGTATGTAGTTCGAAAAACTAATGTCATTATTGACGGTGTTATCTTTTTCAATATATTTAACTTTAATGTCATTAGTTGCATTTTTTCAAACTTTATGAGTATTCTAAGTAAAGACAAAAACGTATGAAAATAGGTGATATTCTCCCATAACTTGCTTCACATTCTTTAGAGAAATAATAAATAATATTGAAGAAGAAACCAAACAAACAATTCCAAAACATAACAAAGTTAAATGAAGAATCTCACAATTCTCATTTTCTCGATGAAATTTCTTTTTCGTCAAATACTCAGTTGCTCACTCATCTAAACATCAATTTTTTTCTCTTTTTGATTTTTTTCCTTGTTTTGTCAATGTCTAAAATTGGGGTTTGATCGTTGGGGAAAAAACTTAAAGAACCAGATTCAAATCCTAGTGAAAGTCATTTTAAATGAAACATGATTACAATTTATTATTACAAATTCAAATCCTAGTGAAAGTCATTTTAAATACTCAGAAAGTCTTGAACCCTGAACCCGATCTTCCTATAACATCTTCAAAAAAGATTGTAATCATGGAAAGCTGTAAGATAATAAAAACTTGCATCAATCCAATTAGTGTTTATGTTGTGATAGAAATAGAGGCGAACAGAAAAGAGACCATGAGTAGCAACCTAGACACTGTCCATGAATTGCTTCTGCTAGAATGAAATATAAGTGATGATTTGAAAAAAGAATATTAATGTGTAGCAACATCATAATCTTTTTTCTTACTACCAAACCCATCTCTTTTAAGATTACGACAAGGGGTGCAATTTCTTCTAGGTCTTGTGATGCTAGACTTTTACTTAGCTAAGTCTCTCTTTGCTAAGGCCAGTAGTTTTTCCTTGGTTTCATTTTGCTTTTGATTTATCGTTCTTTGTTATTTTTCTTATTCTCACAACAGATAACAATGGATTAGCTATGTAATCGGTTTAAGGATGCGGTGCTAATTGAGATAGAGAGCGAGGATGATGAGGAAGTGCTAGAAACATGTTGTTGTTTGATTGGAAGCTATATGGGGGCACAAAACCCCTCTCTCTGTGATCAAAGAGGCTTTACATATACCATGGAAGGATTTGAGAATGGTACAATACAAAGATCCTACCCTTAATATTTTCATGTTCTATTTTGATGACTTAAGTAAAATTGAGTGGGTGCTCAACCATCAGCTGTGGAATGTAAACAAAAATCTCCTAGCGCTACAACCATATAGGAAAGGTACTAGAATAAATGAAATTTCTTTTCATACTATTCTAATATTGGTTCAAGTTCATGATGCTCTTTTAGTTTGGTTGATTGATAAAAAGATTAGGCCCATAGCTACTATTGTTGGGGAGGTCAAAAAAGTGAAAATTTCAGGCAGAGCATCAAAGCATCTTCATTCTGCTAGAGTTAGAGTTGAGTTAAATATCTCTAACCCACTATTATTGGGTACTTCGATAAATTATACAAAGAAAAAACATTTCTGGGTAGAGTTTTGGTATGTAAAACCACCATTCTTTTGTTTTTTTGTGGTCGAATTGGGCATGATGAGAAAATAAAATAGAGGGAACTTAACTGAATATTTTGCAGCTTGGCTTCAGGCTGCTAGATTCAAACCTAGTCTAGAATTAGTAGTTGAGATGTTAAAACCAAAAATTTGGAAGGCTCTGGTGTCAATATGGGGTTGGTGGTGAATCGAAGGGAAAGACAAAGAGAATCAGACAATGGAAAGGCTGCTGAAGGTAATATTTCTAATCGAGCTCAAGGGTCGCTTTTCCCATGTAGTTCAGACTAGAGATTAGAATTTTCTACAAGTAATAGAGACAGGAGGAAATATGGTTGCAAAACAATATTGATACATATAGGGATAATGATAGGAACCCTATATTATCTGTTAATCTACATAGTGGGTCAACAATGGTGACACCTGATGAGTCTAAATGCTTCATAACTGAGGATATGCCAGTGATAAAAAGCCTTTCCAGTAGCAACAAGGTACAATAAAATGAAGGGATTTGTATGGACTATAATCTAAACAAAAAATTGAAAGCGAATGGGACAAACATGATTGGGAATGACATAATTTAAGATGATATAATGGCAGATTCAACAAAAACTTTCGATTATACCTTAAGGACATCACACGTGAAGGGGTCAATGGAACCCTGTCACTAGTAATGAGTCTTTTATTAAGTTTGAACCTCTATGGTACATGAAATAAGAAAGCGTTCTTGGCACTTAAGGAACTAGTTAGCAATAATAATGCTCCTTTGGTTTTATTTGTGAAACTTTTTTTGATCGTAGATAGGTTTAACAACTAAGAGCTAATCTTGGCACTTAAGGAACCTCTATACTGTTTTTGCACCTTTGGTAATAAGTTGTACCTCGTTGGATTTTATGCTAATAAAACCTAACCAATCTTCTCTTGGGTTTACTTCAAAAGCTTCATAGTAATAGTATGCTCCCATGGTTAGTATGTGGTTATTTCAATGAAATTATGAATAATGGTGAAAAAATTAGAGGGTCACCTAGAGCTCTCTATCTAATGCGTAATTTTTGTCAAGCCTTGGTTGATTGCAACCTAACCTCCTTAGAGTATGATGATTGTTTTTTTACTTGGAACAACCACCATTACATTAATGATGGCAATGTCAAGGTTTTCTTGGATTAGATTGTTGCTACTAATTCATGGTGTGCAGTACTGTATACTTCGTATGTGAGGGGTATGTTACCTCACATTTGGTTTCATCATACTCAGATCATTCACCTATCCTGATTGGAGTTGACAGGGGCATGAGATCTTTGCATGAAGGAAGTGTGAG
Source organism: Hippophae gyantsensis (assembly GCA_030763125.1). NCBI lineage: Eukaryota > Viridiplantae > Streptophyta > Magnoliopsida > Rosales > Elaeagnaceae > Hippophae > Hippophae gyantsensis. The sequence goes on from CM061028.1 coordinate 32,108,786, forward strand.
ATGCCAAATTTTTTTATTTGAATAGTTTTGAGTGCATGAAGGAGGCTATCATGAAATTGTTTATTCAGGATGGAATTCAAGTAGTCACAAAGATGCTATAAGGTGTGTAACTGAGAATCTTGTCGCTACCTCAACCTCTCTAAGGCTACGACAATGGAGTGTATAGGACATTGGTACTATAAAGCAATAATTAACAAAGAAGTAGGAACAATAAAAGGCTATAGTGTTGTAAGGGTCCTCAGATTGGAAAGATGAGCAATATTGAACACAAAGGGCTAGAACGAATTGGCTTAAGTAACGGGCATCGTAACTTAGCATACTTTCATGTTTGTGCTAGTTCGAGAAGGACTCAAAACCACATTGTTAGAGTACAATTAGCTTCGGGTATGGTTGCAACACAGTAGAGGGACATTACAAGTTAGATTACAATTTGGTGGCTGAACCTATAATTAACAATTTGAAAAAACAGTTTAGTCTTTAACAACACCAAAATTTGAACCAACTTTTCACAAATGATGATGTGCGACGTTCCTTGTTTGTTATGAAGCTTGATAAAGTGTGTGGTAAGGATAGAATGTCGGTAATGTTTTTTTCCAAAAATATAGGGACATTATTGGGCAATGCAATAGTTGCATATGAGACCATGCATACAATCCATAGGTCAATAAGAATGATTGCTCTTAAGTTTGATATGAGTAAAGTATATGATCGAATAGAATAGCCTTTTGTAATGAGGCTATAGAAAAAAATGAGTTTCTCACACCACTGGGTTCATTTGAAATAGAATTGTATACCCTATGTCACTTACTATGTCAAAGTGAGCAACAACATTGTGGGTAATATAGTACCATCCCAAGGATTTAGGGAAGTCGATCCCTTAATGCCATACCTTTTCCTCTTGAAAGAATAAGAATTCACTTAACTTATTAATAGGGTTTAAGCAATAAGAGAAGCACCTAGTATGGCTCATTTATTTTTTAAAGATAACAATTTTTTTTTGTTTTTGTGTTTGTAGGTCTCAATGTGTTGAAGTAAAAAAAGTCTTCATATTTATAAGAAAGTTATAGGTCAGTAAGTAAATTTTGATAAGTTAGAAATATCTTTATCCCCAAGCAATGAAAGTACTCTAAAAGATGACATTGAATATCATGTGCATCCATGAGGTAAAATTCCATGAGTAGAAATTCTACTAAAGTTAAAAGAGATAAGCGGAGCACCTTTCAAACAATCTGAGAATGTTGTATAAAAAGACTAAATGGATGTAGAGAAAAGTATTTATCCAAGGCTGGTAATGAAGTTTTGATAAAGTCTATCTATCAAGCAATACCCACTTAAGTCATGAGTATTTTTAAATTACCCAAATCTCTTTACAGCAAACTTGAGCCTATGACTGCTTGATATTGGTGGACAAACTAGAAGGAAAGTTATGAGATGCATTAGTTGTCTTAAATAGATTTATGCAAGTCGAAGTAATTGGATTGAATAGATTTTTGTAAAATGGAGGATGTCAATTAAGCATTAATAGCAAAATAGTTTTGGGGCCTTATAGAAGCCCCCACCTTGCAAGCTACATACAAATTAGTAAAGAAATATGATGTCTCATCTTCCTTACTCCCTTCTCAATGTACAACTCGCTCTAGTTATTTATGGATGGGCCTAATATAGGGTCTTATTGTACTACTTGAAAGCTTATGTTGAAGAGTTGGTGATGAAAACAATATAAACATTGCATCTGATAAATGGCTACCTCTTGATTCATGTTTTCAATCTCACCTAATCCAAGAGTTTGCTGTGACAATAATGGTGACGATTTAATAACACCTAGTGGGACTTGGAATTCAACTCAGATACATAATATTGTCCAGTATGATGAAGTTTCATTAATATGAAGCATTCCTCTCCGTTCGATGCCCATGGCCGATCATCTTATATAGTACTTTAAAAATAATGCAATTTATAGTATAAGTAAAGGCTATAGGTGAGCTTTTCAATTGCGATGGGAAACACAAGACATGACAATCACTTCATCCTCGTAACAATTGAGCATTTTATGGAGAAAATTATGAGGTGTTATTGTTATGAACAAAGTAAGCAATATATTTGGTAGGTATTGCAAGACATTTTACCAACCAACTCTAAATCAATAAGAAGGCATATTACATCTAACCCAATCTATCCAATGTACAATAATGATATGGAAACAACATTCCACGCATCATAGGAATGTCATATTGTGAAATAGGTATTAAGCTCTTCCCATACTGCATTTTTTTATTGAGGCAGTATGGATGACAATTGAAAAACATGCTAAAACTCATCTTGAATATATTATAATGATGGCCTATGAGATTTGAAAGGAAAGGAGTAAATGCCTTTTTTAAGGTAACCATGGAATTTAGTTCATATTTGTACCGGAGTTACTGCATTATTAGAGGAGTTTCATAAGCTAAGTACCAAGGAAAAGCTTACTACTAGCCACCCACATCAATAGTATATTTTACCACTAGTAAAGAGCTCTAAGGTTAATGTGCATGACACGATTTCTATAACAAACAATGAAGTGGGCTTTGGTTGTATTATAAGACATACAATTGGACAAGTCTTTGGTAATATGGTTAATACTAAGGTAGCCTTTCCTACCTTACTGCTGAATTACATCAATGTAATGGGCCTTACTTTTAACTTGAAAGCAGGTTGTCAGGATTTTATATTGGAATTGATTCATTACTGGCGGTTCAACGTAACAATAATATAGGTTCCAAATTAGCAATAAAGGGTCACATTCATGAAGTTATTCGACAATTAGTAAATAGTGCTCGTTCTTTTTCTTGTGTATATTATCCCCGAAGAGTAGATGATGTTGCTCATAATTTTGTTAAGTATGCTATGTCTTGTAATGATTTTGAGACTTGGCTTGAGGAAGCTCATGATTCGCTTTTTCTGACTTTAGATTTTGATATGAACTCTATTATTAGTTAATATAACTACACTTTTCTTTAAAAAAATATACATATTTTAATGCTTTTTTATTCATTTTACATCCTCCTTAATTTTTATTTTCTAAATTCATTTTACACTCTCTATTCATTTTACATTCTCTTCGATCAAGAGCTTTGATCGATGGACTTTAACCTCGATCGATCATGCAACATTTACACAATAAATTTATACGTGTATGAATTCAATTCTAAACGTGTTTGTAAATAATTATTTACCTAAAACATTCCAATTTGAAGTTTATAGGTTTCTTGAACATTGAATAACAAACATAAAAACATGCATAGAGACTAATGTATACTTCACTGTTTTTTAACGAATAATGTTAATTCTCATGAATCTTTCACAATTCATTGTAATAAAATTGATGATATTAGAAAACAAAAAAAACAAGTAGGATCGAAAGAATAAAAACTCACAATCAAAGCGCAAAATATAAAAAAAGAAAAGAAAAATATATATTTAAAATGAGAGCATACGACAAAGGTCAAATCAAGATGATCAACACTTCAAGAAATGGGTGAGAATTTTGAAGATAAAATATGAAAATTTTCACTATCACTTTATTTATTTAACTCCATTTTTTATAATAGACCACAATAAGTGTCCCATCAACCAACATCTTATCAACAATTTTCATATAGCAAACTATTAAGTACTAATTTTCAAAGGATATAATAGTACATTATTATATTTATACTTTCTCGTTATCTTATGGTTGTATTTACTCATTTAGATTTTTTATTTAAAAAAATAATATATTTAAAATTTATAATAATAAAAATTATATTTAATACTATTAAATTAGATTAAATTAAATGATGTTTATTATTAAACGAATCTAAATAATCGTAATTTAATTTGAAAGACGTTCAATATATATAATAATGTGTCATATTTTTTAAAAGAAAAAATAAGTAAGTTGATAATTAAGGATATTATTTTTATTATTATAAATTTTAAAAATATTATATATATATATATATATATATATATATATATATATTAAATAACTAGAACAAGTAACACCCCAAACAAAAAAAACTAGAACAATTAATCATGTTTTACAAATTAACAAATGTTAAATTAATTAGCAAATGTTTTATACAAATGAACAAGTTAAATTAATCATGTTTTACAATTGAAGACAATAAATAACAAAAATTATTATAATATTTTATGTGGATGTAAATTTAAACAAAAAAAATAATGAAAAATAAAAGTATATTAAAATATATATTATTATAACCTCATAAATATTAATGAATTAAGAAAAAAGAAGATAAATATCATATATAATACATATAATACATACGTGGTATTTATTAATTCATTTAAAAATTTAAAGAGTAAACATCTAAATTTGTGAAGCTTACATAATAATTGAGTATTTAACCCATTTTCTTTTTCTAATGAAATTTGCATATACTTTGCATTAAATTATAAAAATTTCATGGGTTGAATTTAAAGATAGTAATTATTATAGGTTGGGTTGGTTTAATTTGGTCTAAATTAACGCAATTTAAATTAATCTAACCTTTATTTAAATCTAATTTAATTTAAGCTAGTAAATATGAATCTGATCCTATACCAAAAACAAAATTATTAGTCCAAACTAGTTAGAATTATTAATTACACGTTTTTTTAATTAATTATATTTTTTTATAAATCAAAAAATATTTTTAAAGAAATTAAAGCTAATTAGTAAAAACATCATTACATGAAACAATAAAAATGGACGAAATAATGTAACAACTAATCAATTACAAAAAACACACATTAACAATATTTTTATTACATCATCATTCAAACATTAAAATTCAAAAGAGTTTATAATGAATAATGAAATCATAGCATTTTTAATTTGAATTCACGTTAATAGGTTAGCTCAAACTCAGTTTGAACTCATATAGATTTTTTTAGCTATTTGAACTATCTTGATTTTGGCCAAAATTGTATTCGATTTGGGTTTTTCAATTGAAATTTGTTACAATTAGTTAAACTACCGTACAAATTGCAATCCTTTTTTGAATCCAATCCACACAACAACAACAATAATAATAATAATAAACCGATCTCTAGTGTATTTGAACAACTTGTATTTTAGATGAAAAAAAATTATTATATTTTGATAATAAATATTAAATAAAAATATTTTAGATTTTTTCCGGATGAAAATTTAGTTATATTTTCTTAGTTTTATTTGGATGATTCTTAAATTGTATTCTTGCACAAAAATATGTTTGAAACTTTTTATATATTTTTCTTAAATCGAGTTTTTCTTTTTTTTAATAGTAAAATTTTGAATTAAGATGTCTTGGTTTATACATTTATCTAATTAAGGTTTTTTCTTTCGTGATATTTTAGAGCTAGATGGATTAGAACTTAGCAAAATAATAATAATAATAATTTATCGAAAATTATCACAATTATGTCGTCATTTGTGCTTCCCTTTCATTGTCTAAAAGATGAACTCTAGTTTTTTATCAACAATATTGGGAAGAGTTTCAATGAAATAGACAAAGATGTCAATAGTTTTTTATCTGTGCATTTGACTTAGAATTCTTCTTATTCTATACCACAAACATCAAGTATTTTAATTCTATTTTGATCATTTTTAATATTAATCACAATAAGAACTAAGTCTTCTCCTTTAAAATAAACTATCTCATAAAGACTTCCACTGGATCCAACCACCCTTGACATTTTAACTAATATTAAAACATTAATTCCCATTTTTGAAGTATTTGTTTGAACGCATTAGATATCGTGGGATGGTAATTATTAACGTGAATCAGTTAAATAAAATTATTAAAAAAAGTGTTGAGAAATGTTAATGTCGTAAGAATATAATAGAAATCAAATCAAATTGATAAAAAAAAAGCTTGTTAAATAAGATAATGGATGAGGTCAAAAGTGAAAATTAATTGCCTAGTTATTCATGCAAAGCATTAAACAAACATATTGGCACAAACACGAAATAGTACCAAGTCTTACAAAATTTCAACCAAATTAAGAAAGTTTCTGAGACCAATATAACAAAGAGGGAAAAGGTAAAAGGAAAGAAAGAGAGAACAAATAATAATAATATAAGAATAAGTTGAAAAATGACCAATTCCATGTTTACAAGTTAAATGCTACAAGCAAACTAGGAGGACTTGAACAAACTATGTATATCATTATGCTGCGTTTGGCGTGAAGTTTAACCAAGTCTTCTATAGAAACCAAGACTCCTTCAGTGAATCCCCATCTATAAATACAAGACTTTCTACTTGCTAGATTTCACAACCTGATACAATCAAACAATTCAATATACATAAGCAATAAAAAGAGCTTAGCTATTTCCAAATCCAAATATGAAGGCCATTCAGTTCTCCAACTTAGCTTTTGTCATCTTGGCTTTGGCTACCACCATTGCCTATGCCTCTGATCCTAGCCCTTTACAGGACTTTTGTGTAGCAATCAATGACGCCAAATCCGGGGGTAACAAAGTTTTCATATGAAACTTATGCTTCAAAAATTTTTGTTTAATAGATAAAATGATACTAATTAATGTAATTCAAACAGAAAAAATTATATGCTTCAAAACTAATGTTCTTTTCTTGTTTCTCAAGTTTATAGAACTAACAAATATTTCTGCAATGCAGTGTTTGTGAATGGAAAGTTTTGCAAGGACCCAAAGCAAGTTGTTGCAGATGATTTCTTCTTCTCTGGGCTTCAAAATCAAAGAAACACATCCAATCCAATTGGGTCAACAGTTACACCAGTGAATGTTCAACAAATACCAGGGCTTAACACTTTTGGGATCTCTTTGGTTCGAATTGACTATGCACCTTACGGTCTAAACCCACCTCACACTCACCCTCGTGCTACTGAAATCCTTGTAGTTGTTGAGGGTACTCTCTATGTTGGCTTTGTCACATCTAATCCTGAGAATCGTCTAATTACTAAGGTCCTTAACAAAGGAGACGTATTTGTATTTCCCATTGGTCTTGTTCACTTCCAATTCAATATTGGTCACAACAATGCAGTTGTGTTTGCTGGTCTTAGCAGCCAAAATCCAGGAGTCATTACCATAGCAAATGCTGTATTTGGATCCAATCCTCCAATTAATGCTGACGTTCTTACTAAAGCCTTCCAAGTTGACAAAAATGTGGTTAATTATCTTCAGAAGCAGTTCTGGTGGGACAACAATTAAAAATATTGGGCCTAATCATTAATAATTAATGTTTGTTTTTTTTCTTATCACATTGTCAACCATAGTCATCTTTGAATAAAGAAAATGGTTCTCTTTGTACCATTCCCAATAATATAACTAATAAAAAATGTTTCTATAATTTGTTCACTATCTTGTGTTAGATTTAAAGTTAAACGTTATATTTATGACACTATTGTTACAAGTGACAAAGCTAGGTCACATAAATTTTTTGAACTAAGCGTCGTTAATGTCTTTTACTTTTAACGAAAGTAGACTTTGGATACATATCTATTAGGTGAGGTAGTACAAATTTGCTATGGTTACAAAAATAGGTCGTTGAAATCCTTGTTGTAAAGTATTCGACTTGAGCTGTCCTACTTTTTCTCTTCGAAACTAGGGTTAGTACAAGTTCAATACTTTATAAAATAGATTTATGCGACCCTTTTTGTAAAGATAGCGAACTTATACTACCCAATCAAATTAGTGGAGGATTAAAATACACTTTTTTCAAAAGTTACGAACTTGGGCTATACGTTTTTTTCTAAAAGTTTGTATATCAATATAATAAGGGTGAATTATACTTTTTTTCACTGATTTGACCACTTTTAACACTTTAGTCACTTAACAAAATTTTTGGAACTTTTCGTCATCTTACTTTTCATATTTAACATATTAAAGTCTAAATTTAAAAATTAGACTAAACTGTACTATATGAATATGAATTAAAGTGTTAGAAAAATTAATTTTTTAAATTATTTAGTCCCTTAACTTTTACATTTTAATATATTTAGTCCACTATATTTAAATTTGGATTGAAATTGTTAAATATGAAAAGTAAGTGGACAAAAAATTACAAAAACATTATGACGAAATTAAAGTAATAAAAGTGATAAAGTTAGTTTACTAAAAGTATGATTCGAACGATCACATTAGTTACTTTCTTCCTAGCTAGCTATTGATGCTTAAGTTTTGTATTTATAAAATACTTCCAAGTACAAGAATCGTTTTATAAGAAGTGATAAGTATACTTATCTAAAAAGGAATTACTTGATTTTTAAATAACTCAAGAGCATTAAATACTTTAAGTTAGATTCATATAATTAAATCTTAAATCTTAAATCTTACTCTCAAGTTTATTATGAAAAAAAATTTGTTAATTTATTTTCTTTAACAAATTTCATTTAAATCTTGATGAATAAATAAAGCTTTCATTTTATAAAATAAGTTACCTATTTTATTTCACAATTTTAACAATATTACTAATATCTCATAGTATTTTTTACCAGACATGCCTAATTTAATAAATAATAAATAAATAAAACATAGCATTTAGAGCAACACAAAAATTATATAAAAATAGAAGAATATTTTTAAATTATACCTCAAGCGTATCTTTCCAAATACAATTTTTAAGTATTATTTTTGTATATGAAAAACCTATAAACAAATTTACCAATACTATTTATTGAATTAAAAGAAAACTAGAATATAAACTAAACTATGTTCAACTCGCAAAATTGAGAGAAGAACTTTGAAACTAAGAAAATAAAAACTTACGAGAAAACTAAGAAATTAGTTAAAGAAAGCACCGAAGGGACTATTAGTTAAACTCAGAAGTAGTTTCGATGGAACAAAAATTAAAAATACTAAGCTTAGTAATTAATAATTGATGTTTATTTTATTTCTTATTATAATGTAAACCTTAGTAATCTTTGAATAAAGAAAACGATTCCTTTTGTACTATTCCCAATAATATAACAAATAAAAAATGTTTCCGTAATTTGTTCACTATCTTCTACTAGATTTAAAGTTCAATATTATATTATGGTACTATTGTTACAAGTGACAAAGTTAGGTCACATAAAATTTTCGAAAGAAGGGTTGCCATATCTTATTATCTTCCATGACCATTTTTTTAAAGTCACGAACTTATGTTACTCAACCAAATAAATAGGGGACTAAAATATACTCTTGTTTAAAGTTACTGATTTCGGCTATACTTTTTTCTAAAATTTGTATATCAATATAAAAAGGGTGAATTATACTTTTTGTCCACTAATTTTACCACTTTTAACATTTTAGTCACTTAATAAATTATCAGTAAATTAAACATAAAATTTAGAAACATACATAAAAATTATCTGAAAATAGAAGTATAATTTCAAATTATACCTCAAACGTATCCTTCCAAGTACAAATTTTCATTATTATTTCTATATCTAAAAAACCTCTAAAAAAATTTGCCAATACTCTTTTTTGAATTAAAAGAAAAATACAATATACACTAAACTATGTTCAACTCTCAAAGTTGACAAAAGAACTTTGAAACTAAGAAAATAAAAACTTAAGAGAAAACTAAGAAATTAGTTAAAAAAAGAAGCTAATCGGATTAAAAAGGATGATGATTACAATGGATTTTAGGGATTTATATAGGGGTAGAAAATGCTACAAAGGGGAGATTATATAGTCAGGTGCCACAACATGATTTTCTTTTTACGCCAAAGCATAACCAACTTGTAACACATTTGAATCTGGATCTAATTAACCTGCACCATAGCACACAAAAACCATCATCGTAGCATGCGTGTTATTGCGCTTTTAGAAATCGTTTTCTATCTTACCCCCTTACATTAATTTTGGAACATAATTAAAGCTTACATATGTTATTCTTTTATGTTTCCTGGTTGCAATGCAGTTATTCCAGATATTATTCTTCAAGTGTTTATTAGTTGAATCAATTTCAAGCTATAAATACCAGGGCAAAAACATACTCGTGATTTCGAAAAAAAAATTTGTTAAAATGATGATAAACTTATGCAAATATAAATTTATTTTGACATTTAAAATGCATAAAATCACGTTATATTCAGTGTTTTAAAACACTCATTATAACCCCCAACCAGATTCTTGCTAATCTCTAACAAGAAAAGTGAAAAATTAAAAACAAAAATAAAATAAAATAAAATTATCTTAAATTATTTTCGTAGATTGACACGGTATTTAACATATGCAGTAAGCCTTTAAATGTTGCCCTAGTTGAGTTTCAGTCTCGTGAAGGCTTTTAGAGATGATACTCATAGACATCAAACTAAAAAGCAAAAAATTCAAAAACAAATGACAAAAATAAACAAATTACACACAAACAAATAACAAAGTAAAAATATGAAATAAAAGATAACAAAATAAAATAGCAAAATTTTCTCATGCTTTTAATCTCTTTTAAGTTCACAATTAAAATTCAAAGCATAAATTAATTTTACATCCTAAACATTCATAATCTATTGTAATAATTAGAGGAAAAGCATATTCATATCCACATCAGAAAGGCATCAATATTAACTTGCCCAATTTTAGTGTTTGGAATCCAAATTCCCTTCAATTCTAAACCTCACAAGTCATACTTTCAATAACACTGATCATATGGGTTCAAACACTTATTTAAAGAATAAAAGGCTCAAAGTAGTGTATAAAATCGATCTCATGAAAGAAATCGAATGAAAGAATTTATGAAAAAATCACATATTATTTTCTTATATCAATAAAAATCATTAAATAATTTATTTTTAAGTTATATGCCTTTTGGAGATAAAGAAAATACAATTATTTTTAAGGGATTCATTTCCTATTTTGTATGATTTGACAAGTGTTTAATTTTTACTTTTCTTTTGTAATGGCTTAAGTAACCTCATATATGTAACTTTTTTTGAAGTCATGCATGAATGAAGAAAATCATACTTTTAATTTCTACATAAATCAATCAATTTATGAAATAAAAGTAAATATACAACACTATGAGATGTAAAAATCCTAGCATTCAATGTAAAAACCTATAGAGATCATTAACAATTTGAATTGATAAGAAGAGTATTCAAAAGTGTAAAAAATATTATTATTTAAAATGGAAAGATAAAAGCTCAAAATACTCTCACAATGTAATCTCCACTATTTGATTCCTAATCAATTTTGGATTTATTGCAATTTTAATAGTTTATCATGAAGTAAAATTTATAACAAAAGTAACTAATTATCAAATTACTCTACGATATGTTCAATAAATTAATTAAAATGTAAAAAATATTTATTTATTTACTTAAAATTAACTAAAAGACATGATAATTTTTGCAATTTTTTTTAAATCTAATATAAAATTCCTAAATCAATAAAAGCAAACAAATGGAAATGTGAATATATAAACAATTAAAAATAAATGAAAATGTAAACAATGTTTAATAAACAAATATATAAATTACTCAAATTTATGTAGATATAAAATTTTCTACCCTATTTTAGAATTTATATTGTCTTCAATGTACATTTATAAATTAAAGATAAAGAGTAAAGAGAAAAAAAGTTACCTTTTTGCTGAACGTGTTAAAGTATGTATGTGAAAATGCAGGTGCATCTATCATTTCAAATATTTTAATCACATAGATAGAATATTGTGTATTAATCAGTTTAGGTCCAGTATTTGCTTCTCCTTGGTAGGGACATGTATCAATACCGTTTCCCAAAGTACTATACAATCCACATTGTTCTTAATTGGGTGTGGCACGTGTGGTGAGAAGCGCAACTTACTTGGTCAGTTATGCAAGATGCATCTATACTTCTATAATGGATTTGATTTCATGGACTTTATCCCTTTTCATTTAAGAGCTTTTCTATTGAGAATTAGCACCTAACATCTCAAAGAGATTATAAGTTTCTAAGCCTGTCTTTTCTCTCATTGCTCCTCCCATAGCATTGTCAACGATGAACTGACATTATTGTTCCAATCCATCATAGAAAATAAATTCTAATTGTAGATGGTAGATATGATGAGGGTACTGAGTGAGGAAGATTTTTAATCTATCCTAAGCTTTGTGGAAAGTTTCTCCCTCCATTTGAGAGAAAGTAGCAATCTTTGCTCTCAGCTTTGATCTTTTTTTATGGGAATATAATTTTTTTTCATGAATTTATTGTGTACATCCTTCTAGATCATCAAGGAACTAAAGGGAGTGACATCAATCAAGCTTTGGCTTTATCTTTGATGGTATAGGGGAAATATTGCATTATAAGCTAGTCCTCGTTGAGTACATTGAAAGCGAATATTTTGAATGTGTAATAGAAGTTCCAGATGATAGACCAAGAGTCTTCATAAGGCAATTCATTAAAGGAAGGCAACATGGAAAATATATATATTCTCAATTCATAATTCCTAGCCACCTTACCCAGTTGGATTAAGGCACCAGCAATGCCAATGACTGTCATTACATACTTTTTCATGGTGGTCACCCTAGGTTGTCGATTTTCCCTCGTAAGGTTTGGTTGAAAGGAAAGGTCTAGGTCTGGTTCTATTTGTTGCTCAACTGAAGGCTATTTGATCTCAAAGTCCAACCTTTTTTACAATTCTTTTGATCTATTAATATTATTTATATAAGGAGTGAGAGGATACCCTAAAGATCTCCTACCTCGCATAAACTATTTACAACAAAAATTAATATCATTTGTAAAGTAGAAAAATAAAAAGAAAAAAATATAAAAGTTTGTTACAAATAATTTATTATACAAATAGTTTATGGTACAAAAAAGTTATGATATAATTTATATAATACTTACATCAATTATATTAAATATCACATGTTTGTAGACATAAATATTAAACATAAAATAAATAAAAGCAATAAATTAAAAAATTTAAATAAAATTTAAATTTAAAATAAAAGAAAAGAAAAATAATTGACAAAAGAATTTTAAATAAAAAAATAAAAGAAAGTTAAATTAAAAATCAAAATTTTTTGTTTTAAAGATATTTTTTTAAAATTTTAATTTTTTGAAGATTTAAAATATAAATATCTAAAGTTATTTAAAAATAAAAGTTACAATATTTACAACACAATCTTTTTTCTTTAAGATTTTGATAACAAAATTTTAAAAACGATATTTGCTCTCGACAATAGCGTCAAAAACTTGATAATGCTCGAATTTATAAAATAGTTCATAAATACTTGAATAATTATATAAGAAGTAATAAGTATACTTTTAAGGTCAGTCTAAAGAAAAATTATGTTGCTTTTAAATAACTCAACAAATTCTTGAAATTGAAAATGAAAATTAAACTTACATAATCTGTCACAAAGTTACTTTGGGTTTTAAAAAAATCTAAACAAAGGAGAAATTCAACAAACATCATGCAAATAATATTTATACTCAATGGAGAATTTATAGGATAGATTAGTTAGTTAATCATGATTACTTGATATTAATTAGGTTGTTTTAAGTATGAATTAAAATTATTAGTTTTCTCATTATTACTCTACGAGGTCTTAAAGATCAAGCCCTGGTGGTATTGTAAGATCCCTATGTGACTTCGATCCTTACCCCATATTGACTACCTGGGAAATCTACTTGGGAACCTTAAGCGATCTAAATATAGAGACCTACCTATGTAAATGCCTATGATGACTTGTTTATTGTTTATTAAATCATTTATAATTATCATGTATCCAGGTCGCTAAATACATAACCACCCTACATGCCTAAGATGTTATATATATCTCTCTCTTTAATGAAGAGAATACAAGATCCAATTCAAAGAACAAATTTCTCACTTATCTCTAAAATCACTAAAATCCCTAACATAAAAATTTCTCTCCAAACATATACAAATAGAAGATTAACTATATCTACTATTTGTTATTAATTAAAATCACTTAACACCTTTGATTGGATATATTAGTTAATTTTTATTAAATTATGCTTATTTTCTAAGAGATTAATAGACCATTTAATTTCCGCCTTTGGTCGAATCTAACAATTTCAACTCTCATCAATGTGCAAAGTTATGTTAGTGATTTAAGTATTTGAAAACTAACTTATAGATTTTAAATCTATTATGAAAAATATGTCGTCAATATATTTTTCATTGATAAATCTTAAAGAAATATTTGAAATAGATCATGACTCTAAATAAGATTTAGATAATTACATCTAATATCTAATATCTAAGAGCATTCCTTTTAATGAGATCCTTATAATTAAATCTTAAATATAACTCTCATGTTTATTACAAAAAGTACTTAGTCAATATAGTTTTCTTTAACAAACTTCATTTAAATCTTGATGACCAAATAAAACTTAATTCATTTTATAAAAAAATGTTAACCTACTTTAATATTCATAAGCATAATAAAATTACTAATATCATATAGTATTTTCATTTAGACATGCTTAATTTTATAAATGATCATTAAATTAAATATAATATTTAGAGTAACATATAAAATTAATCTGAAAATAGGAAAGTACTTTTAAATTAAATCTCGAACATATCCTTCCAATTACAAATTTTCAGTATTGTTTCTGTATCTTAAAAACCTTCAAACCGATTTGTCAATATTGTTTATTGAATTAAAAAAAACTACTATATAAACTAAACTATTTTCAACTCTCCAAGTTGAGAGAAGAACTTTGAAATTAAGAAAACAAAAACTTAAGAGAAAACTAAGAAATCAGTTAACGAAAGAACTGATGAGATTAGAATGGATGATGATTACAATAGGTTTTAGAGGTTTATATAGGGATAGAAAAACACTGCAAAAGAGGGAAAATTGTGGATCCTATAGTTGGTTGCTATGGCATGCTCTTCTGCACCGTAGCATAAGTTAGCCTGTAATGCACTTGAATCTGGATCTGATAATCCCATCCTGTAGCACACAAAAACCTTCATCATGCCATATGTGTTTGTACACTTCTAGAAACCCTTTTGTATTTCACCCCCTTACATTGGTTTTGGAACATATGTAAAGTTTACATATGTTATTCTTTTATGTTTCATGTTTGCAAAGGAATGCTTTTGGGCACTATTCTTTAAATATTTATTAGTTGAATCAGTTTAAAGCTAATAATACATGAAAAATAATAAAACATATATGTGATGTCGAAAATATGAATTTGCTAAAATGATGTTAAAATTATGCAATTATGAATCTATTTTGACATTTAAAATGCATAAAATCAAGTTATATTTAATGCTTTTAAGCACTTATCAGCTATCAGCTTTCGAAGTCAGGTGGAAAAATATGTTGTCCATAATTTTGCTACTTTAACTTGTGGCATAGTTACGCATGACATATTACGAGGGCAGCCATGGACACATAGATTCACTACTATATGATATTTTTTCCAAATATATCCCATTATCATACATAAGCTTCGAAACCTTGTTATACAATCTTCTTTGTAGAAAATTCATATTAAACAAGATCTAGTATTTTCTATCCCTAAACTCTAGCCATTTAACCTTTTGATTTGTGTCCTCAATACATCTCCTCATACCTCCTTAAATAATCAAGATCCTTCTTTAAAGCTTTCTAATCATCCTATGCATGTTGGAGAATCATTAGACTTAGCCTATCCAAGCTAATTAGATTTTAACTCCTTAATGACTGGCTTAGGATTTCCTCAGCATGTATCAACGTATCTAATAAGTACACTTGTTGGTTACTATAAAAAAACACATGTTGGAGAAGTTGTATACCTGATTAAGGAAACTTTTTGGGTGTCCTTTGTTTGAAGTATCTGATTTTAAATTTTTCAAAAGTTCTAGATAGCATAAACATAGCCGTTGTACCTAAGGCCAACTACCAAATGAAGATAGATCAATCTCTCTTTTTTATTTTTCCTTTATTTTCTAAAGAACCATTTGTATGTGCCCTTTCATAAGGTTGAGTCTTCAAAGCTTCCAAAAGCTAGTCATTGTCTATAAAAACCAAGTTTTTCGTGCGGTGAGGAAGTGTTTGTTTGGTTAGTGAGCCATCTCTCTTTTTCTTCTTACCATTTTCTTCTTTTTCCTTCCATTTTCACCCCTCCACTATATATTTATCCTCTTACAAAAGGGAGCTTCTCCATGGGAGATTCTCTCTAGTAGGCTACCTCCTCTCTTCTTTCTTTCTTTTTTTCTTTCTTTCTATTTTTTTTAAATAATTTGTGATTTACACGCATGTGAGATCCCAAATCTTTATAATTAATTTTAATAATTTTATAAAATATATTTTGAGTAGTATTTTAATATGTAACCATTTTTTAAGAATTTCCATGCAAAAATTAGATTTTTCTATAAATATTAAATTGTTTGAATAGCTTGTCGACGAGGGTGATCGATGAGTAGTAACAAAGGGCTAGTGAGTAATGGCGAAAAGGGTGGCAAAGGAATTTGCATAGTCGCTAAAGGCTCGCAAGGGTGTTTGCGAGGGTGGTGAACGAGGATCAATTTTGCCTATAGATAGGCACGCGGATCAACCATTTTCTCACAGCAAAATCTCATCATCTTTTTATCTCTCTATAATTTCTCTCTCTAAAAATATTATCTTTTTTGATATGTTTCTAAGTTGTTGATTTGGGGAGAAAATATTCAAACATTCAAGTAAGTAAGAATGAAGTATCAAATCGGAGAAATGTATTTGAATTTCAAGTGATTAATATAGGAGTATTGAAAGGAAAAGTTTGGATTTACTCATAAATAATTAGTAAGATAATCTTTCCGATTATTATAAAATTATGATTAATCTAAGTTATAGATTACTACTAACTATTAAGATGAATGTTTATAAATTCTAATCAAAATGCAAAAGGATGCGTTTAAAAGAGTAGAAACCCAAGACTAACATATTTTCAGGTAGGGGATTACTCTACTTTTCCTTTAAGCATTTTTTTATAAATTGATATGCATATTCACGTGTTTAAAAAAAAGTGAAAATCGATACCATATTTAATTAATAAACTTTATGGAAGAATGTATACATTTTTATGATATAATATGTGATGTTAACTTTTCTACTGATACACATACTTTTATGATATGAGATATGATATTTAAAATGTACATGACATTTGTGATTTTATGCATGCATCATGAGATTTTGTTTTGTGAAGAGATTTAGCTATGTTAGTCTTGTCAAGTTTGGTACCCTAGATCACCCATGTGCTGTAAAGTTGATCAATACAACTTTCATATGTATCTTAGAGTATGATTGTCCATTGGTCTCATAGTTTTTCCACCATAGGTCTCGAAACTGAACCCCTTATGTGCCTCAAAGTTGATCGTCCATGTATTTGAGAGTTAAGCAATACATATAGATATTACATGACATGTATATAGATTTTTGAATTGGCATTGCATATTTTATTATAATTGTTTAAGTATGCATTGGTTACCTAGAATGTACACTCATACTGGTTCAAAAAGTGAGGAAGTACAAGTATACTTCATTTTTAAATAAAATCTCCCCACTATTATATACTATATATAAGACTATTGATTTTCTAGACATGCATGCGATCTTTATATATGGAGTGGTGAGTTCACTCCCCATCTTTTCCTTACTTTTTAGTTGCGGCAAGGTGATATTTGTAGTAAAGATATGGAGCTTAATTTCATAGGATTAAGACATTAAAGGTTTGACCTAAACATCTTATTTCTTTATTTATCTATTTTAGTTCTCGTCTAGGCATGTTTAGATCACAATGATATAATGATTTCATTTTAGATATGTAAATATTATGGTTAAATTTATGAATTTATAATGAACTTTTCTTTTAAAATTATACAATCTTTGAGAGTATCCAAATTGTTTTTATTTCACGATAAATTGATGGATTTTTTGGTTTTTTCATAATTATTTAATAAATTTTCTTTTAAATATATTTCTCTCTTTAAAATTTATGTATCGATATTTTGGGCATGACAATGCCATTACAATATTGTGTTTGGTGGGCCATCGTTGTTTGGTAGTTGTTTTGAAAGTTTTTTAGTGTAACGAAGTATATGAAATATCTTAAATTGGTTCGTCAAGCTACAACAAAACTCAATCTAGCATATCAAGATTGAGGTCTTTTCTTTTAGCTACTTAGTATTTAATTTCAAATTGTTAATAGATATCATTTTCTTGTTTTCTTTGTATTTTTAATAGAAAAATTAGAAATTTCATTAATTAATTTATTAAAAATGGAGAATATGAATACATAATAAATTATAACAAATAGACATACTATATTATAAACATCATTATCGCTACTACAATACATACATATAATCTAAGACATTTGGCTTCGGTTATTGAAAAACCGAGGCCATAGATATACACTATGACCTTGGTTATTGAAAGATCGAGGCCATAGACATATCTTATGGCCTTGGTTATTAAAAAACCTAGGCCATAAACATGTCCTATGGCCTCAGTCTTTCAATAACCGAGGCCATTGGTAACAGCCTGTTATCTCTCTCACTTAGGCCTCGGTTCTTATAACCGTGGCCATAGGCCTACGGTCATGGTTTTTAATCGAGGCCTAGTGTTAATACTACCAATATTTCCCCACAATATTAATAGCTTTTTATTTATTTGAATTGTTTAGTACGTTGAAATGAATTAAAACATAAACGAAAATGTGCATAAAACGCATTAGAGTAAATTAATTTATAAGAAGATACACAACCATAGATCTATGATCTCTAGATAGTTTTATTCACAAGAGTGAAAATAAAAGAAGCAAATACTCAGAGAAAAAATTAATTTATCATCTATAGGAAGAGTTAGGAAAATTATTTTAAAAAATATTTTTGGAGTAGTGATATATGACTAATCCAATGAGAGATACATACTTATAATTTTATGTCTATTGATTTATGTTGGAACAAATATGTGAAAAGCTATGTAAGAACAATATTACCAATATACTAAAAT
Organism: Hippophae gyantsensis; assembly: GCA_030763125.1. Classification (NCBI taxonomy): domain Eukaryota; kingdom Viridiplantae; phylum Streptophyta; class Magnoliopsida; order Rosales; family Elaeagnaceae; genus Hippophae; species Hippophae gyantsensis. The sequence goes on from CM061028.1 coordinate 32,127,698, forward strand.
AAATAGCTTGGGTTGAGTTGTGGACTAGGTCGCTCTCTTTAAGATGTTTTACGACTCTACCCAAACTCGTGCAAGCAAACACAGCCTCGTCGTCCCCAGGATAAAACAACCCAGAATATTTTTTCCTATCTCGAAGCTTCACTACACTAATGAAGTCTGGAATACTACACCTCTCAAGTATTTATATTGCTCAGAAATCTGAGAAATAATTATGAATTGTTTTTCTTTGATTTTGTAGTGAAAAATCGTAGAACTGTTTTTGAGTTGTTAAATTGTTTTAAAATGAGAGCTATATCCCTCTATTTATAGTTGACAAAAGATGTGTAACGGTCATATAATTATGTAAATAACGATAAAAAATAACGAACACATAATTATGAAAATAACGATTATAAAAGTAACGATCACAGAATTATGAAAATAACGATCATAAAAATAACGACCACATAATTATGAAAATAACGGTTATAAAAATAACGGCTACATAATTATGAAAATAACAATTACATAATTATGAAATAATGGTCATAAAATAATAAAAATATTTTTTATTTAAATTCATTTCCAATAATCCCCCACTTGAATTTTACATAAAAATAATTTCATCGAGTAACTGATCAATTAAAAATATAAGATTGTGCATAAATAAAAGGTGTTTATCGACTTGAACCTTTGCATAGTGTTAATGTTTTAGAATATACTAGAGTAACTCGTAGTTTTGAACTCTATCTCTAACAACATTACACACACAACCTTTCCAAGGTGTAGTTCAAAAAGCCCGTGCTTTACAACCATGCACGTGTATCCCAATATAGTGAATGCTCTAGTAAATTTTGCCCAAAATTTACATAGAAGCGACCACACTTCCACATTCATATAGGTGAGTCTATCAAGAGTACTCATGTAGCTAGGTACTCCACTCCACATACAGTATATAACTCATTAAGAGTTTAATAATTAACTCATCCTTCTCTATTGCTTCAGGACTTCATGCTTCTAACAATATAGAATAGGACTTTATAATAGCATGATTCATCTCATATCACTTCATGACTTGTTATTACCCATTGAACTTATTTCTTAGGATCTCCAGTTTATAAGTTGGGTTATCATCATGAGTGACTCTTCATTCCAAGGGCATCAGTCTCATTCCTTTTAAGGTTTTGAAAACCTTCTTTCTTGTTAATACTTTTGTCAAAGGATTAGCCAAATTTTTATCAGTATGTACATGATCCACTCTTACAGCTCTTATAGAGTGAAATTCTCTAATAGTACTGTGTATCTGTTGTCTCTTGCTGTTGCAATAACGGGGAATCTTTGCAATAGTCGTGGTACTATCGCTGTGGATTAGGACAACTAGTATCGGTCTTTCCCATAAAGGGATCTCTGCTAACAAACTTTTTAACTAGCCTCTGTTTCTTCACTAGCAATAGCTAGTGATATCATTTCAGATACCATCGTAGATTAAGCCAATATTGTATGTTTCTTAGACTTCTAAGAAACATCTCCACCAACAATGCTAAATATATAGCCACTAGTTGCTTTGGAGTCTTATGATAGAGTTTTCCAATTAACATCGATGTTTCCTTCTAGAACAATGGGAAACTTCTTATAATGTAATCCAAGGTTCATAGTTCTCTTAAGGTATCTCATGACCCTTTCAATAGCATTCCAATGCTCTATACTAGGTTTATTGGTAAACTTATATATTAGTCCCACAACATAAGTTATGTCTGGTCTAGTGCAGTTAGTAGCATAACGTAAGCTACCAATGATGCTCGCATACTCATTTTTTCTAACACTGTCTCCGGTGTTCTTGAACAACTTTACAATAAGATCATAAGGAGTACATGCAAGTTTGTAGTTAAAGTTATTATATTTCATTAAGATCTTCTCAATGTAAAGAGATTGATCTAGAGAAATTCCTTTTTCAGACCTAGTAGTCTTCATACCAAGGATTACACTCGCTTCTCCAAGGTCTTTCATATCAAAGTTAGTACACAACAAAATTTTCACATTAACATGAATATTTGACCCAAAAATAATCATGCCATCCACATATAAATATATAATAGTGCATATGTCATTTTCTGATTTATAATAAATGCATTTGTCAGTTTCATTCATTTTGAATTCATGTGGAATAACTAGATTATCAAAAATATTTATGTCATTACGTAAGTGCTTATTTTAGACCATAAAGGGATTTATCTAGTTTACAAACTTTATTTTTCTTGATCTGGGATAATAAATCCCTCAGGTTGGTCCATATTAATCTCTTCTTCTAAATCACCATTTAAGAAGGCAGTCTAAACATCCATTTGGTGCACTACTAAATCATGAATACAACCAAGAGATAAAAGTACACATATGGAAGTTATTCGTATGACTGGGGAAAAGGTATCAAGGAAATCTACATTTTCTCTTTGCCTATACCCTTTGACTACAAGACAAGCTTTGTACTTTTCAATAGTACCATCAGGTTTTAATTTCTTCTTTAGTATCCATTTACATCCTATGGTTTTGCAACTAGGAGGTAAGTAAACTAAATTCTAAGTTCTATTATACTTAAGAAAGCCCACTTCATCATTTATGGCTTCTTCCCATAAGTTGGCATATAAAGAAGATAAGGCTTCATTAAGAGTTTTGGGATCTTCCTCTAAAGTATAAGTATAAAAATCAGACCCACAATCCTTAGGTTTCGAGCTCATTTACTTCTCCTAATTTTAGTGTTTAATTCCTCATTTTGTTCACTAGTTTTAGTTATGGGTAAACTACTATAAGACGAGTCTCCACCATTTTTCAATTTAAAGGGAAACTTATGTTCATAAAAGTCAGCATCATTTGATTCTATAACTACATGATCATTTAAGTCATAGAATTTATAAGATTTACTATTCACAACATATCCTATGAATACATATTCATATACTCTAGTAGCAAGTTTATTTCTTTTAGGATCAGAGATTCTAACTTAGGCTAAACAACCCCAAGTTTTTAAAATAAGTTAAGTTAGGTTTCTTTTCACACTCGACCAATACCTTCTCACATGAGCCAATGTCTTATCATAAATTTTATTTTTTACTAAAATTGTGTGACGTAAAACTTATTATTATTGTGATAAGGTATGACCTTGTCATGATAAGCTGTATCAACACACTAGATGTCAATTGTTAGCCTTCTCACATTGATTAAATTTTTTATGATATCAGGTCAATACTTTACCATCAATTTTATTTTATTTATCAGAATTGTTCCAAGATAAGTCTTATATCTGAGCGATTTTAGTCTACCAAAATCATGGAATATTAGGTAACATTTTATGAGAATTTCATCTTATTTTTCTAGTTTTAATTTCATATATTTTATTTATTGTTTGATTAATTTTTCTATTTCCAAGTTTTTTTAATCTTTTTTTTTAAATAAATTCTCTTATGTTTCCAATAAGGGTTAAGACAAAAACTTTTCAAAATTTAATCAATGGTTATTACATCATATTATTACTCAATTGAATTTCTTTCATGATTTTTTATTGACTTGTTAATATATAAGTTTCAAATAGAATATTTTAAGTTCCCTACAATATTTTTTGCATAAGTGACTTTGTTCACAAAACTATGAGTAAAACATATAGTAGTATTTCTTTTATATTTTGACTACTATGTAGACGTTGATAATTTCTTTCCGCTCATTAGTGAGATGTATGCATGCCTCTCTAATGAGGAAGTAGTACAAAACAGTTTCAACTTTTGAATTTTATCGTAATTTTAATATATTTTTTACAAATACATATTTTCTTACAAATATATTAATATACTAATAGTATACTAAAAAATATATTTATTAACTACATATTTTTATTCATAAATATTATTAACAATTATTATTAAATATTTGTCACATAATTTGAATAATATTTTTGTAATGCACACATTCTAAAAAAGTCATGAATTTAGTACTTTTTTCATTTTATTGAAATTGTTTTATAACTTTGCATGTTTTAAATGAAAAATATTGGTGGTATTTTTGTTTTTTAAAAGTTTTCTTCTTACCATTTTTTAGTGCTTAAATAATGTTTTAATGGATTTGTAAAAAAATCAACTCTTAAACCTTATAAAAAAGATGTAGGAGATTCAGAAGAATCAGAAAGTCTTGAACCCTGAACCCGATCTACCCGGTCTTCCAATAACATCTTCAAAAAAGATTATAATCATGGAAAGCTGTAAGATAATAAAAACTTGCATCAATCCAATTAGTGTTTATGTTGTGATAGAAAAAGAGGCGAATAGAAAAGAGGCCATGAGTAGCAACCTAGACACTGTCCATGAATTGCTTCTGCTAGAATGAAATATAAGTGATGATTTGAAAAAAGAATATTACTGTGTAGCAACATCATAATCTTTTTTCTTAGTACCAAACCCATCTCTTTTAAGATTAAGAAAAGGGGTGCAATTTCTTCTAGGTCTTGTGATGCTAGACTTTTACTTAGCTAAGTGATACGGGTAGAACCGAAATCGCCGATCCTGCCGTTCATTTGGTTTTATTTATTTAAAAAACTCTCGCAAGTGCACAAATCATTTCGTAGAAAATGATAAGTATACTCCCAAGGTCGATCTAAGGAAGGAATGTATGTGGTTTTTAATTTATATTCAAACTTTTAAAAACGAAATTAAATCCTAAACATCCTATCACGATATTTTGAGGTTTTATGGTTTTTAATCTAATAACATAAAAATAAACATAGATACAGATTCAATAAATATTTATGCAAATTTTATCATTTATAATAGTGGAGTATTTATGGATATAATAACTAAGTTAATTATGCTTGCTCATATTATTTAGGTTATTAAAGATATGAATTGATATTTATTGATTCTCTTTTTTTTTTATATGAATACCACCTTTGGTGGGGTTAGATATTCTTTGTTAACTAAACAAATCAATTAACACCTATGGGTGGGGTTGATAACTAATTTGGTTAATTAAATTAATTCCTTTTTCTAAGAGATTGAAAATGAACCATTTAAATGTCACCTTTGGTGGGGTTAGACAGTTTAAACTTTATTCAAGGTGTCCAAATTGAACCTAAGAATTTAGTTATCCAAGTACTAACTTTCAAGTTTTAAAACCACTACTGAAAACATGTTGTCAATACATTTTCAGATAATAATTCTTATAAAAACTTTTGAAATAGAGCTTCACTCTAACTACCAGGCGATTGTACCAACAAATAAAAGTGCACTACTCTAAATCAGACCGGATAACTAAACCTTAAAATGTAATTTTCAGATTTAAGTTTGTAATGAAAAATAATATATTTCTCTCTAACATTCTTAATATAAAATCTTGAATAAAAATAAAATCAATTCATTTTAGAGATTTTTACCTATTTAATATTTCGCAAGCATAACAACGTTATTATTATACCATGTTTACAAATAACCAGCACAGTTAAATTTAATCACAGACAAATTAAATATAACATGTAAGAATAAAGCATAAAAAATAACTGCAAAGAAAATAAAATCCTTACAGAACTTCGATGCTATTCTCGTTGTTGGAAAACCTCCAAGTGGAATTTGCACTCCCATTTATTGAATCGAAAAGCTAATAAATTACAAAAACATAGCTAGTTCTTCTCAAAAAGAGAAGAACTCTAAAACTAAGAGAATTTAACTAAGAAAATCTAAAAACTAAGAAAGAAACTAGGAAAAGCTTAAAAACTAAGAAATGAGAGAAAGAAAGAGAAGAGAAGAATGGTTTTTAGGTGTGATTAGAAGTGAAGAGAAGGGGGTATTTATAGGTGAGGATGGAGAGAAAAAGTGGGTGAAAAAATGTTAAAAAATGGTGGAAATGCAGAGTGGTGATTGCTGACGTCATTGATGATGTCACATGACGTGGGGGGCAGTTGCGTGCGAAAATGGGGCGAAATGGCAGCGGCGCGCGCGGAGGGCAGCTGGGCACGTAGGGCGCGCGCGGTAAGCAGTAGTGGTGCACAGGGGCGCGTGCGAGGCAGCAGGAGTGCGCACGACGCGTGCGGAAATGGAAGCTAGGCGGCGCGATTTCCTCCTTTTCGACATTTTTGACCTTTTTGACCCATTTTGTCCAATTTTTCAATATTTGTTGACCTTTTCTCATTTATTTATTAATATATTTGTGATGTATTGCTTCCAGTATTCCTCTTTGAGTCTTTAAGTTACGTTTTTTAAGCGAAAATACCTGAAAAACAATAAAAATACCCGTGATTCCGAAAAAGATAAATTTATATAAATATATGATAAAACATGTAAATATATATATTTTTAATCAATTAATGTGCATAAAATCATGGTAATTTTAGTGCATTCTGAGCACTCATCACAACCCCCAACCAGCTTCTTGCTAGTCCCTTAGCAAAAAAAGCGATAAAAACTAAAAATTAAACTATCCGAAATCACTTCCGTGGATTGACACGATTGTATTTAGCCTATGCAACAAGCCTTTAAACCCCTAGATTGCCTTAGTGGACGAGTTTGAGTCTCGTGAGGGTTTTCAGTAATGATACCCACAAACATTGAACTAAATGTAAAAATTAAAAGAAATAATAAAAACAATCAACTTCAAAACTAAAATTACAACAAAATCAAAAATTAACTTTTAAGAATAAAAGAAAACAACATATCACAAAAATGTCTCATACTTATTAATCTCCTTTAAGATCATAATTAAATTCTCAAGCATAAGTTATTTTAATTTTCTTAAACAATCATGATTTATTATAATAATTAGTCAAAAATCATTTTCATATTTCATATCAAAAATGTATCAATTTAATTTTACCCAATTTCAGTGTCATGAATCCGAATTCGCTTTGACTCTATTCCTCACAAGTCAATACTCTCAAAACACTGAATCCTATGGGTTCAAACACTCATACTAATTTATATGTGAAAGAGTTGATGTATAGAAATGAACTAATATGTTCGCATATGTATAAAGAATAAAGGCTCAAAGTGTTATTTTAATGTTGATCTCATGGAAGGAATCAAATGTATAAATTATAAAGATATCATATATAAAAATTATTTTCATGCATAAATCAAACTCATTAAGAAACAATTTCAAGATATATGCCTTTTACAAATGAAGAAAGTGAAATGACTTTTAGGGAATTACTTCCTATAGCTTTCTTTTGTAATTAGCCTTTACTCACAACTTTGTAGGCAATGTGGGTCATTGTATGTAGATTATACTATATATTCTTTATCTCTCTATATTTTTCTAAAGATATTTTTCAATATATATTATTTTTTTAGAGAGTCAACCCATGTACAGATTGTACATTTTTTTAGGATTTTGATGAGTGGTTAATTTTGTGGCTTTTCTGTTTGATTTGGTTTAGGTAACCCCAGATATATCTTTTTTTCTTTTTTTTTTGGTAGCAGTCATGCATGAATGAGATAAAAGCATATACTATCAATTTCTACTCAAATCATTTAATCTAAGCAAAAATAATAATAAAAAATATACGACACTCTATTAAGATGAGAAAAAATTCATACATTCAATGCTAATGCCTATAGAGATCATCTAAAAATTTGAAGAAATAAGAAATGTGTTTGGAGTAGAAAAAATATATATTTCACTCTGAATAAGGGAAATTAGGCTCAAATTATATCTCACAAAGGTAATCTTCACTAAAACAAATTCATAAACACCGATTTTGGGTTTAATATAATTTCTACATCTTATCAAGAAATACTAGTTATGACAAAAACTAACTAATTATCAAAACAATTACAAAATATTTCATGCTATGTTTTCAAAAATTAATCTAACAGTACAAAAGACTTAACTATTTACTTAAATTTGATTTAAAGAAATGATAAATTTTTGTGAGAAATTTTTTTTAATTCCGAAAATTACTAAATCACACAATAAAAAAAATAAAGCCAAACACAATAAAAATGAAAATGTGAAAAAAAAATTATTATTATTTTTGATTTTGTTTTTAAATTGTTAAATCTTTTTTTTTTAATTAAGCATGGTAACTTTTCACCACCCCCAACCTAAAACTTATATTGTCCTCAATGTAACAACTATAAATTAAAGATAAAGAGAAAGGAGAGGAAATATTACCTATTTCGTGAGAATGTTGCAAGTAGTGGAGAAATGCAGGTGCATCCATCATGTTCATTAAAGTACACACAGACAGATCGCTGTGAACTTCTAATATCTCAACAAATATTTTTAGTTTTAACAATTTTAAAATTATTCACATGTAATTAAACTAAAATAAATAATAGAAATTAAATAAATAAAAGAAAATTACCTAAAATGATGGGTTGCCTCCCATCCAGCGCTTAGTTTAACGTCTTAGCAAGACGTAACTTGGGGATTTCATTTTAAGTAAACTCAATGTCCCCTAATCAATGAGTCAATTCAACCAACAAGTAAGACAAGATTGTCTACTTATACTTTTTTCAGTCATGTCCTATGGATTTTCAAATTTTTTTATACTTAAAACTAGGGACATGCTTGTGAGTTTTAGATAATCCATGTCTAGGTACAAATCAAATAATTAAAGAAATCAAAACACAATTGTACCTAGATCAAACAAAACAACTAACTCCTTAGATTGTAATTAAAGCTTTAAAATTTTGGAGATAGTTTCAGAATTTTTTGTTTGTTTTTTTAGGTATAATATCTAAGTTAAAATAGCATAATCAGTATTAACCAAGAGTGCTCCCAGGAAAGAATGGTGGGGCAAAGGCTCCTTAAAAACCATCCTCCTAGAGAGAGCAACGTTCAAAATTCAAAATTATTTTATTATTCATGCTATAATTTTTTTTATTTATTATGAAATTGAAATTTGAATTTTTTTTTACTTTTCACAAACAACCAATTTTTTTTATTTTTTTATTTTTTTTAAATAAAAAAATCACAATTATTTACAACACAAAAACGAATGTATGTGGTTTTTAATTTATTATTCAAACTTTTAAAAACGAAATTAAATCCTAAAAATCCTGTTACGATATTTTGAGGTTTTGTGGTTTTTAATCTAATAACATAAAAATAAATATAGATATAGATGAAATAAATATTTATGCAAATTTTATCATTTATAATAGTGGAGTATTTATGGATATAATAACTAAGTTAATTATGTTTGTTCATATTATTTAGGTTATTAAAGATATGAATTGATATTTATTGATTCTCTCTTTTTTATATGAATACCACCTTTGGTGGGGTTAGATATTCTTTGTTAACTAAACAAATCAATTAACACCTATGGATGGGGTTGATAACTAATTTGGTTAATTAAATTAATTCCTTTTTCTAAGAGATTGAAAATGAACCATTTAAATGTCACCTTTGGTGGGGTTAGACAATTTAAACTTTATTCAAGGTATCCAAATTAAACCTAAGAAATTTAGTTATCTGATTACTAACTTTCAAGCTTTAAAACCACTACTGAAAATATGTTGTCAATACATTTTCAGATAATAATTCTTATAAAAACTTTTGAAATAGAGCTTCACTCTAACTACCGGACGATTGTACCAACAAATAAAAGAGCACTACTCTAAATCAGACCGGATAACTAAACCTTAAAATGTAATTTTCAGATTTAAGTTTGTAATGAAAAATAATATATTTCTCTCTAACATTCTTAATATAAAATCTTGAATAAAAATAAAATCAATTCATTTTAGAGATTTTTACTTATTTAATATTTCGCAAGCATAACAACGTTATTATTATATCATATTTACAAACAGCCAACAAAGTTAAATTTAATCACAAACAAATTAAATATAACATGTAAGAATAAAGCATAAAAAATAACTGCAAAGAAAATAAAATCCTTACAGAACTTCGATGCTATTCCCGTTGCTGGAAATCCTCCAAGCGGAATTTACACTCCTATTTATTGAATCGAAAACCAAATATATTACAAAAACATAACTAGTTCTTCTCAAAAAGAGAAGAACTCTAAAACTAAGAAAAACTAAAAAGTAAGAAATGGAGAGAAAGAAAGAGGAGAGAAGTGTGTTTTGAGGTGTGTTATGAAGTGAAGAGAAGGGGGATATTTATAGGTGAGGATGGAGAGAAAAAGTGGGTGAAAAAATGTTAAAAAATGATGAAAATGCGGAGTGGTGATTGCTGATGTCACATGACGTGGGGGGGTGGCTGCGCGCATTCGAGCGCAGATGGCAACGGCGCATGCGGAGTGGAGCTGGGGCACGCGCGGAAGGTAACAGTGGCGCATAAAGGCGCGCGCTGAAAGGGGCAAGGGCGCGTGCGGACTAGGCATGCTGCACACTATGCGGCGCGGCTGGGCGCTAGCGCGCGCGGGCTAGGCGACTCCGTGCGTGTTTTCCTCCTTTTTGACATTTTTGACATTTTTGACCTTTTTGACCCATTTTGTCCAATTTTTTCCATATTTGTTGACTTTTTCTCCTTTATTTATTAATATATTTGTGATGTATTGCTTCCAGTATTTCTATTTGTGTTTTTAAGTTGCGTTTTTAACCAAAAATACCTGAAAAACAATAAAAATACTCGTGATTCTGAAAAGGACAAATTTATATAAATATATGATAAAATCATATAAATATATATATATTTTTAATCAATTAATGTGCATAAAATCATTGTAATTTTAGTGCTTTTTGTGCACTCATCACTAAGTCTCTCTTTGCTAAGGCCAATAGTTTTTCCTTGGTTTCATTTTGCTTTTGATTTATCGTTCTTTGTTATTTTTCTTAAGGATGCGGTGCTAATTGAGATAAAGAGCGAGGATGATGAGGAAGTGCTAGAAACATGTTGTTTTTTGATTGGAAGCTATATAGGGGCACAAAACCCCTCTCTCTGTGATTAAAGAGGCTTTACATATACCATGGAATGATTTGAGAATGGTACAATACAAAGATCCTACCCTTAATATTTTCATGTTCTATTTTGATGACCTAAGTAGAATTGAGTGGGTGCTCAACCATCAACTGTGGAATGTAAACAATAATCTCCTAGCGCTACAACCATATAGTAAAGGTACTAGAAAATATGAAATTTCTTTTCATACTATTCTAATATTGGTTCAAGTTCATGATGCTCTTCTAGTTTGGTTGATTGATAAAGAGATTAGGCCCATAGCTACTATTGTTGGGGAGGTCAAAAAAGTGAAAATTTCAGGTAGAGCATCAAAGCATCTTCGTTTTGCTAGAGTTAGAGTTGAGTTAAATATCTCTAACCCACTATTATCGGGTGCTTTGATACATTATACAAAGAAAAAACATTTCTGGGTAGAGTTTTGGTATGTAAAACCACCATTCTTTTGTTTCTTTTGTGGTCGAATTGGGCATGATGAGAAAAGAAAATAGAGGGAACTTAACTGAATATTTTGCAGCTTGGCTTTAGGCTACTAGATTCAAACCTAGTCTAGAATTAGTAGTTGAGATGTTAAAACCAAAAATTTGGAAGGCTCTGGTGTCAATATGGGGTTGGTGGTTAATCGAAGGGAAAGACAAAGAGAATCAGACAATGGAATGGCTACTGAAGGTAATATTTCTAATCGAGCTCAAGGGTCGCTTCTCCCATGTAGTTCAGACTAGAGATTAGAATTTTCTACAAGTAATAGAGACAGGAGGAAATATGGTTGCAAAACAATATTGATACATATAGGGATAATGATAGGAACTCTATATTATCTGTTAATCTACATAGTGGGTCAACAATGGTGACACCTGATGAGTCTAAATGCATCATAACTGAGGATATGCCAGTGATAAAAAGCCTTTCCAGTAGCAACAAGGTACAATAAAATGAAGGGATTTGTATGGACTATAATCTAAACAAAAAATTGAAAGAGAATGGGACAAACATGATTGGGAATGACATAATTTAAGATGATATAATGGTAGATTCAACAAATACTTTCGATTAAACCTTAAGGACATCACACGTGAAGGGGTCAATGGAACCCTGTCACGAGTAATGAGTCTTTTATTAAGTTTGAACCTCTATGGTACATGAAATAAGAGAGTGTTCTTGGCACTTAAGGAACTAGTTAGCAATAATAATGCTCCTTTGGTCTTATTTGTGAAACTTTTTTTGATCGTAGATAGGTTTAACAACTAAGAGCTAATCTTGGCACTTAAGGAACCTCTATACTGTTTGTGCACCTTTGGTAATAAGTTGTACCTCGTTGGATTTTATGGTCATCCTAATAAAACCTAACCTATCTTCTCTTGGGTTTACTTCAAAAGCTTCATAGTAATAGTATGCTCCCATGGTTAGTATGTGGTTATTTCAATGAAATTATGAATAATGGTGAAAATATTAAAGGGTCACCTAGAGCTCTCTATCTAATGCGTAATTTTTGTCAAGCCTTGGTTGATTGCAACCTAACCTCCTTAGAGTATGATGATTATTTTTTTACTTGGAACAACCACCATTACAATGATGGCAATGTCAAGGTTTTCTTGTATTAGATTGTTGCTACTAATTCATGGTGTGCACTACTATATACTTGGTATGTGAGGTGTATATTACCTCATGTTTGGTTTCATCATACTCAGATCATTCACCTATCCTGATTGGAGTTGACAGGGGCATAAGAGCTTTGCATGGAGGAAGTGTGAGGTACCAAAAGTTTTTTTTATTTGAATAGTTTTGAGTGCATGAAGGAGGCTATCGTGAAATTGTTTATTCAGGGTTCAATTCAAGTAGTCACAAAGATGCTATAAGGTGTGTAATTAAGAATCTTGTCGCTACCTCGACCTCTCTACGACTACAAAAATGGAGTGTATAGGACATTTGTGCTATAAAGCAATAATTAACAAAGAAGTAGGAAAAATAAAAGGTTGTAGTGTTGTAAAGGTCCTCAGATTGGAAAACGCTATCTAGCCTCAAACAGAGCATTGAAAACTTATTCTGTAAAGATGAGCAATATTGAACACAAAGGGCTAGAACGAATTGGCTTCAGTAACGGGGATCGTAACTTAGCATACTTTCATGTTTGCACTAGTTCGAGAAGGACTCAAAACCACATTGTTAGAGTAAAATTAGCTTCGGGTATGGTTGCAACACAATAGAGGGACATTACAAGTTAGATTACAATTTGGTGGCTGAACCTATAATTAACAATTTGAAAAAACAGTTTAGTCTTTAACAACACCAAAATTTGAACCAACTTTTCACAAATGATGATGTGCGACGTTCCTTGTTTGTTATGAAGCTTGATAAAGTGCGTGGTAAGGATAGAATGTCGGTAATGTTTTTTTCCAAAAATATAGGGACATTATTGGGCCTAAGGTAAGTGTTGCATATTTATTTTTTCAAAATGGTGTTGATGATATTATTCAGATTAACAAGACTATTATTTCACCTTTTTCTAAAGTACAAAACCCACTAAAAATCACAAATTTGATACCTATCAACTTATGTACAGTTTTTTACAAAATTATAACTAAGATACCATCCAATATATTGAAAATTTTCCTTCATGATTTGATTAGTGAGCCTCAAAATGCTTTTGTTCTTGGTCGGTAGATTATGGACAATGCAATAGTTGCATATGAGACCATGTACACAATCCATAGGTCAATAAGAAACAAAGAATGATTGCTCTTAAGTTTGATATGAGTAAAGTATATGACTGAATAGAATAGCCTTTTGTAATGAGGCTATAGAAAAAAAAATGAGTTTCTCAGACCACTGGGTTCATTTGAAATAGAATTGTATACCCTTTGTCACTTACTATGTCAAAGTGAGCGACAACATTGTGGGTAATATAGTACCATCCCAAGGATTTAGGGAAGTCGACCCCTTAATGCGATACCTTTTCCTCTTGAAAGAATAAGAATTCACTCAACTTATTAATAGGGTTTAAGCAATAAGAGAAGCACCTAGTATGGCTCATTTATTTTTTAAAGATAACAATTTTTTTGTTTTTGTGTTTGCAGGTCTCAATGTGTTGAATAAAAAATAGTCTTCATATTTATAAGAAAGTTATAGGTCAGTAAGTAAATTTCGATAAGTTAGAAAATCCCCAAGAAATGAAAGTACTCTAAAAGATGACATTGAATATCATGGGTATCCATGAGGTAAAATTCCATGAGTATAAATTCTACTAAAGTTAAAAGAGATAAGCAGAGCACCTTTCAAACAATCTGAGAATGTTGTATAAAAAGACTAAATGGATGTAGAGAAAAGTATTTATCCAAGGCTGGTAATGAAGTTTTGATAAAGTCTATCTATCAAGCAATACCCACTTAAGTCATGAGTATTTTTAAATTACCCAAATCTCTTTACAGCAAACTTGAGCCTATGATTGCTTGATATTGGTGGACAAACTAGAAGGAAAGTTATGAGATGCATTAGTTGTCTTAAATAGATTTATGCAAGTCGAAGTCATTGGATTGAATAGATTTTTGTAAAATGGATTATGTCAATTAAGCATTAATAGCAAAATAGTTTTGGGGCCTTATAGAAGCCCCCACCTTGCTAGCTACATACAAATTAGTAAAGAAATATGATGTCTCATCTTCCCTACTCCCTTCTCAATGTACAACTCGCTCTAGTTATTTATGGATGGGCCTAATATAGGGTCTTATTGTACTACTTGAAAGCTTATGTTGAAGAGTTGGTGATGAAAACAATATAAACATTGCATCTGATAAATGGATACCTCTTGATTCATGTTTTCAATCTCACCTAATCCAAGAGTTTGCTATGATAATAATGGTGAGGATTTAATAACACCTAGTGGGACTTGGAATTCAACTCTGATACAAAATATTGTCCAGTATGATGAAGTTTCATTAATATGAAGCATTCCTCTCCCTTCGATGCCCATGGTCGATCATCTTATATAGTACTTTAAAAATAATGTAATTTATAGTATAAGTAAAGGCTATAGGTGAGCTTTTCAATTGCGATGGGAAACACAAGACATGACAATCACTTCATCCTCGCAACAATTGAGCATTTTATGGAGAAAATTATGAGGTGTTATTGTTATGAACAAAGTGAAGCAATATATTTGGCAGGTATTGCAAGACATTTTACCAACCAACTCTAAATCAATAAGAAGGTATATTACATCTAACCCAATCTATCCAATGTACAATAATGATATGGAAATAACATTCCACGCATCATGGGAATGTCATATTGTGAAATAGGTATTAAGCTCTACCCATACTGCATTTTTCTTTTTTGAAAATAAAAAGATCCTTTTTATAGAGGCAGTATGGATGACAATTGAAAAACATGCTAAAACTCATCTTCAATATATTATAATGATGGCCTATGAGATTTGAAAGGAAAGGGGTAAATGCCTTTTTTAAGGTAACCATGGAATTTAGTTCATATTTGTACCGAAGCTACTGCATTATTAGAGGAGTTTCATAAGCTAAGTACCAAGGAAAAGCTTACTACTAGCCACCCACATCAATAGTATATTTTACCACTAGTAAAGAGCTCTAAGGTTAATGTGCATGACACGATTTCTATAACAAACAATGAAGTGGGCTTTGGTTGTATTATAAGAAATACAATTGGACAAGTCTTTGGTAATATGGTTAATACTAAGGTAGCCTTTCCTACCTTACTACTGAATTACATCAATGTAATGGGCCTTACTTTTAACTAGTGCTCGTTATTTTTCTTGTGTATATTATCCCCGAAGAGTAGATGATGTTGCTCATAATTTTGTTCAGTATGCTATGTCTTGTAATGATTTTTAGACTTGGCTTGAGGAAGCTCATGATTGGCTTTTTCTGACTTTAGATTTTGATATGAACTCTATTATTAGTTAATATAACTACACTTTTCTTTAAAAAAATATACATATTTTAATGCTTTTTTATTCATTTTACATCCTCCTTAATTTTTATTTTCTAAATTCATTTTACACTCTCTATTCATTTTACATTCTCTTCGATCAAGAGCTTTGATCGATGGACTTTAACCTCGATCGATCATGCAACATTTACACAATAAATTTATACGTGTATGAATTCAATTCTAAACGTGTTTGTAAATAATTATTTACCTAAAACATTCCAATTTAAAGTTTATAGGTTTCTTGAACATTGAATAACAAACATAAAAACATGCATAGAGACTAATGTATACTTCACTGTTTTTTAACGAATAATGTTAATTCTCATGAATCTTTCACAATTCATTGTAATAAAATTGATGATATTAGAAAACAAAAAAACAAGTAGGATCGAAAGAACAAAAACTCACAATCAAAGCGCAAAATATAAAAAAAGAAAAGAAAAATATATATTTAAAATGAGAGCATAGGACAAAGGTCAAATCAAGATGGTCAACACTTCAAAAAATGGGTGAGAATTTTGAAAATAAAATATGAAAATTTGCACCGTCATTTTATTTATTTAACTCTATTTTTTATAATAGATCACAATAGGTGTCCCATCAGCCAACATCTTATCAACAATTTTCATATAGCAAACTATTAAGTACTAATTTTCAAAGGATATAATAGTACATTATTATATTTATACTTTCTCATTATCTTATGTTTGTATTTACTCATGTAGATTTTTCATTAAAAAAAATAATATATTTAAAATTTATAATAATAAAAATTATATATAAAAACTATATTTAATAATATTCAATTAGATCATATTTACTATTAAACGAATCTAAATGATTTTAATTTAATTTGAATGACGTTCAATATAATAATGTGTCATATTTTTTAATAGTAAAAATACACGAGTTAGTCATTATGGATATTATTTTTATTATTATAAATTTTAAAAATACTATATATATATATATATATATATATATATTAAATAACTAGAACAATTAACACCCCAAACAAAAAAAACTAGAACAATTAATCATGTTTTACAAATTAACAAATGTTAAATTAATTAGCAAATGTTTTATACAAATGAACAAGTTAAATTAATTATGTTTTACAATTGCAGAAAATAAATAACAAAAATTATTATAATATTATATGTGGATGTAAATTTAAACAAAAAAGTAAATAAATAATGAAAAACAAAAGTACATTAAAATATATATTATTATAACCTCACAAATATTAATGAATTAAGAAAAAAAAGATAAATATCACATATAATACATATTTTGTATTTATTAATTTATTTAAAAATTTAAGGAATAAAACATCTAAATTTGTGAAGCTTACATAATAATTGAGTATTTAACCCATTTTCTTTTTCTAATGAAATTTGCATATACTTTGCATTAAATTATAAAAATTTCATGGGTTGAATTTAAAGATAGTAATTATTATAGGTTGGGTTGGTTTAATTTGGTCTAAATTAACGCAATTTAAATTAATCTAATATTTATTTAAATCCAATTTAATTTAAGCCATTAAATATGAATCCGATCCTATACCAAAAACAAATTTATTAGTCCAAACTAGTTAGAATTATTAATTACATGTTTTTTTAATTAAATAGATTTTTTTATAAATCAAAAAATATTTTTAAAGAAATTAAAGCTAATTAGTAAAAGCATCATTACATGAAACAATAAAAATGGACGAAATAATGTAACAACTAATCAATTACAAAAAAACACACATTAACAATAATTTTATTACATCATCATTCAAACATTAAAATTCAAAAGAGTTTATACTACAATAAATTTTAAACCATAATATAATTCACAATATTTTTGGATATGTATAACGAAATCATAGTATTTTTAATTTGATTTCACGTTAATAGGTTAGCTCAAACTCAGTTTGAACTCATATAGATTTTTTTAGCTATTTGAACTGTCTTGATTTTGGCCAAAATTGTATTCGATTTGGGTTTTTCAATTCAAATTTGTTACAATTAGTTAAACTACCGTACAAATTGCAATCCTTTTTTGAATTCAACCCACACAACAACAACAACAACAACAATAATAATAAACCTATCTCTAGTGTATTTGAACAGCTTGTATTTTAGATGAAAAAATTATTATATTTTGATAATAAATATTAAATAAAAAAATACTACGATTCTGTAAAATAACTTTTAATATCATTTGCTTTGTATTTTAAATTTTTTTTTAGTCTTTTGGGAATGCTAATGCAGTGCATCCTATACTCTTTTATACACACATTTTTATGAATAACATGCAAAAAAAAAATTTATTTTAATTTTAAAGACAGATTAATTATAGAAAGAAAAAACACATATTATGCATTTAGAAAAGTATAACAATTAATGTATGAGTGAGTGCATGAATAAGTGTTTTTTAATGTTTATCTTGTTTACTTTTATTTTATCTCTAACTTGAAAAAGTATGAAAAAATATTTTTCATAAGGGTTATTGTGAAATTTTACGGAATTAAAAATCTTTGTAGAATATCTCACTTTTAAAAAATTAAACTAATAATTGGTAATGTTTATTGTACATATAAACTCTAATTACTTCTAAAATTTGAAAGTGTGTGTATATAGACCAACATATTAATAAAATTAACCTAAATGAACATAACCAAACCAAAATTGTCAACTATTGATGCGATTGTAGGTTTAATTCGGTTAAGACAAATTCATTAATTGATTATTGTAGGTTGATTTTGGATTTTTTGTATTATTTGTATATTATTTTAAATATCATTATGTCTTTTTTTTAGATTTTTTCCGGATGAAAATTTAGTTATATTTTCTTAGTTTTATTTGGATGATTCTTAAATTGTATTCTTGCACAAAAATATGTTTGCAACTTTTATATATTTTTCTTAAATCGAGTTTTTTCTTTTTTTTTAATAGTAAAATTTTGAACTAAGATGTCTTGGTTTATACATTTATCTATTTAAGGTTTTTTCTTTCGTGATATTTTAGAGCTAGATGGATTAGAACTTAGCAAAATAATAATAATAATAATTTATCGAAAATTATCACAGTTATGTCATCATTTGTGCTTCCCTTTCATTGTCTAAAAGATGAACTTTAGGTTTTTATCAACAATATTGGGAAGAGTTTCAATGAAATAGACAAAGATGCCAATACTTTTTGATGTGTGCATTTGACTTAGAATTCTTCTTATTCTATACCACAAACATCAAGTATTTTAATTCTATTTTGATCATTTTTAATATTAATCACAATAAGAACTAAGTCTTCTCCTTAAAAATAAACTCTCTCATAAAGACTTCCACTAGGTCCAACCACCCTTGACATTTTAACTAATATTAAAACGTTAATTCCCATTTTTGAAGTATTTGTTTGAACGCATTAGGTATCGTGGGGTGGTAATTATTAACGTTAATCAGTTAAATAAAATTATTAAAAAAAGTGTTGAGAAATGTTACTGTCGTAAGAATATAGTAGAAATCAAATCAAATTGATAAAAAAAAAGCTTGTTAAATAAGATAATGGATGAAGTCAAAAGTGAAAATTAATTGCCTAGTTATTCATGCAAAGCATTAAACAAACATATTGGCACAAACACGAAATAGTACCAAGTCTTACAAAATTTCAACCAAATTAAGAAAGTTTCTGAGACCAATAACAAAGAGGGAAAAGGTAAAAGGAAAGAAAGAGAGAACAAATAATAATAATATAAGAATAAGTTGAAAAATGACCAATTCCATGTTTACAAGTTAAATGCTACAAGCAAACTAGGAGGACTTGAACAAACTATGTATATCATTATGCTGCGTTTGGCGTGAAGTTTAACCAAGTCTTCTATAGAAACCAAGACTCCTTCAGTGAATCCCCATCTATAAATACAAGACTTTCTACTTGCTAGATTTCACAACCTGATACAATCAAACAATTCAATATACATAAGCAATAAAAAGAGCCTACCTATTTCCAAATCCAAACATGGAGGCCATTCAGTTCTCCAACTTAGCTTTTGTCATCTTGGCTTTGGCTACCACCATTGCCTATGCCTCTGATCCTAGCCCTTTACAGGACTTTTGTGTAGCAATCAATGACGCCAAATCCGGGGGTAACAAAGTTTTCATATGAAACTTTTGCTTCAAAAATTTTTGTTTAATAGATAAAATGATACTAATTAATGTAATTCAAACAGAAAAATTTATATGCTTCAAAACTAATGTTCTTTTCTGGTTTCTCAAGTTTATAGAACTAACAAATATTTCTGCAATGCAGTGTTTGTGAATGGAAAGTTTTGCAAGGACCCAAAGCAAGTTGTTGCAGATGATTTCTTCTTCTCTGGGCTTCAAAATCAAAGAAACACATCCAATCCAATTGGGTCAACAGTTACACCAGTGAATGTTCAACAAATACCAGGGCTTAACACTTTTGGGATCTCTTTGGTTCGAATTGACTATGCACCTTACGGTCTAAACCCACCTCACACTCACCCTCGTGCTACTGAAATCCTTGTAGTTGTTGAGGGTACTCTCTATGTTGGCTTTGTCACATCTAATCCTGAGAATCGTCTAATTACTAAGGTCCTTAACAAAGGAGACGTATTTGTATTTCCCATTGGTCTTGTTCACTTCCAATTCAATATTGGTCACAACAATGCAGTTGTGTTTGCTGGTCTTAGCAGCCAAAATCCAGGAGTCATTACCATAGCAAATGCTGTATTTGGATCCAATCCTCCAATTAATGCTGACGTTCTTACTAAAGCCTTCCAAGTTGACAAAAATGTGGTTAATTATCTTCAGAAGCAGTTCTGGTGGGACAACAATTAAAAATATTGGGCCTAATCATTAATAATTAATGTTTGTTTTTTTTCTTATCACATTGTCAACCATAGTCATCTTTGAATAAAGAAAATGCTTCTCTTTGTACCATTCCCAATAATATAACTAATAAAAAATGTTTCTATAATTTGTTCACTATCTTATGTTAGATTTAAAGTTAAATATTATATTTATGACACTATTGTTACAAGTGACAAAGCTAGGTCACATAAATTTTTTGAACTAAGCGTCGTTAATGTCTTTTACTTTTAACGAAAGTACACTTTGGATACATATCTATTAAGTGAGTTAGTACAAATTTGCTATGTTTACAAAAATGGGTCGTTGAAATCCCTTTTGTAAAATAATCGACTTGAGCTGTCCTACTTTTTCTCTTCGAAACTATGGTTAGTACAAGTTCATTACTTTATAAAATAGATTTATGCGATTCTTTTTGTAAAGATAGCGAACTTATACTACCCAATCAAATTAGTAGAGGATTAAAATATATTTTTTTTCAAAAGTTACGAACTTGTGCTATACGTTTTTTCTAAAAGTTTGTATATCAATATAATAAAGGTGAATTATACTTTTTTTCACTGATTTTACTACTTTTAACACTTTAGTCACTTAACAAAATTTTTGGAACTTTTCGTCATCTTACTTTTCATATTTAACATATTAAAGTCTAAATTTAAAAATTAGACTAAACTGCACTATATGAATATGAATTAAAGTGTTAGAAAAATTAATTTTTTAAATTATTTAGTCCCTTAACTTTTACATTTTAATATATTTAATCCACTATCTTTAAATTTGGATTGAAATTGTTAAATATAAAAAGTAAGTGGACAAAAAATTACAAAAACATTATGACGAAATTAAAGTAATAAAAGTGATAAAGTTAGTTTACTAAAAGTATGATTCGAACGATCACATTAGTTACTTTCTTCCTAGCTAGCTATTGATGCTTAAGTTTTGTATTTATAAAATACTTGCAAGTACAAGAATCGTTTTATAAGAAGTGATAAGTATACTTATCTAAAGAGGAATTACTTGATTTTTAAATAACTCAAGAGCATTAAATACTTTAAGTTAGATTCATATAATTAAATCTTAAATCTTACTGTCAAGTTTATTATGAAAAAAAATTTGTTAATTTATTTTCTTTAACAAATTTCATTTAAATCTTGATGAATAAATAAAGCTTTCATTTTATAAAATAATTTACCTATTTTAATATTTCACAAACATAATAATATTACTAATATCTCATAGTATATTCTACCAGACAAGCCTAATTTAATAAATAATAAATAAATAAAACATAGCATTTAGAGCAACACAAAAATTATATAAAAATAGAAGAATATTTTTAAATTATACCTCAAGCGTATCTTTCCAAATACAATTTTTAAGTATTATTTTTGTATCTGAAAAACCTATAAACAAATTTACCAATACTATTTATTAAATTAAAAGAAAACTAGAATATAAACTAAACTATGTTCAACTCGCAAAATTGAGAGAAGAACTTTGAAACTAAGAAAATAAAAACTTACGAGAAAACTAAGAAATTAGTTAAAGAAAGCACCGATGGGACTATTAGTTAAACTCAGAAGTAGTTTCGGTGGAACAACAATTAAAAATACTAAGCCTAGTAATTAATAATTGATGTTTATTTTATTTCTCATTATAATGTAAACCTTAGTAATCTTTGAATAAAGAAAACGGTTCCTTTTGTACTATTCCCAATAATATAGCAAATAAAAAATGTTTCCGTAATTTGTTCACTATCTTCTACTAGATTTAAAGTTCAATATTATATTATGGTACTATTGTTACAAGTGACAAAGTTAGGTCACATAACATTTTGGAAAGAAAGGGTTGCCATATCTTATTATCTTCCATGACCATTTTTTTAAAGTCACGAACTTATGTTACTCAACCAAATAAATAGGGGACTAAAATATACTCTTGTTTAAAGTTATTGATTTGGGCTATACTTTTTTCTAAAATTTTGTATATCAATATAAAAAGGGCGAATTATACTTTTTGTCCACTAATTTTACCACTTTTAATATTTTAGTCACTTAATAAATTATCAGTAAATTAAACATAAAATTTAGAAACATACATAAAAATTATCTGAAAATAGAAGTATACTTTCAAATTATACCTCAAACGTATCCTTCTAAGTACAAATTTTCATTATTATTTCTATATCTGAAAAACCTCTAAAAACATTTGCCAATACTCTTTTTTGAATTAAAAGAAAAATACAATATACACTAAACTATGTTCAACTCTCAAAGTTGACAAAAGAACTTTGAAACTAAGAAAATAAAAACTTAAGAGAAAACTAACAAATTAGTTTTAAAAAAAGGTGCTAATTGGATTAAAAGGGATGATGATTACAATGGATTTTAGGGATTTATATAGGGGTAGAAAATGCTACAAAGGGGAGATTATATAGTCAGGTGCCACGACATGATTTTCTTTTTACGCCACAGTATAAGCCAACTTGTAACACATTTGAATCTGGATCTGATTAACCTGCACCATAGCACACAAAAAACATCATCGTAGCATGCGTGTTGTTGCGCTTTTAGAAATCCTTTTGTATATTACCCCCTTACATTAATTTTGGAACATAATTAAAGCTTACATATGTTATTCTTTTATGTTTCCTGGTTGCAATGGAATTATTCCAGATATTATTCTTCAAGTGTTTATTAGTTGAATCAATTTCAAGCTATAAATACTTGGGAAAAAACATACTCGTGATTTCGAAAAAAAATATTTGTTAAAATGATGATAAACTTATGCAAATATAAATTTATTTTGACATTTAAAATGCATAAAATCACATTATATTCATTGCTTTAAAACACTCATTATAACCCCCAACCAGATTCTTGCTTGTCTCTAGCAAGAAAAGTGAAAAATTAAAAACAAAAATTAAATAAAATAAAATTATCTTAAATTATTTTCGTAGATTGAAATGGTATTTAACATATGTAGTAAGCCTTTAAATGTTGCCCTAGTTGAGTTTCAGTCTCGTGAAGGCTTTTAGAGATTATACTCATAGACATCAAACTAAAAAGCAAAAAATTCAAAAACAAATGACAAAAATAAACAAATTACACACAAACAAATAACAAAGTAAAAATATGAAATAAAAGATAACAAAATAAAATAGCAAAATTTTCTCATGATTTTAATCTCTTTTAAGTTCACAATTAAAATTCAAAGCATAAATTAATTTTACATCCTAAACATTCATAATCTATTGTAATAATTAGTGGAAAAGCATATTCATATCCACATCAGAAAGGCATCAATATTAACTTCCCCAATTTTAGTGTTTGGAATCCGAATTCCCTTCAATTCTAAACCTCACAAGTCATACTTTCAATAACACTGATCATATGGGTTCAAACAATTTGAATTGATAAGAAGAGTATTCAAAAGAGTAAAAAAATATTATTATTTAAAATGGAAAGATAAAAGCTCAAAATACTCTCACAATGTAATCTCCACTATTTGATTCCTAACCAATTTTGGATTTATTGCAATTTTAATATTTTATCATGAAGTAAAATTTATAACAAAACTAATTAATTATCAAATTACTCTACGATATGTTCAATAAATTAATTAAAATGTAAAAAATATTTATTTATTTACTTAAAATTAACTAAAAGACATGATAATTTTTGCAATTTTTTTTAAATCTAATATAAAATTCCTAAATCAATAAAAGCAAAAAAATGGAAATATGAATATATAAACAATTAAAAATAAATGAAAATGTAAACAATGTTTAATAAAAAAATATATAAATTACTCAAATTTATGTAGATATAACTTTTTCTACCCTATTTTAGAATTTATATTGTCTTCAATGTACAGTTATAAATTAAAGATAAAGAGTAAAGAGAAAAAAAGTTACCTTTTTGCTGAATGTGTTAAAGTATGTATGTGAAAATGCAGGTGCATCTATTATTTCAAATATTTTAATCACATAGATAGAATATTGTGTATTAATTAGTTTAGGTCCAGTATTTGCTTCTCCTTGGTAGGGACATCTATCAATACCGTTTCCAAAAGTACTATACAATCCACATTGTTCTTTATTGGGTGTGGCACGTGTGGTGAGAAGCGCAACTTACTTGGTCAGTTATGCAAGATGCATCTATACTTCTATAATGGATTTGTTTTCATGGACTTTATCCCTTTTTTCATTTAAGAGCTTTTCTATTGAGAATTAGCACCTAACATCTCAAAGAGATTATAAGTCTCTAAGCCTGTCTTTTCTCCCATTGCTCCTCCCATAGCATTGTCAACGATGAACTGACATTATTGTTCCAATCCATCATAGAAAAAAATTGTAGTTGTAGATGGTAGATATGATGGGGGTACTGAGTGAGGAAGATTTTTCATCTATGCTAAGCTCTGTGGAAAGTTCTCCCTCCATTTGAGAGAAAGTAGCAATCTTTTCTCTCAGCTTTGATCTTTTTTATGGGAATATAATTTTTTTTCATGAATTTATTGTGTACATCCTTCTAGATCATCAAGGAACTAAAGGGAGTGACATCAATCAAGCCTTGGATTTATCTTTGATGGTATAGGGGAAATATTGCATTATAAGCTAGTCCTCGTTGAGTATATTGAAAGCGAATATTTTGAATGTGTTATAGAAGTTCCAGATGAAAGACCAAGAGTCTTCATTAGGCAATTCATTAAAGGAAGGCAACATGGAAAATATATATATATTCTCAATTCATAATTCCTATCCACCTTACCCAGTTGGATTAAGGCACCAGCAATGCCAATGACTGTCATTACATACTTTTTCATGGTGGTCACCCTAGGTCGTCGATTTTCCCTCGTAAGGTTTGGTTGAAAGGAAAGGTTTAGGTCTGGTTCTATGTGTTGCTC
Source organism: Hippophae gyantsensis (assembly GCA_030763125.1). Classification (NCBI taxonomy): domain Eukaryota; kingdom Viridiplantae; phylum Streptophyta; class Magnoliopsida; order Rosales; family Elaeagnaceae; genus Hippophae; species Hippophae gyantsensis. The sequence goes on from CM061028.1 coordinate 32,153,322, forward strand.
AACTGAAGGCTATTTGATCTCAAAGTCCAACCTTTTTTACCGTTCTTTTGATCTATTAATATTATTTATATAAGGAGTGAGAGGATACCCTAAAGATCTCCTACCTCGCATAAACTATTTACAACAAAAATTAAGATAATTTGTAAAGTAGAAAAATAAAAAAGAAAAAAAATATAAAAGTTTGTTGCAAATAATTTATTATACAAACAGTTTATGGTACAAAAAAGTTATGATATAATTTATATAATACTTACATCAATTATATTAAATATCACATGTTTGTAGACATAAATACTAAACATAAAATAAATAAAAGCAATAAATTAAAAAAATTTAAATAAAATTTAAATTTAAAATAAAAGAAAAAGAATTGACAAAAGAATTTTAAATAAAAAAATAAAAGAAAGTTAAATTAAAAATCAAAATTTTTTGTTTTAAAGATATTTTTTTAAAATTTTAATTTTTTGAAGATTTAAAATATAAATATCTAAAGTTATTTAATAATAAAAGTTACAATATTTACAACACAATCTTTTTTCTTTAAGATTTTGATAACAAAATTTTAAAAACGATATTTGCTCTCGACAATAGCATCAAAAACTTGATAATGCTCGAGTTTATAAAATAGTTCATAAATACTTGAATAATTATATAAGAAGTAATAAGTATACTTTTAAGGTCAGTCCAAAGAAGAATTATGTGGCTTTTAAATAACTCAACAAATTCTTGAAATTGAAAATGAAAATTAAACTTACATATTCTGTCACAAAGTTACTTTGGGTTTTAAAAAAATCTAAACAAAGGAGAAATTCAACAAACATCATGCAAATAATATTTATACTCAATGGAGAATTTATAGGATAGATTAGTTAGTTAATCATGATTACTTGATATTAATTAGGTTATTTTAAGTATGAATTAAAATTATTAGTTTTCTCATTATTACTCTACGAGGTCTTAAAGATCAAGCCCTGGTGGTATTGTAAGGTCCCTATGTGACTTCGATCCTCACCCGATATTGACTACCTGGGAAATATACTTGGGAACCTTAAGCGATCTAAATATAAAGACCTACCTATGTAAATGCCTATGACGACTTGTTTATTGTTTATTAAATCATTTATAATTATCATGTATCCAGGTCGCTAAATACATAACCACCCTACATGCCTAAGATGTTATATATATCTCTCTCTTTAATGAAGAGAATACAAGATCCAATTCAAAGATCAAATTTCTCACTTATCTCTAAAATCACTAAAATCCCTAACATAAAAATTTCTCTCCAAACATATACAAATAGAAGATTAACTATATCTACTATTTGTTATTAATTAAAATCACTTAACACCTTTGATTGGATATATTAGTTAATTTTAATTAAATTATGCTTATTTTTTAAGAGATTAATAGACCATTTAATTTCCGCCTTTGGTCAAATCTAACAATTTCAACTCTCATCAATGTGCAAAGTTATGTTAGTGATTTAAGTATTTGAAAACTAACTTATAGATTTTAAATCTATTATGAAAAATATGTCGTCAATATATTTTTCATTGATAAATCTTAAAGAAATATTTGAAATAGATCATGACTCTAAATAAGATTTAGATAATTACATCTAATATCTAATATCTAAGAGCATTTCTTTTAATGAGATCCTTATAATTAAATCTTAAATATAACTCTCATGTTTATTACAAAAAGTACTTAGTCAATATAGTTTTCGTTAACAAACTTCATTTAAATCTTGATGACCAAATAAAACTTAATTCATTTTATAAAAAATGTTTACCTACTTTAATATTCATAAGCATAATAAAATTACTAATATCATATAGTATTTTCATTTAGACATGCTTAATTTTATAAATGATCATTAAATTAAATATAATATTTAGAGTAACATATAAAATTAATCTGAAAATAGGAAAGTACTTTTAAATTAAATCTCGAACATATCCTTCCAAGTACAAATTTTCAGTATTGTTTCTGTATCTTAAAAACCTTCAAACCGATTTGTCAATATTGTTTATTGAATTAAAAGAAAATTACTATATAAACTAAACTATTTTCAACCCTCAAAGCTAGAGAAGAACTTTGAAATTAAGAAAAGAAAAACTTAAGAGGAAACTGACAAATCAACTAAAGAAAGAACTATTGAGATTAGAAAGGATGATGATTACAATAGTTTTAGAGGTTTATATAGGGATAGAAAACACAGAGAGAAAATTGTGGATCCTATAGTTGGGTGTCGTGGCATGCATTTCTTCTGCACCGTAGCATAAGTTAGTATGTAATGCACTTGAATCTGGATCCGATAATCCTGTGCCTTGACACACAAAAACCTCCATCACACCATACGTGTTTCTGTATTTCTAGAAACCCTTTTGTATTTCACCTCCTTACATTGATTTTGGAACATATGTAAAGTTTATATATATTATTCTTTTATGTTTCATGTTTGCAAAGGAATGCTTTTAGGCACTATTTCTTTAAATATTTATTAGTTGAATCAGTTTAAAGCTAATAATACATGAAGAATAATAAAACATATATGTGATGTCGAAAATATAAATTTACTAAAATGATGTTAAAATTATGCAATTATGAATCTATTTTGACATTTAAAATGCATAAACAAGTTATATTTAATAATTTTAAGCACTTATCATTATCGGTTTTAAAGTCGTGGAAAAATATGTTGTCCATAATTTTGCTACTTTAACTTGTGGCATAGTTACGCATGAAATATTACAAGGGCAGCCATGGACACGTAGATTCACTACTATATGATATTTTTTCGAAATATATCCCATTATCATACATAAGCTTCGAAACCTTGTTATACAATCTTCTTTGTAGAAAAGTCATATTAAACAAGATCTAGTATTTTCTATCCCTAAACTCTAGCCATTTAACCTTTTGATTTGTGTCCTCAATACATCTCCTCCTACCTCCTTAACTAATCAAGATCCTTCTTTAAAGCTTTCTAATCATCCTATGCATGTTGGAGAATCATTAGACTTAGCCTATCCTAGCTAATTAGATTTTAACTCCTTAATGACTTGCTTAGGATTTCCTCGGCATGTATCAACGTTTCTAATAAGTACACTTGTTGGTTACTATAAAAAAACATGTTGGTTAAGTTATATACCTGATTAAGGAAACTTTTTGGGTGTTCTTTGTTTGAAGTATCTGATTTTAAATTCTTGAAAAGTTCTAGATAGCATAAACATAGTCGTTGTACCTAAGGCCAACTACCAAATGAAGATAGATCAATCTCTCTTTTTTCTTTTTTCTTTATTTTCTAAAGAACCATTTGTATGTGCTCTTTCACAAGGTTGAGTCTTCAAAGCTTCCAAAAGCTAGTCATTGTCTATAAAAACCAAGTTTTTCGTGCGGTGAGGAAGTGTTTGTTTGGTTAGTGAGCCATCTCTCTTTTTCTTCTTACCATTTTCTTCTTTTTCCTTCCATTTTCACCTCTCCACTATATATTTATCCTCTTACAAAAGGGAGCTTCTCCATGGGAGATTCTCTCTAGTAGGCTACCTCCTCTCTTCTTTCTTTCTTTTTTTCTTTCTTTCTATTTTTTTAAATAATTTGTGATTTACACGCATGTGAGATCCCAAATCTTTATAATTAATTTTATTGATTTTATAAAATATATTTTGAGTAGTATTTTAATATGTATCCATTTTTTAAGAATTTCCATGCAAAAATTAGATTTTTCTATAAATATTAAATTGTTTGAATAGCTCGTCGACGAGGGTGATCGATGAGTAGTAACAAAGGGCTAGTGAGTAATGGTGAAAAGGGTGGCAAAGGAATTTTCATAGTCGCTAAAGGCTCACAAGGGTGTTTGCGAGGGTGGTGAACGAGGATCAATTTTGCCTATAGATAGGCACGCAGATCAACCATTTTCTCACAGCAAAATCTCATCATCTTTTTATCTCTCTATAATTTCTCTCTCTCTAAAAATATTATCTTTTTTGATATGTTTCTAAGTTGTTGATTTGGGGAGAAAATATTCAAACATTCAAGTAAGTAAGAATGAAGTATCAAATCGGAGAAATGTATTTGAATTTCAAGTGATTAATATAGGAGTATTGAAAGGAAAAGTTTGGATTTACTCATAAATAATTAGTAAGATAATCTTTCCAATTATTATAAAATTATGATTAATCTAAGTTATAGATTACTACTAACTATTAAGATGAATGTTTATAAATTCTAATCAAAATGCAAAAGGACACGTTTAAAAGAGTAGAAACCCAAGACTAACATATTTTCAAGTAGGGGATTACTCTACTTTTCCTTTAAGCATTTTTTTATAAATTGATATGCATATTCACGTGTTTAAAAAAAAGTGAAAATCGATACCATATTTAATTAATAAACTTTATTGAAGAATATATACATTTTTATGATATAATATGTGATGTTAACTTTTCTACTGATACACATACTTTTATGATATGAGATATGATATTTAAAATGTACATGACATTTGTGATTTTATGCATGCATCATGAGATTTTGTTTTGTGAAGAGATTTAGCTATGTTAGTCTTGTCAAGTTTGGTACCCTAGATCACCCATGTGCTGTAAAGTTGATCAATACAACTTTCATATGTATCTTAGAGTATGATTGTCCATTGGTCTCATAGTTTTTCCACCATGGGTCTCGAAACTGAACCCCTTATGTGCCTCAAACTTAACCGTCCATGTATTTGAGAGTTAAGCAATACATATAGATATTACATGACATGTATATAGATTTTTGAATTGGCATAGCATATTTTATTATAATTGTTTAAGTATGCATTGGTTACCTAGAATGTACACTCATACTGGTTCAAAAAGCGAGTAAGTACAAGTATACTTCATTTTTAAATAAAATCTCCCCACTATTATATACTATATATAAGACTATTGATTTTCTAGACATGCATGCGATCTTTATATATGGAGTGGTGAGTTCACTTCCCATCTTTTCCTTACTTTTTAGTTGCGGCATGGTGATATTTGTAGTAAAGATATGGAGCTTAATTTCATAGGATTAAGACATTAAAGGTTTGACCTAAACATCTTATTTCTTTATTTATCTATTTTAGTTCTCGTCTAGGCATGTTTAGATCACAATGATATAATGATTTCATTTTAGACTTGTAAATATTATGGTTAAATTTATGAATTTATAATGAACTTTTCTTTTAAAATTATACAATCTTTGAGAGTATCCAAATTGTTTTTATTTCACGATAAATTGATGGATTTTTTGGTTTTTTTCATAATTATTTAATAAATTTTCTTTTAAATATATTTCTCTCTTTAAAATTTATGTATCGATATTTTGGGCATGACAATGCCATTACAATATTGTGTTTGGTGGGCCATCGTTGTTTAGTAGTTGTTTTGAAAGTTTTTTAGTGTAATGAAGTATATGAAATATCTTAAATTGGTTCGTTAAGCTACAACAATACTCAATCTAGCATATCAAGATCGAGGTCTTTTCTTTTAACTACTTAGTATTTAATTTCAAATTGTTAATAGATATGATTTTTTTGTTTTGTATATTTTAATGTGCAAAGTGTCTCTTTTATTTGTTTTACAGTCTTCCTACAATCATGAGCCTCTTTATGTTATCATTTTAGACTGTTTATAACTTAAGTTGTTGCTCATGATTGCTTTCTTTCCTTAACTTTTAAGTTTAAGTGTTTGAATATTAATGAAATATTTCATTTTGGTTTAAAGAAAAGTAATTTTTAATTCTAAGACTTACATAATAAGCTTTTGTAAAAAAAAAAATTTAATTTAATAAATACTTGAGTTCTTACGAGAAATTTGAATGAAACTTTTCTCTAATTTTCAATATCATTTTCTTGTTTTCTTTGTATTTTTAATAGAAAAATTAGAAATTTCATTAATTAATTTATTAAAAATGGAGAATATGAATACATAATAAATTATAACAAATAGACATACTACGTTATAAACATCATTATCGCTACTACAATACATACATATAATCTAAGACATTTGGCTTCGGTTGTTGAAAAACCGAGGCCATAGATATACACTATGACCTTGGTTATTGAAAGATCGAGGCCATAGACATATCTTATGGCCTCAGTTATTAAAAAACCTAGGCCATAAACATGTCCTATGGCCTCAGTCTTTCAATAACCGAGGCCATTGGTAACAGCCTGTTATCTCTCTCACTTAGGCCTCAGTTCTTATAACCGTGGCCATAGGCCTACGGTCATGGTTTTTAATCGAGGCCTAGTGTTAATACTACCAATATTTCCCCCCAATATTAATAGCTTTTTATTTATTTGAATTGTTTAGTACGTTGAAATGAATTAAAACATAAACGAAAATGTGCATAAAATGCATTAGAGTAAATTAATTTATAGGAAGATACACAACCATAGATCTATGATCTCTAGATAGTTTTATTCACAAGAGTGAAAATAAAAGAAGCAAATACTCAGAGAAAAAATTAATTTATCATCTATAGGAAGAGTTAGGAAAATTATTTTAAAAAATATTTTTGGAGTAGTGATATATGACTAATCCAATGAGAGATACATACTTATAATTTTATGTCTATTGATTTATGTTGGAATAAATATGTGAAAAGCTATGTAAGAACAATATTACCAATATACTAAAATAAACTGCTTGGGTTGAGTTGCGGACTAGGTCGCTCTCTTTAAGATGTTGTGCGACTCTACCCAAACTTGTGCAAGCAAACACAGCCTCGTCGTCCCCAGGATAAAACAACCCAGAATATTTTTTCCTATCTCGAAGCTTCACTACACTGATGAAGTCTGGAATACTACACCTCTCAAGTATTTATATTGCTCAGAAATCTGAGAAATAATTCTGAATTGTTTTTCTTTGATTTTGCTGTGAAAAATCGTAGAACTGTTTTTGAGTTGTTAAGTTGTTTTAAAATGAGAGCTATATCCCTCTATTTATAGTTGACAAAAGATGTGTAACGGTCATATAATTATGTAAATAATGATAAAAAATAACGAACACATAATTATGAAAATAACGGTTATAAAATTAACGATCACATAATTATGAAAATAACGATCATAAAAATAACGACCACATAATTATGAAAATAACGATCATAAAAATAACGACCACATAATTATGAAAATAACGGTTATAAAAATAACGGCTACATAATTATGAAAATAACAATTACATAATTATGAAATAATGGTCATAAAATAATAAAAATATTTTTTATTTAAATTCATTTCCAATAATCCCCCACTTGAATTTTACATAAAAATAGTTTCATCGAGTAACTGATCAATTAAAAATATAAGATTGTGCATAAATAAAAGGTGTTTATCGACTTGAACCTTTGCATAGTGTTAATGTTTTAGAATATACTAGAGTAACCCGTAGTTTTGAACTCTATCTCTAACAACATTACACACACAACCTTTCCAAGGTGTAGTTCGAAAAGCCCGTGTTTTACGGCCATACACGTGTATCCCAATATAGTGAATGCTCTAGTAAATTTTGCCCAAAATTTACATAGGAAGCGACCACACTTCCACATTCATATAGGTGAGTCTATCAAGAGTACTCATGTAGCTAGGCACTCCACTCCACATACAGTATATAACTCATTAAGAGTTTAATAATTAACTCATCCTTCTCTATTGCTTCAAGACTTCATGCTTCTAACAATATAGAATAGGACTTTATAATAGCATGATTCATCTCATATCACTTCATGACTTGTTATTACCCATTGAACTTATTTCTTAGGATCTCCAGTTTATAAGTTGGGTTATCATCATGAGTGACTCTTCATTCCAAGGGCATCAGTTCCATCCCTTTTAAGGTTTTGAAAACCTTCTTTCTTGTTAATACTTTTGTCAAAGGATTAGCCAAATTTTTATCAGTATGTACATGATCCACTCTTACAACTCTTATAAAGTGAAATTCTCTAATAGTACTGTGTATCTGTTGTCTCTTGCTGTTGCAATAACGGGGAATCTTTGCAAAAGTCATGATACTATCGCTGTGGATTAGGACAACTAGTATCGGTATTTCCTATAAAGGGATCTCAGCTAACAAACTTTCTAACTAGCCTCTGTTTCTTCACTAGCAATAGCTAGTGCTATCATTTCAGATACCATCGTAGATTAAGCCAATATTGTATGTTTCTTAGACTTCTAAGAAACATCTCCACCAACAATGCTAAATATATAGCCACTAGTTGCTTTGGAGTCTTATGATAGAGTTTTCCAATTAACATCGATGTATCCTTCTAGAACGATAAGAAACTCCTTATAATGTAATCCAAGGTTCATAGTTCTCTTAAGGTATCTCATGACCCTTTCAATAGCATTCCAATGCTCTATACTAGGTCTATTGGTAAACTTATATATTAGTCCCACAACATAAGCTATGTCTGGTCTAGTGCAGTTAGTAGCATAACGTAAGCTACCAATGATGCTCGCATACTCATTTTGTCTAACACTGTCTACGGTGTTCTTGAACAAATTTACACTAAGATCATAAGGAGTACATGCAAGTTTGTAGTTAAAGTTATTATATTTCATTAAGATCTTCTCAATGTAAAGAGATTGATCTAGAGAAATTCCTTTTTCAGACCTAGTAGTCTTCATACCAAGGATTACACTCGCTTCTCCAAGGTCTTTCATATCAAAGTTAGTACACAACAAAATTTTCACATTAACATGAATATTTGACCAAAAATAATGATGCCATCCACATATAAACATATAATAGTGCATATGTCATTTTCTGATTTATAATAAATGCATTTGTCAGTTTCATTCATTTTGAATTCATGTGGGATAACTAGATTATCAAAAATATTTATGTCATTACGTAGGTGTTTATTTTAGACCATAAAGGGATTTATCTAGTTTACAAACTTTATTTTTCTTGATCTGGGATAATAAATCCCTCAGGTTGGTCCATATTAATCTCTTCTTCTAAATCACCATTTAAGAAGGCAGTCTAAACATCCATTTGGTGCACTACTAAATCATGAATACAACCAAGAGATAAAAGTACACGTATGGAAGTTATTCGTATGACTGGGGAAAAGGTATCAAGGAAATCTACATTTTCTCTTTGCCTATACCCTTTGACTACAAGACAAGCTTTGTACTTTTCAATAGTACCATCGGGTTTTAATTTCCTCTTTAGTATCCATTTACATCCTATGGTTTTGCAACTAGGAGGTAAGTAAACTAAATTCTAAGTTCTATTATACTTAAGAAAGCCCACTTCATCATTTATGGCTTCTTCCCATCAATTGGAATATAAAGAAGATAAGGCTTCATTAAGAGTTTTGGGATCTTCCTCTAAAGTATAAGTATACAAATCAGACCCAAAATCCTTAGGTTTCGAGCTCGTTTACTTCTCCTAATTTCAGTGTTTAATTCCTCATTTTGTTCACTAGTTTTAGTTATGGGTAAACTACTATAAGACGAGTCTCCACCATTTTTCAATTTAAAGGGAAACTTATGTTCATAAAAGTCAGCATCATTTGATTCTATAACTACATGATCATTTAAGTCATAGAATTTATAAGATTTACTATTCACAACATATCTTATGAATACATATTCATATACTCTAGTAGCAAGTTTATTTCTTTTAGGATCAGAGATTCTAACTTAGGCTAAACAACCCCAAGTTTTTAAAATAAGTTAAGTTAGGTTTCTTATTTTTCAAAATTTCATATGGTGAAATTTTACCAATAGATTTAGGAACTCTATTTAGCACATAGCAAACAGTTAATAAAATTTCTCCCCACCAATGAGAAGCAGCACCAGAGCTTAATAAAATTGCAATAATTGATTCAATTAAAGTTTTATTTTTTCCTTTCAACTTTATCATTTATTTCAAGAGAATCAGGTGCAATTTTTTTTCACGTATGATTCCATGAGTTTTATAAAAAAATATTGAAAATATTGGAATCATATTGAGTGTTTCTATCACTTCGAAACCTTTTTATTTTTCTATTAAATTGATTTTCAATTTTAGTCATGAATATTTTAAACACGTCAAACGTTTCACTTTTATTTAGATATACATAAGTATAATTTGAACAATCATCAATAAAAGTTATAAAATAGTGTTTTCTATTGCTTGTTAAATTTCCATCAAGTTCACATATGTTAGAGTGTATTAAGTCTAAAGGTTCAGATTCTCTAACTACTGATTTATGTGGAGTTTTTGTTATTTTAGATGAACTATAAAAGTCACATTTTTCAAATTTATTCGAAGATAGTTTAGAAATTAGTTCTAAGCTACTCATGTTCTTAATTATGCGTTTATTAACATGACAAAGTCTAGCATGCCAAATATTAAAAGAACTCAACATTCAATTTAAAAATGCTATTAGTGGCGTACCTTTTCCCAATAAAAAATATTATTTTTAGTTATTGTATATAAATCAGCCTCTATAGTTTGAGTAAACCCAGCTTTGTAAAGAAGATAGCCCGAAAATAAGTTCTTTCTTATCTCTGGAGTATGCAGGACATTCTTCATGGTGACAGTCTTTCTAGAGGTAAACTTCAATTCCACCTCGCCAGTACCAGCAACTTTAGTGGAGTGGGAGTCGCACATTAGCACTTTTTTATCCTCAGACTCAAAATAGGACTTGAACATATCTCGATCATAGAAAACATGGTGAGAAGCACACATGTCCACCCACCAGATCCACTAAAAAAATTGATTTCAGATATCATAGCAATAAGCTAATCTTCGGTAAGGTTGGCCTATGGGGCATGATGATTCCTATTCCGGTAGTTCCTAGCCAAATGGCCAGGTCTGTAGCAACAATAATACATGAATGTGTTATTTCTTAAGGGGGGTTGAGGTCCATTCTGAGGAAGATAATTTCTTATTCTATTTTGGTGGTTATGGTTCTAGTTATTATTGCGATTCTGAGTTTTCATGTTTCTTTCTTTAGGTTTCAAAATTGCAGAAGTGAATTTCTTATTGGTATTGTTATTTGAGACAAAAAGTATTTCAACTCTTTGATCTTGTTTTCGGGCTTCTTCTTCCATTATTAAATGGGTAATAAGACTTTCTAAAGAAAATTTCTTAGTTTTATGTCTAAGTGCATTCTTAAAATATTTCCATGCAAGGGATAATTTATCTATAATAATAGCTACTTGAAATTGTTCATCTAAAGTCATACCTTTAGAAATTATTTTGTGCGCTATCTTTTGTAGTTCGTGTGATTGAGCTTCCATAGATTTTCCATCAATCATTTGGTACTTCATATATCTACTGATAGCATACTTCTTAGTTCCAAATTTTCTTAACAGATTTATCAAAATTATAATAGTCATACAAGTTATCAGTTAATTCATTAAGAATAAAAAATTTTGCATAGAAAATCATTTTACATCTAGGTGTCTAAATCCTTTGTTGTAGCTTCAGTAGGAGGATTAGCCAGTGTTGGTTTTTTAGTAGTAAGAGCATAAGCGACATTTTTCGTGGTTAAGAAAAATAACATTTTTTTTGTCTCCATCTTTTAAAGTGTAGTCCCTCAAAACGAAATGATTTGTTGAGATCAGCAACTAATATTTTAGTAGACATGCAAATAGAAAAATGTCTTAAATTTTTTGGAACAAATACGTGAAAAATTATGTAAGAACAATATTACCGATATATTGAAATATACTGCTTCGATTGAGTCGTGGACTAGGTTGCTCTCTTTAAAACGTTTCGCGACTCTGTCCAAACTTTTGCAAGCAAACACAACCTTGTCGTCCCTAGGATAAAACAACCCAGAATCTTTTTTCTATCTCGGAGCTTCATTGCACTGATGAAGTCCGGAATACTATACCTCTCAAATAATTATGAAAATAACAGTTACATAATTATGAAATAATGGTCATAAAATAATAAAAATATTTTTTATTTAAATTCATTTCCAATAATGTATTATCGATTTCACATTTCTTTGACTCTTACTTGTCTTTTGTATTTGTTCCTATTTCTCTCTAAAAATATATATATATTTTTAGATTACTGAAAAAATATTCCCTCTCTAGGAAGATATCTAAAGGAGAAGATGAAGGACAAAAAGGCTATATATGGTTTTAATAAACTAGAAAGCGGCCAAGTCATTAACTTGAGTAACATACAAAACGTATAAATTTATATCTATTTTTGCACTTATATCATTTATGTTACAACGCATCTCAATATTACATAAAAAAATTTAATTTTTAAAACAATTTTGACCTTCACAAGATATAAAAGGTGTGAGCAAATTTGTAAATATTATTAATATTATCATTCTAATTATACTATTATAATTATCTCCACCTATTAAGAAAAATATGACCTTTTTTTTTTGAAAATTTATCCTTAAATGATATTATCTCATGCTACATATTGTAAAATAAAGTAGATTAAAATATCATTATCAAGAAATTAGACCACTAATAAGACCCTTATTCTTAGGGTTGTTTCTTGACGGGACAAATCCCAACAAAGAATATCCGATTGGAGATAAGGATGAGAACAATAAAATGAGGAAAGAGAAACGGAAAACATAGATCTGTATTTTGAATATGAGACGAGGTAAGACAGAGATTGTATTTCTGGCCCCGTTCTCCGATATTATATATTCTATTTTAATAAATATATAAAAATTTAATTTTTTTATAAATTTAATTATATTTAAACTTAAACTAATCATAAATAATACATTATATATTTTATATCTCATCTTTATTTTACAAATATTATTTAAATTCTAAAAATCTAAAATCTTATAATTATTTTATAATATACTGATATTAATTTAAGCTAGTTCATAACCAGATTATATAAATGTTGTTTAATATAAAAAGATTATGTATTTCTTGTTATATATATTTTATTTTTCTTCCTTTCGCATAAATATTTTTTATTATTTATTGACTTAAAATTTAATACACCCAATATAAAATATTTATTATTAGAACACTATTTTTATAAAGTTTCATTTATGATAAAAATATAAAATTATTAAAAAAAATAATATTTAAAATATTACTTATATCTTTGTTTTCTATTTAGAATCCTCTTTCTGTACTCGCGAACCTAAATATGTTTTTAAAATTTTAAGTGAGAATAAGAGATAAATTTTAAATTGTTAAGAGTGAAAGGGAGATGGGTCTCTAACCCCGTCCTTTCCCGTTGCCCCTTATTAGTATATTAAGGTTTATTAAGTTTTCTTTATAATGAGCCATCCCATTTCATCACTACTAACCAACAACCACGAGTCATCATGAAGATGAGTGACCAACGATAAAATGCCTCACAATTAATTAAAAAGGAAAAAAAATCCCTTCATTAATAGATCATATTCATTAAACTTAGTCAATTTTATTATATTATGATCATTGGACTTATGATGCATTTATAATAGATATAATACATTTGTATATCCTTAAATTTAAATTTAAGATATCAATTGGTATTCAACTCCTATAGAAAATGTTATCTTCTTTTTTTTGGAATAATGTAGGTATCGTTTTGGTGAAATTGCAAGAGGACTGTTGAATATAAAGGCATGGTGATTCTTATATTGACTTTGCATTTTAAATTTTTTAGATTTATTCATTCGGTAGTGTTTATCTTAATTACCTTTTGGGGCATTTTTTGCTCCCTCTCACTCCTTAATTTTCTAGTTTAATGTCATTATTGACGGTGTTATCTTTTTATAAAAAAAAAAGGATAAAGCAATGTGTATAAATTAGGGGAGTATATAAAATAAAATATTGTATGAGATGACACTCTTTAAGGATTGTTTTTATTTTTAACCTATTCATTATTTTTTAATATATATTCTGAAATATTTTTTTTTTCATGCATTAAAAAATATAAAAATTGCTCGAGCTCTAATAATTTGATAACAGATGACCACTTTAATACCTACAAATCTTATTATGCCTTCAAGAAAAATTTTAAGCCACAAATATTATTCTGAAATATGTTATATTTTAAATATATTTGATTAAAAAATAAAATATAAAAAAATAAATTGTAAAGATGTCACAGGATAAAATGTTTTATATAAATATATGACACCTGGTACCTTATAAGCAATTCAACGTGTAATACTTTTGGGGAACCTATTAATAATGTTCTCTGAAAGTTTTTATTTTCTTTACAAATATTCATAATTTGTTTAGAACGTCAAAAGTGTCTTAAATTTATATTAGATATAATAGTTATTTAATTAATTATTAAAAGAATAATTTTATTTTTTTATTTTTAACATTAAATAATTAATTATACTAAATTAATAAAATAAAAATAATATTTTTTATTTTCTTCTAGATATAATGATAAAAATAATGATGTAAATAATAATAAAATCAAAATAATTTATAAAAATTGAAAAACTTTGAAAATAAATTATAATAACTAATGTTTATGAACTAATTGAAGTCAGTTAAATTATTATTATCTCATATAATAATATTCAATTATTATAAATACAATTTATTTGTTGAATGGTAAATTTTTATTATATAAATAATATATATGTACTTTTTCAATTTATAAATTATTTATATTACTTTTTGTTAACATTAATGATTGAATACATCATTCATTCTTATAAACTTATAACAGAATAGAAAACAAACTATTAGGACCTCGAACTATATATGATGTGGTGGCATTTGACTCTCAATACTTAATGTAAATCCGAGTAGTAAGAAAAAGGAGGAAACTAATGTTTCTCTTTGTAATTCAAAGAGATGAAGAGAGATTTAGAGAGAGTATAGATTCATGTTATTATGAAGTTCTATTAAGTTAATCAAGTTATGTTAGGAGAAATAAAACATGTCGACGATTCTTTTTCATAGCGATAAACTTATCTGGAAATTAGCTAGAGTTATATCTTTGTAATTATTTCTTTATTAGATAATTAAGAGATTATATACTAGTTTCTTATCTTGTTGAATATTTACATGATATTGCTGTTTATTTAGTGCTCATCACTTACTAGGCTATCCTAAAAGTTATCACTTATTAAGACGTTTCACATCATTCATTTACACTCAATATTAACTAAATCAAAAAATATATTTTCAAATTTTTATAAGTAATTGTCAAAAAATTGAAAATTATTTCTTCTCGGTCTAGTTAGTTAACTAATTATACATTCAATAATAAGAAAAAAAAAGAGTTTAGATAATATATCAAAAAAATAAATATATTTTTAAAACATTAACAAATATAATAAATGATATAATTTAAGAAATAAATCAATAATATAAAGTTATTTTTAATTCAAATAAAACTTTAATTTTCTTTGTATTTTTTTTTACTTATTATAGATTTTTATTTTAAATCGTAATAAACACAATAAATAAATAAATTATTTTTAAAAGATATTTATTGTATGTAGTTCGAAAAACTAATGTCATTATTGACGGTGTTATCTTTTTCAATATATTTAACTTTAATGTCATTAGTTGCATTTTTTCAAACTTTATGAGTATTCTAAGTAAAGACAAAAACGTATGAAAATAGGTGATATTCTCCCATAACTTGCTTCACATTCTTTAGAGAAATAATAAATAATATTGAAGAAGAAACCAAATAAACAATTCCAAAACATAACAAAGTTAAATGAAGAATCTCACAATTCTCATTTTCTCGACGAAATTTCTTTTTCGTCAAATACTCAGTTGCTCACTCATCTAAACATCAATTTTTTTCTCTTTTTGATTTTTTTCCTTGTTTTGTCAATGTCTAAAATTGGGGTTTGATCGTTGGGGAAAAAACTTAAAGAACCAGATTCAAATCCTAGTGAAAGTCATTTTAAATGAAACATGATTACAATTTATTATTACAGATGATGTTACTTTATTGTATTCGTTTAAAAAACTCGATGCTTTAGAAGTCCTTTGAAGTGAGATGATGATATTCAAATGTCATGTATCCTCGTGAAAGACTCAATTGTCATGTACACTTATTGGTCAGAAAGTAGATTCTTTTATGAAATTAGTAAGGCTTTCGAATTAGATTTCATTAAAGCTTATCTTGTCATGATAAGGTACGTCTTAGTAAATCTTAACACAATACTAGATGTAAATGTTGACTCTTCTCACACTCGACTAATACCTACTCATATGGGCAATGTCTTATCATAAATTTTATTTTTTATTAAAATTGTGTGAAGTAAGACTTATTATCATTGTGATAAAGTATGACCTTGTCATGGTAAGATGTATCAACACACTGGATGTCAGTTGTTAGCCTTCTCACATTGATTAAATTTTTTATGATATCAGGTTAATACTTTACCATCAATTTCATTTTATTTATCAGAATTGTTCCAAGATAGATCTTATCTAAGCGATTTTAGTCTACCAAAATCATGGAATTTTAGGTAACATTTTATGAGAATTTCATCTTATTTTTCTAGTTTTAATTTCATATATTTTATTTATTGTTTGATTAATTTTTCTATTTCCAAGTTTTTTTAATCTTTTTTTAAATAAATTCTCTTATGTTTCCAATAAGGGTTAAGACAAAAACTTTTCAAAATTTAATCAATGGTTATTACATCATATTATTACTCAATTGAATTTCTTTCATGATTTTTTATTGACTTGTTAATATATAAGTTTCAAATAGAATATTTTAAGTTCCCTACAATATTTTTTGCATAAGTGACTTTGTTCACAAAACTATGAGTAAAACATATAGTAGTATTTCTTTTATATTTTGACTACTATGTAGACGTTGATAATTTCTTTCCACTCATTAGTGAGATGTATGCATGCCTCTCTAATGAGGAAGTAGTACAAAACAGTTTCAACTTTTGAATTTTATCGTAATTTTAATATATTTTTTTACAAATACATATTTTCTTACAAATATATTAATATACTAATAGTATACTAAAAAATATATTTATTAACTACATATTTTTATTCATAAATATTATTAACAATTATTATTAAATATTTGTCACATAATTTGAATAATATTTTTGTAATGCACACATTCTAAAAAAGTCATGAATTTAGTACTTTTTTCATTTTATTGAAATTGTTTTATAACTTTGCATGTTTTAAATGAAAACTATTGGTGGTATTTTTGTTTTTTAATAGTTTTCTTCTTACCATTTTTTAGTGCTTAAATAATGTTTTAATGGATTTGTAAAAAAACTCAACTCTTAAACCTTATAAAAAAGATGTAGGAGATTCAGAAGAATCAGAAAGTCTTGAACCCTGAACCCGATCTACCCGATCTTCCTATAACATCTTCAAAAAAGATTGTAATCATGGTGAGCTGTAAGATAATAAAAACTTGCATCAATCCAATTAGTGTTTATGTTGTGATAGAAATAGAGGCAAACAGAAAAGAGACCATGAGTAGCAACCTAGACACTGTCCATGAATTGCTTCTGCTAGAATGAAATATAAGTGATGATTTGAAAAAAAAATATTACTGTGTAGCAACATCATAATCTTTTTTCTTACTACCAAACCCATCACTTTTAAGATTAAGACAAGGGGTGCAATTTCTTCTAGGTCTTGTGATGCTAGACTTTTACTTAGCTAAGTCTCTCTTTGCTAAGGCCAGTAGTTTTTCCTTGGTTTCATTTTGCTTTTGATTTATCGTTCTTTGTTATTTTTCTTATTCTCACAATAGATAACAATGGATTAGCTATGTAATTGGTTTAAGGATGCGGTGCTAATTGAGATAGAGAGCGAGGATGATGAGGAAGTGCTAGAAACATGTTGTTGTTTGATTGGAAGCTATATGGGGGCACAAAACCCCTCTCTCTGTGATTAAAGAGGCTTTACATATACCATGGAAGGATTTGAGAATGGTACAATACAAAGATCCTACCCTTAATATTTTCATGTTCTATTTTGATGACCTAAGTAGAATTGAGTGGGTGCTCAACAGTCAGTTGTGGAATGTAACAAATAATCTCCTAGCGCTACAACCATATAGGAAAGGTACTAGAAAATATGAAATTTATTTTCATACTATTATAATATTGGTTCAAGTTCATGATGCTCTTCTAGTTTGGTTGATTGATAAAAAGATTAGGCCCATAGCTACTATTGTTGGGGAGGTCAAAAAAGTGAAAATTTCAGGTAGAGCATCAAAGCATCTTCGTTTTGCTAGAGTTAGAGTTGAGTTAAATATCTCTAACCCACTATTATCGGGTGCTTTGATACATTATACAAATAAAAAACATTTTTGGGTAGAGTTTTGGTATGTAAAACCACCATTCTTTTGTTTCTTTTGTGGTCGAATTCGGCATGATGAGAAAAGAAAATAGAGGGAACTTAACTGAATATTTTACAGCTTGGCTTCAGGCTACTATATTCAAACCTAGTCTAGAATTAGTAGTTGAGATGTTAAAACCAAAAATTTGGAAGGCTCTGGTGTCAATATGGGATTGGTGGTGAATCGAAGGGAAAGACAAAGAGAATCAAACAATGGAATGGCTGCTGAAGGTAATATTTCTAATCGAGCTCAAGGGTCGCTTCTCCCATGTAGTTCACACTAGAGATTAGAATTTTCTACAAGTAATAGAGACAAGAGGAAATATGGTTGCAAAACAATATTGATACATATAGGGATAATGATAGGAACCCTATATTATCTGTTAATCTACATAGTGGGTCAACAATGGTGACACCTGATGAGTCTAAATGCTTCATAACTGAGGATATGCCAGTGATAAAAGCCTTTTCAGTAGCAACAAGGTACAATAAAATGAAGGGATTTGTATAACTATAATCTAAACAAAAAATTGAAAGCGAATGGGACAAACATGATTGGGAATGACATAATTTAAGATGATATAATGGCAGATTCAATAAATACTTTCGATTATACCTTAAGGACATCACACGTGAAGGGGTCAATGGAACCCTGTCACGAGTAATGAGTCTTTTATTAAGTTTGAACCTCTATGGTACATGAAATAAGAGAGCGTTCTTGGCACTTAAGGAACTAGTTAGCAATAATAATGCTCCTTTGGTTTTATTTGTGAAACTTTTTTTGATCGTAGATAGGTTTAACAACTAAGAGCTAATCTTGGCACTTAAGGAACCTCTATACTGTTTGTGCACCTTTGGTAATAAGTTGTACCTCGTTGGATTTTATGGTCATCCTAATAAAACCTAACCTATCTTCTCTTGGGTTTACTTCAAAAGCTTCATAGTAATAGTATGATCCCATGGTTAGTATGTGGTTATTTCAATGAAATTATGAATAATGGTGAAACTATTAAAGGGTCACCTAGAGCTCTCTATCTAATGCGTAATTTTTGTCAAGCCTTGGTTGATTGCAACCTAACCTCCTTAGAGTATGATGATTGTTTTTTTACTTGGAACAACCACCATTACAATGATGGCAATGCCAAGGTTTTCATGGATTAGATTGTTGCTACTAATTCATGGTGTGCACTATTGTATACTTGGTATGTGAGGTGTATGTTACCTCACAGTTGGTTTCATCATACTCAGATCATTCACCTATCCTGATTGGAGTTGACAGGGGCATAAGAGCTTTGCATGGAGGAAGTGTGAGGTACCAAAAGTTTTTTTTATTTGAATAGTTTTGAGTGCATGAATGAGGCTATCATGAAATTGTTTATTCATGGTGGAATTCAAGTAGTCACAAAGATGTTATAAGGTGTGTAACTGAGAATCTTGTCACTACCTCGACCTCTCTACGGCTACAAAAATGGAGTGTATAGGAAATTTGTGCTATAAAGCAATAATTAACAAAGAAGTAGGAAAAATAAAAGGTTGTAGTGTTGTAAGGGTCCTCAGATTGGAAAATGCTATCTAGCCTCAAACAGAGCATTGAAAACTTATTGTGTAAAGATGAGCAATATTGAACACAAAGGGCTAGAACGAATTGGCTTAAGTAACGGGGATCGTAACTTAGCATACTTTCATGTTTGCGCTAGTTCGAGAAGGACTCAAAACCATATTGTTAGAGTACAATTAGCTTCGGGTATGGTTGCAAAACAATAGAGGGACATTACAAGTTAGATTACAATTTGGTGGCTGAACCTATAATTAACAATTTGAAAAAACAGTTTAGTCTTTAACAACGCCAAAATTTGAACCAATTTTTCACAAATGATGAAGTGCGACGTTCCTTGTTTGTTATGAAGCTTGATAAAGTGCGTGGTAAGGATAGAATGTCGGTAATGTTTTTTTCCAAAAATATAAGGACATTATTGGGCCTAAGGTAAGTGTTGCATATTTATTTTTTCAAAATGGTGTTGATGATATTATTCAGATTAACAAGACTATTATTTCACCTTTTTTTAAAGTACAAAACCCACTAAAAATCACAAATTTGATACCCATCAACTTATGTATAGTTTTTTACAAAATTATAACTAAGATACCATCCAATATATTGAAAATTTTCCTTCATGATTTGATTAGTGAGCCTCAAAATGCTTTTGTTCTTGGTCGGTAGATTATGGACAATGAAATAGTTGCATATGAGACCATGCACACAATCCATAGGTCAATAAGAAACAAAGAATGATTGCTCTTAAGTTTGATATGAGTAAAGTATATGTCCGAATAGAATAGCCTTTTGTAATGAGGCTATAGAAAAAAAATGAGTTTACCAGACCACTGGGTTCATTTGAAATAGAATTGTATACCCTTTGTCACTTACTATGTCAAAGTGAGCGACAACATTGTGGGTAATATAGTACCATCCCAAGGATTTAGGGAAGTCGACCCCTTAATGCGATACCTTTTCCTCTTGAAAGAATAAGAATTCACTCAACTTATTAATAGGGTTTAAGCAATAAGAGAAGCACCTAGTATGGCTCATTTATTTTTTAAAGATAACAATTTTTTTTGTTTTTGTGTTTGCAGATCTCAATGTGTTGAAGTAAAAAATAGTCTTCATATTTATAAGAAAGTTATAGGTCAGTAAGTAAATTTCGATAAGTTAGAAAATCCCCAAGCAATGAAAGTACTCTAAAAGATGACATTGAATATCAGGGGCATCCATGAGGTAAAATTCCATGAGTAGAAATTCTACTAAAGTTAAAAGAGATAAGCGGAGCACCTTTCAAACAATCTGAGAATGTTGTATAAAAAGACTAAATGGATGTAGAGAAAAGTATTTATCCAAGGTTGGTAATGAAGTTTTGATAAAGTATATCTATCAAGCAATACCCACTTAAGTCATGAGTATTTTTAAATTACCCAAATCACTTTACAACAAACATGAGTCTATGACTGCTTGATATTGGTGGACAAACTAGAAGGAAAGTTATGTGATGCATTAGTTGTCTCGAATAGATTTATGCAAGCCGAAGTCATTGGATGGAATAGGTTTTTGTAAAATGGAGGATGTCAATTAAGAATTAATAGAAAATAGTTTTGGGGCCTTATCAAAGCTCCCACCTTGCTAGCTTAATACAAATTAGTAAACAAATATGATGTCTTATCTTCTCTATTCCTTTCTCAATGTACAACTTGCTCTAGTTATTTATGAATGTGTCTAATATAGGGTCGTATTGTACTACTTGAAAGCTTATGTTGAAGAGTTGGTGATGAAAACAATATAAACATTGCATCTGATAAATGCCTACCTCTTGATTCATGTTTTCAAGCTCACCTAATCCAAGAGTTTGCTATAACAATAATGGTGAGGATTTAATAACACCTAGTGGGACTTGGAATTCAACTCTGATACAAAATATTGTCCAGTATGATGAAGTTTCATTAATATGAAGCATTCCTCTCCCTTCGATGCCCATGGTCGATGGGAAACACAAGACATGACAATCACTTCATCTTCGTAACAATTGAGCATTTTATGGAGAAAACTATGAGGTGTTATTGTTATGAACAAAGTGAAGCAATATATTTGGCAGATATTGCAAGACATTTTACCAACCAACTCTAAATCAATAAGAAGACATATTACATCTAACCCAATCTATCCAATGTACAATAATGATATGGAAACAACATTCCACGCATAATGGGAATGTCATATTGTGAAATAGGTATTAAGCTCTACCCATACTGCATTTTTCTTTTTTTAAAATAAAAAGATCCTTTTTATAGAGACATTATGGATGACAATTGAAAAACATGCTAAAACTCATCTTGAATATATTATAATGATGGCCTATGAGATTTGAAAGGAAAGGGGTAAATACCTTTTTTAAGGTAACCATGGAATTTAGTTCATATTTGTACAGGAGCTACTGCATGATTAAAGGAGTTTCATAAGCTAAGTACCAAGGAAAAGCTTACTACTAGTTACCCATATCAATAGTATATTTTACCACTAGTAAAGAGCTCTAAGGTTAATGTGCATGACACGATTTCTATAACAAACAATGAAGTGGGCTTTGGTTGTATTATAGTACATTACACAATAAATTTATACGTGCATGAATTCAATTCTAAACGTGTTTGTAAATAATTATTTACCTAAAACATTCCAATTTGAAGTTTATAGGTTTCTTGAACATTGAATAACAAACATAAAAACATGCATAGAGACTAATGTATACTTCCCTGTTTTTTAACGAATAATGTTAATTCTCATAAATCTTTCACAATTCATTGTAATAAAATTGATGATATTTGAAAACAAAAAAACAAGTAGGACCGAAAGAACAAAAACTCACAATCAAAGCACAAAATATAAAAAAAGAAAAGAAAAATATATATTTAAAATGAGAGCATACGACAAAGGTCAAATCAAGATGGTCAACACTTCAAGAAATGGGTGAGAATTTTGAAGATAAAATATGAAAATTTCCACTGTCACTTTATTTATTTAACTCCATTTTTTATAATAGATCACAATAGGTGTCCCATCAGCCAACATCTTATCAACAATTTTCATATAGCAAACTATTAAGTACTAATTTTCAAAGGATATAATAGTACATTATTATATTTATACTTTCTCATTATCTTATGTTTGTATTTACTCATGTAGATTTTTCATTAAGAAAATAATATATTTAAAATTTATAATAATAAAAATTATATATAAAAATTATATTTAATAATATTCAATTAGATCATATTTACTATTAAACGAATCTAAATGATCGTAATTTAATTTGAATGACGTTCAATATAATAATGTGTCATATTTTTTAAAAGTAAAAATACATGAGTTAGTCATTACAGATATTATTTTTATTATTAGAAATTTTAAAAATACTATATATATATATATATATATATATATATATTAAATAACTAGAACAATTAACACCCCAAACAAAAAAAATCTAGAACAATTAATCATATTTTACAAATTAACAAATGTTAAATTAATTAGCAAATGTTTTATACAAATGAACAAGTTAAATTAATTATGTTTTACAATTGCAGAAAATAAATAACAAAAATTATTATAATATTATATGTGGATGTAAATTTAAACAAAAAAGTAAATAAATAATGAAAAACAAAAGTACATTAAAATATATATTATTATAACCTCATAAATATTAATCAATTAAGAAAAAAGAAGATAAATATCACATATAATACATATTTTGTATTTATTAATTTATTTAAAAATTTAAGGAGTAAAACATCTAAATTTGTGAAGCTTACATAATAATTGAGTATTTAACCCATTTTCTTTTTCTAATGAAATTTGCATATACTTTGCATTAAATTATAAAAATTTCATGGGTTGAATTTAAAGATAGTAATTATTATAGGTTGGGTTGGTTTAATTTGGTCTAAATTAACGCAATTTAAATTAATCTAACCTTTATTTAAATCCAATTTAATTTAAGCCAGTAAATATGAATCCGATCCTATACCACAAACAAAATTATTAGTCCAAACTAGTTAGAATTATTAATTACACGTTTTTTTAATTAATTAGATTTTTTTATAAATCAAAAAATATTTTTAAAGAAATTAAAGCTAATTAGTAAAAACATCATTACATGAAACAATAAAAATGGACAAATAATGTAACAACTAATCAATTACAAAAAAAACACATATTAACAATATTTTTATTACATCATCATTCAAACATTAAAATTCAAAAGAGTTTATACTACATTAAATTTTAAACCATAATATAATTCACAATATTTTTGGATATGTATAACGAAATCATAGCATTTTTAATTTGATTTCACGTTAATAGGTTAGCTCAAACTCAGTTTGAACTCATATAGATTTTTTTAGCTATTTGAACTGTCTTGATTTTGGCCAAAATTGTATTCGATTTGGGTTTTTCAATTCAAATTTGTTACAATTAGTTAAACTACCGTACAAATGGCAATCCTTTTTTGAATCCGACCCACACAACAACAACAATAATAATAAACCTATCTCTAGTGTATTTGAACAACTTGTATTTTAGATGAAAAAAATTATTATATTTTGATAATAAATATTAAATAAAAAAATACTACGACTCCATAAAATAATTTTTAATATCATTTGCTTTGTATTTTAAAATAAATTAGTCTTTTGGGAATGCTATTGTAATGCATCCTATACTCTTTTATACACACATTTTCATGAATAACATGCAAAATTTTCTTTTTTAAAAGAATTATTTTAATTTGAAAGAAAGATTAATTATAGAAAGAAAAGACACATATTATGCATTTAGAAAAGTATAACAATTAATGTATAAGTTAGTGCATGAATGAGTTTTTTTAATGTTCATCTTGTTTATTTTTATTTTATCTCTAACTTGAAAAAGTATGAAAAAATATTTTTCATAAGGGTTATTGTGTAATTTTACGGAATTTAAAATCTTTGTAGAATATCTCACTTTTAAAAAATTAAACTAATAATTGATAATGTTTATTGTACATATAAACTCTAATTACTTCTAAAATTTGAAAGTGTGTGGGTATATAGACCAACATATTAATAAAATTGACCTAAATGAACATAACCAAACCAAAATTGTCAATGGGATTGTAGGTTTAATTCGGTTAAGACAAATTCATTAATTGATTATTGTAGGTTGATTTTGGATTTTTATGTATTATTTGTATATTATTTTAAATATCATTATGTCTTTTTTTAGATTTTTTCCGGATGAAAATTTAGTTATATTTTCTTAGTTTTATTTGGATGATTCTTAAATTGTATTCTTGCACAAAAATATGTTTGCAACTTTTATATATTTTTCTTAAATCGAGTTTTTTCTTTTTTTTTTAATAGTAAAATTTTGAATTAAGATGTCTTGGTTTATACATTTATCTAATTAAGGTTTTTTCTTTCGTGATATTTTAGAGCTAGATGGATTAGAACTTAGCAAAATAATAATAATAATAATTTATCGAAAATTATCACAGTTATGTCATCATTTGTGCTTCCCTTTCATTGTCTAAAAGATGAACTCTAGTTTTTTATCAACAATATTAGGAAGAGTTTCAATGAAATAGACAGAGATGCCAATACTTTTTTATCTGTGCATTTGACTTAGAATTCTTCTTATTCTATACCACAAACATCAAGTATTTTAATTCTATTTTGATCATTTTTAATATTAATCACAATAAGAACTAAGTCTTCTCAATAAAAATAAACTCTCTCATAAAGACTTCCACTAGGCCCAACCACCCTTGACATTTTAACTAATATTAAAACGTTAATTCTCATTTTTGAAGTATTTGTTTGAACGCATTAGGTATCGTGGGGTGTTAATTATTAACATTAATCAGTTAAATAAAATTATTAAAAAAAGTGTTGAGAAATGTTACTGTCGGAAGAATATAGTAGAAATCAAATCAAATTGATAAAAACAAAGCTTGTTAAATAAGATAATGGATGAGGTCAAAAGTGAAAATTGCCTAGTTATTCATGCAAAGCATTAAACAAACATATTGGCACCAACACTAAATAGTACCAAGTCTTACAAAATTTCAACCAAATTAAGAAAGTTTCTGAGACCAATATAACAAAGAGGGAAAAGGTAAAAGGAAAGAAAGAGAGAACAAATAATAATAATATAAGAATAAGTTGAAAAATGAGCAATTCCATGTTTACAAGTTAAATGCTACAAGCAAACTAGGAGGACTTGAACAAACTATGTATATCATTATGCTGCGTTTGGCGTGAAGTTTAACCAAGTCTTCTATAGAAACCAAGACTCCTTCAGTGAATCCCCATCTATAAATACAAGACTTTCTACTTGCTAGATTTCACAACCTGATACAATCAAACAATTCAATATACATAAGCAATAAAAAGAGCCTAGCTATTTCCAAATCCAAATATGAAGGCCATTCAGTTCTCCAACTTAGCTTTTGTCATCTTGGCTTTGGCTACCACCATTGCCTATGCCTCTGATCCTAGCCCTTTACAGGACTTTTGTGTAGCAATCAATGACGCCAAATCCGGGGGTAACAAAGTTTTCATATGAAACTTATGCTTCAAAAATTTTTGTTTAATAGATAAAATGATACTAATTAATGTAATACAAACAGAAAAATTTATATGCTTCAAAACTAATGTTCTTTTCTTGTTTCTCAAGTTTATAGAACTAACAAATATTTCTGCAATGCAGTGTTTGTGAATGGAAAGTTTTGCAAGGACCCAAAGCAAGTTGTTGCAGATGATTTCTTCTTCTCTGGGCTTCAAAATCAAAGAAACACATCCAATCCAATTGGGTCAACAGTTACACCAGTGAATGTTCAACAAATACCAGGGCTTAACACTTTTGGGATCTCTTTGGTTCGAATTGACTATGCACCTTACGGTCTAAACCCACCTCACACTCACCCTCGTGCTACTGAAATCCTTGTAGTTGTTGAGGGTACTCTCTATGTTGGCTTTGTCACATCTAATCCTGAGAATCGTCTAATTAATAAGGTCCTTAACAAAGGAGACGTATTTGTATTTCCCATTGGTCTTGTTCACTTCCAATTCAATATAGGTCACAACAATGCAGTTGTGTTTGCTGGTCTTAGCAGCCAAAATCCAGGAGTCATTACCATAGCAAATGCTGTATTTGGATCCAATCCTCCAATTAATGCTGA
This sequence comes from Hippophae gyantsensis, assembly GCA_030763125.1. Classification (NCBI taxonomy): domain Eukaryota; kingdom Viridiplantae; phylum Streptophyta; class Magnoliopsida; order Rosales; family Elaeagnaceae; genus Hippophae; species Hippophae gyantsensis. The sequence goes on from CM061028.1 coordinate 32,180,385, forward strand.
CGTTCTTACTAAAGCCTTCCAAGTTGACAAAAATGTGGTTAATTATCTTCAGAAGCAGTTCTGGTGGGACAACAATTAAAAATATTGGGCCTAATCATTAATAATTAATGTTTGTTTTTTTTCTTATCACATTGTCAACCATAGTCATCTTTGAATAAAGAAAATGGTTCTCTTTGTACCATTCCCAATAATATAACTAATAAAAAATGTTTCTATAATTTGTTCACTATCTTGTGTTAGATTTAAAGTTAAACGTTATATTTATGGCACTATTGTTACAAGTGACAAAGCTAGGTTACATAAATTTTTTGAACTAAGCATCGTTAATGTCTTTTACTTTCGAAAGTACACTTTGGTACATATGTATTAGGTGAGGTAGTACAAATTTGCTATGTTTACAAAAATGGGTCATTGAAATCCCTTTTGTAAAGTAATCGACTTGAGTTGTCCTACTTTTTCTCTTCGAAACTAGGGTTAGTACAAGTTCATTACTTTATAAAATAGATTTATGCGACCCTTTTTGAAAAGATAGCAAACTTATACTACCCAATCAAATTAGTAGAGGATTAAAATACACTTTTTTTCAAAAGTTACGAACTTGGGCTATATGTTTTTTCTAAAAGTTTGTATATCAATATAATAAGGGTGAATTATACTTTTTTTCACTGATTTTACCACTTTTAACACTTTAGTCACTTAACAAAAATTTTTGAACTTTTCGTCATCTTACTTTTCATATTTAACATATTAAGTCTAAATTTAAAAATTAGACTAAACTGCACTATATGAATAAGAATTAAAGTGGTAAAAAAATTAATTTTTTAAATTATTTAGTCCCTTAACTTTTACATTTTAATATATTTAGTCAACTATCTTTAAATTTGGATTGAAATTGTTAAATATGAAAAGTAAGTGGACGAAAAATTACAAAAACATTATCACGAAATTAAAGTAATAAAAGTGATAAAGTTAGTTTACTAAAAGTATGATTCACTCATATAAAAATATAGTGAACAATCACATTAGTTACTTTCTTCCTAGCTAGCTATTGATGCTTAAGTTTTGTATTTACATTAATTTTGGAACATAATTAAAGCTTACATATGTTATTCTTTTATGTTTCCTGGTTGCAATGGAGTTATTCCAGATATTATTTTTCAAGTGTTTATTAGTTGAATCAATTTCAAGCTATAAATACTTGGCAAAAAACATACTCGTGATTTCGAAAAAAAATTTTGTTAACATGATGATAAACTTATGCAAATATAAATTTATTTTGACATTTAAAATGCATAAAATCACGTTATATTCAGTGCTTTAAAACACTCATTATAACCCTCAACCAGATTCTTGCTAGTCTCTAACAAGAAAAGTGAAAAATTAAAAACAAAAATAAAATAAAATAAAATTATCTAAATTATTTTCATAGATTGACACGATATTTAACATATGCAGTAAACCTTTAAATGTTGCCCTAGTTGAGTTTCAGTCTCATGAAGGCTTTTAGAGATGATACTCATAGACATCAAACTAAAAAGAAAAAAATTCAAAAACAAATGACAAAAACAAACAAATTACACACAAACAAATAAAAAAGTAAAAATATGAAATAAAAGATAACAAAATAAAATAGCAAAATTTTCTCATGCTTTTAATCTCTTTTAAGTTCACAATTAAAATTCAAAGCATAAATTAATTTTACATCCTAAAAATTCATAATCTATTGTAATAATTAGTGGAAAATCATATTCATATCCACATCAGAAAGGCATCAATATTAACTTCCCCAATTTTAGTGTTGGAATCCGAATTCCCTTCAATTCTAAACCTCACAAGTCATACTTTCAATAACACTGATCATACGGGTTCAAATACTTATTTAAAGAATAAAAGGCTCAAAGTAGTGTATAAAATCGATCTCATGAAAGAAATCGAATGAAAGAATTTATGAAAAAATCACATATTATTTTCTTATATCAATCAAAATCATTAAATAATTTTTTTTAAGTTATATGCCTTATGGAGATAAAGAAAATACAATTATTTTTAAGGGATTCATTTCCTATTTTCCTTTTATATTTAGCCAATTCTTATAATTTTGTGGGATTTTCTAGGTCATGGTATTTAGTTTATACTTATTCATTTTTCTCTCTTAGTCTTCTCTCTCTCTCTCTCTCATATATTCTTTTCTTTTCTTAAGAGAGGATCTATTGTACAATTTATACATATTTTGTATGATTTGACAAGTGTTTAATTTTTATTTTTCTTTTGTAATGGCTTAAGTAACCTCATATATGTAACTTTTTTTGAAGTCATGCATGAATGAAGAAAATCATACTTTTAATTTCTATTTAAATCAATCAATTTAAGAAATAAAAGTAAATATACGACACTATGAGATGTAAAAATCCTAGCATTCAATGTAAAAAACTATAGAGATCATTAACAATTTGAATTGATAAGAAGAGTATTCAAAAGAGTAAAAAATATTATTATTTAAAATGGAAAGATAAAAGCTCAAAATACTCTCACAATGTAATCTCCACTATTTGATTCCTAACCAATTTTGGATTTATTGCAATTTTAATATTTTATCATGAAGTAAAATTTATAACAAAACTAACTAATTATCAAATTACTCTACGATATGTTCAATAAATTAATTAAAATGTAAAAATATTTATTTATTTACTTAAAATTAACTAAAAGACATGATAATTTTTGCAATTTTTTTAAATCTAATATAAAATTCCTAAATCAATAAAAGCAAACAAATGGAAATATGAATATATAAACAATTAAAAATAAATGAAAATGTAAACAATGTTTAATAAAAAAATATATAAATTACTCAAATTTATGTAGATATAACTTTTTCTACCCTATTTTAGAATTTATATTGTCTTCAATGTACAGTTATAAATTAAAGATAAAGAATAAAGAGAAAAAAAAGTTACCTTTTTGCTGAACGTGTTCAAGTATGTATGTGAAAATGCAGATGCATCTATCATTTCAAATATTTTAATCACATAGATAGAATATTGTGTATTAATCAGTTTAGGTCCAGTATTTGCTTCTTCTTGGTAGGAACATGTATCAATACTGTTTCCCAAAGTACTATACAATCCACATTGTTCTTTATTGGGTGTGGCACGTGTGGTGAGAAGCGCAACTTACTTGGTCAGTTATGCAAGATGCATCTATACTTCTATAATGGATTTGATTTCATGGACTTTATCCCTTTTCATTTAAGAGCTTTTCTATTGAGAATTAGCACCTAACATCTTAAAGAGATTATAAGTCTCTAAGCCTATCTTTTCTCTCATTGCTCCTCCCATAGCATTGTCAACGATGAACTGACATTATTGTTCCAATCCATCATAGAAAAAATTTGTAGTTATAGATGGTAGATATGATGGGGGTACTAAGTGAGGAAGATTTTTAATCTATCCCAAGCTTTGTGAAAAGTTTCTCCCTCCATTTGAGAGAAAGTAGCAATCTTTTCTCTCAGCTTTGATCTTTTTTTATGGGAATATAATTTTTTTTCATGAATTTATTGTGTACATCCTTCTAGATCATCAAGGAACTAAAGGGAGTGACATCAATCAAGCCTTGGATTTATCTTTGATGGTATAGGGGAAATATTGCATTATAAGCTAGTCCTCGTTGAGTACATTGAAAGCGAATATTTTGAATGTGTAATAGAAGTTCCAGATGAAAGACCAAGAGTCTTCATTAGGCAATTCATTAAAGGAAGGCAACATGGAAAATATATATATATATATATTCTCAATTCATAATTCCTAGCCACCTTACCCAGTTGGATTAAGGCACCAGCAATGCCAATGACTGTCATTACATACTTTTTCATGGTGGTCACCCTAGGTCGTCGATTTTCCCTCGTAAGGTTTGGTTGAAAGGAAAGGTTTAGGTCTGGTTCTATGTGTTGCTCAACTGAAGGCTATTTGATCTCAAAGTCCAACCTTTTTTACAGTTCTTTTGATCTATTAATATTATTTATATAAGGAGTGAGAGGATACCCTAAAGATCTCCTACCTTGCATAAACTATTTACAACAAAAATTAAGATCATTTGTAAAGTAGAAAAATAAAAAGAAAAAAAATATAAAAGTTTGTTACAAATAATTTATTATACAAACAGTTTATGGTACAAAAAAGTTATGATATAATTTATATAATACTTACATCAATTATATTAAATATCACATGTTTGTAGACATAAATACTAAACATAAAATAAATAAAACCAATAAATTTAAAAAATTTAAATAAAATTTAATTTTAAAATAAAATAAAAATAATTATCAAAACAATTTTAAATAAAAAAAAAAAAAAAAGTAAAATTAAAAATCAAAATTTTTTGTTTTAAAGATACTTTTTTAAAATTTTAATTTTTTGAAGATTTAAAATATAAATATCTAAAGTTATTTAATAATAAAAGTTACAATATTTACAACACAATCTTTTTTCTTTAAGATTTTGATAACAAAATTTTAAAAACGATATTTGCTCTCGATAATAGCATCAAAAACTTGATAATGCTCGAGTTTATAAAATAGTTCATAAATACTTGAATAATTATATAAGAAGTAATAAGTATACTTTTAATGTCAGTCTAAAGAAGAATTATGTGGCTTTTAAATAACTCAACAAATTCTTGAAATTGAAAATGAAAATTAAACTTACATATTCTGTCACAAAGTTACTTTGGGTTTTAAAAAAATCTAAACAAAGGAGAAATTCAACAAACATCATGCAAATAATATTTATACTCAATGGAGAATTTATAGGATAGATTAGTTAGTTAATCATGATTACTTGATATTAATTAGGTTATTTTAAGTATGAGTTAAAATTATTAGTTTTCTCATTATTGCTCTACGAGGTCTTAAAGATCATGCCCTGGTGGTATTGTAAGATCCCTATGTGACTTCGATCCTTACCCCATATTGACTACCTGGGAAATCTACTTGGGAACCTTAAGCGATCTAAATATAAAGACCTACCTATGTAAATGCCTATGACGACTTGTTTATTGTTTATTAAATCATTTATAATTATCATGTATCCAGGTCGCTAAATACATAACCACCCTACATGCCTAAGATGTTATATATATCTCTCTCTTTAATGAAGAGAATACAAGATCCAATTCAAAGATCAAATTTCTCACTTATCTCTAAAATCACTAAAATCCATAACATAAAAATTTCTCTCCAAACATATACAAATAGAAGATTGACTATATCTACTATTTGTTATTAATTAAAATCACTTAACACCTTTGATTGGATATATTAGTTAATTTTAATTAAATTATGCTTATTTTCTAATAGATTAATAGACCATTTAATTTCCGCCTTTGGTCGAATCTAACAATTTCAACTCTCATCAATGTGCAAAGTTATAAATCTTGATGACCAAATAAAACTTAATTCATTTTATAAAAAATGTTTACCTACTTTAATATTCATAAGCATAATAAAATTACTAATATCATATAGTATTTTCATTTAGACATGCTTAATTTTATAAATGATCATTAAATTAAATATAATATTTAGAGTAACATATAAAATTAATCTGAAAATAGGAAAGTACTTTTAAATTAAATCTCGAACATATCCTTCCAAGTACAAATTTTCAGTATTGTTTCTGTATCTTAAAAACCTTCAAACCGATTTGTAAATATTGTTTATTGAATTAAAAAAACTACTATATAAACTAAACTATTTTCAACTCTCCAAGTTGAGAGAAGAACTTTGAAATTAAGAAAACAAAAACTTAAGAGAAAACTAAGAAATCAATTAACGAAAGAACTGATGAGATTAGAAAGGATGATGATTACAATAAGTTAGCCTGTAATGCACTTGAATCTGGATCGGATAATCCCATCCTGTAGCACATAAAAACCTTCATCATGCCATATGTGTTTCTACACTTCTAGAAACCCTTTTGTATTTCACCCCCCTACATTGGTTTTGGAACATATGTAAAGTTTACATATGTTATTCTTTTATGTTTCATGTTTGCAAAGGAATGCTTTTGGGCACTATTCTTTAAATATTTATTAGTTGAATCAGTTTAAAGCTAATAATACATGAAAAATAATAAAACATATATGTGATGTCGAAAATATGAATTTGCTAAAATGATGTTAAAATTATGCAATTATGAATCTATTTTGACATTTAAAATGCATAAAATCAAGTTATATTTAATGCTTTTAAGCACTTATCAGCTATCAGTTTTCGAAGTCAGGTGGAAAAATATGTTGTCCATAATTTTGCTACTTTAACTTGTGGCATAGTTACGCATGAAATATTACAAGGGCAGCCATGGACACGTAGATTCACTACTATATGATATTTTTTCCAAATATATCCCATTATCATACATAAGCTTCGAAACCTTGTTATACAATCTTCTTTGTAGAAAAGTCATATTAAACAAGATCTAGTATTTTCTATCCCTAAACTCTAGCCATTTAACCTTTTGATTTGTGTCCTCAATACATCTCCTCCTACCTCCTTAACTAATCAAGATCCTTCTTTAAAGCTTTCTAATCATCCTATGCATGTTGGAGAATCATTAGACTTAGCCTATCCAAGCTAATTAGATTTTAACTCCTTAATGACTTGCTTAGGATTTCCTCGGCATGTATCAACGTATCTAATAAGTACACTTGTTGGTTACTATAAAAAACACATGTTGGATAAGATGTATACTTGATTAAGGAAACTTTTTGGGTGTCCTTTGTTTGAAGTATCTGATTTTAAATTTTTCAAAAGTTCTAGATAGCATAAACATAGCCGTTGTACCTAAGGCCAACTACCAAATGAAGATAGATCAATCTCTCTTTCTTATTTTTCCTTTATTTTCTAAATAACCATTTGTATGTGCCCTTTCATAAGGTTGAGTCTTCAAAGCTTCCAAAAGCTAGTCATTGTCTATAAAAACCAAGTTTTTCGTGCGGTGAGGAAGTGTTTGTTTGGTTAGTGAGCCATCTCTCTTTTTCTTCTTACCATTTTCTTCTTTTTCCTTCCATTTTCACCTCTCCACTATATATTTATCCTCTTACAAAAGGGAGCTTCTCCATGGGAGATTCTCTATAGTAGGCTACCTCCTCTCTTCTTTCTTTCTTTTTTTTCTTTCTATCTATTTTTTTTAAATAATTTTGTGATTTACACGCATGTGAGATCCCAAATCTTTATAATTAATTTTAATAATTTTATAAAATATATTTTGAGTAGTATTTTAATATGTAACCATTTTTTAAGAATTTCCATGCAAAAATTAGATTTTTCTATAAATATTAAATTGTTTGAATAGCTCGTCGACGAGGGTGATCGATGAGTAGTAACAAAGGGCTAGTGAGTAATGGCGAAAAGGGTGGCAAAGGAATTTGCATAGTCGCTAAAGGCTCGCAAGGGTGTTTGCGAGGGTGGTGAACGAGGATCAATTTTGCCTATAGATAGGCACGCGGATCAACCATTTTCTCACAGCAAAATCTCATCATCTTTTTATCTCTCTATAATTTCTCTCTCTCTAAAAATATTATCTTTTTTGATATGTTTCTAAGTTGTTGATTTGGGGAGAAAATATTCAAACATTTAAGTAAGAATGAAGTATCAAATCAGAGAAATGTATTTGAATTTCAAGTGATTAATATAGGAGTATTGAAAGGAAAAGTTTGGATTTACTCATAAATAATTAGTAAGATAATCTTTCCGATTATTATAAAATTATGATTAATCTAAGTTATAGATTACTACTAACTATTAAGATGAATGTTTATAAATTCTAATCAAAATGCAAAAGGACACGTTTAAAAGAGTAGAAACCCAAAACTAACATATTTTCAGGTAGGGGATTACTCTACTTTTCCTTTAAGCATTTTTTTTATAAATTGATATGCATATTCACGTGTTTAAAAAAAGTGAAAATCGGTACCATATTTAATTAATAAACTTTATGGAAGAATATATACATTTTTATGATATAATATGTGATGTTAACTTTTATACTGACACACATACTTTGATGATATGAGATATGATATTTAAAATGTACATGACATTTGTGATTTTATGCATGCATCATGAGATTTTATTTTGTGAAGAGATTTAGCTATGTTAGTCTTGTCAAGTTTGGTACCCTAGATATACTTATTGTAGCAGATGGAATTTTATAAGGACCACATGTAGGCATTTACACATGTACATCAGAGTTTAACTACACATGGGCCATAGTTAGAGCCTTATATGCCTTAGCGTTGATCACCCATGTGCGGTAAAGTTGATCAATACAACTTTCATATGTATCTTAGAGTATGATTGTCCATTGGTCTCGTAGTTTTTCCACCATGGGTCTCGAAACTGAACCCCTTATGTCCCTCAAAGTTGACCGTCCATGTATTTGAGAGTTAAGCAATACATATAGATATTACATGACATGTATATAGATTTTTGAATTGGCATAGCATATTTTATTATAATTGTTTAAGTATGCATTGGTTACCTAGAATGTACACTCATACTGGTTCAAAAAGCGAGGAAGTACAAGTATACTTCATTTTTAAATAAAATCTCCCCACTATTATATACTATATATAAGACTATTGATTTTCTAGACATGCATGCGATCTTTATATATGGAGTGGTGAGTTCACTCCCCATCTTTTCCTTACTTTTTAGTTGCGGCATGGTGATATTTGAGGTAAAGATATGGAGCTTAATTTCATAGGATTAAGACATTAAAGGTTTGACCTAAACATCTTATTTCTTTATTTATCTATTTTAGTTCTCGTCTAGGCATGTTTAGATCACAATGATATAATGATTTCATTTTAGACTTGTAAATATTATGGTTAAATTTATGAATTTATAATGAACTTTTCTTTTAAAATTATACAATCTTTGAGAGTATCCAAATTGTTTTTATTTCACAATAAATTGATGGATTTTTTGGTTTTTTTCATAATTATTTAATAAATTTTATTTTAAATATATTTCTCTCTTTAAAATTTATGTATCGATATTTTGGGCATGACAATGCCATTACAATATTGTGTTTGGTGGGCCATCGTTGTTTGGTAGTTGTTTTGAAAGTTTTTTAGTGTAACGAAGTATATGAAATATCTTAAATTGGTTCGTTAAGCTACAACAATACTCAATCTAGCATATCAAGATTGAGGTCTTTTCTTTTAGCTACTTAGTATTTAATTTCAAATTGTTAATAGATATGATTTTTTTGTTTTGTATATTTTAATGTGCAAAGTGTCTCTTTTATTTGTTTTACAGTCTTTTTGTGTTATATTTTATATTGTTTCTTCCTACAATCATGAGCCTCTTTATGTTATCATTTTAGACTGTTTATAACTTAAGTTGTTGCTCATCTAAAGAGATTGATTTAGAGAAATTCCTTTTTCAGACCTAGTTGTCTTCATACCAAGGATTACACTCGCTTCTCTAAGGTCTTTCATATCAAAGTTAGTACACAACAAAATTTTCACATTAACATGAATATTTGACCCAAAAATAATCATGCCATCCACATATAAACATATAATAGTGCATATGTCATTTTCTGATTTATAATAAATGCATTTGTCAGTTTCATTCATTTTGAATTCATGTGGGATAACTAGATTATCAAAAATATTTATGTCATTACGTAGGTGCTTATTTTAGACCATAAAGAGATTTATCTAGTTTACAAACTTTATTTTTCTTGATCTGGGATAATAAATCCCTCAAGTTGGTCCATATTAATCTCTTCTTCTAAATCACCATTTAAGAAGGCAGTCTAAACATCCATTTGGTGCACTACTAAATCATGAATAGCACCAAGAGATAAAAGTACACATATGGAAGTTATTCGTATGACTGGGGAAAAGGTATCAAGGAAATCTACATTTTCTCTTTGCCTATACCCTTTGACTACAAGACAAGCTTTGTACTTTTCAATAGTACCATCGGGTTTTAATTTCTTCTTTAGTATCCATTTACATCCTATGGTTTTGCAACTAGGAGGTAAGTAAACTAAATTCTAAGTTCTATTATACTTAAGAAAGCCCACTTCATCATTTATGGCTTCTTCCCATAAGTTGGCATATAAAGAAGATAAGGCTTCATTAAGAGTTTTGGGATCTTCCTCTAAAGTATAATTATAAAAATCAGACCCAAAAACCTTAGGTTTCAAGCTCGTTTACTTCTCCTAATTTTAGTGTTTAATTCCTCATTTTGTTCACTAGTTTTAGTTATGAGTAAACTACTATAAGACGAGTCTCCACCATTTTTCAATTTAAAGGGAAACTTATGTTCATAAAAGTCAGCATCATTTGATTCTATAACTAAATGATCATTTAAGTCATAGAATTTATAAGCTTTACTATTCACAGCATATCCTATGAATACATATTCATATACTCTAGTAGCAAGTTTATTTCTTTTAGGATCAGAGATTCTAACTTAGGCTAAACATCCCCAAGTTTTTAAAATAAGTTATGTTAGGTTTCTTATTTTTCAAAATTTCATATGGTGAAATTTTACCAATAGATTTAGGCACTCTATTTAGCACATAGCAAACAGTTAATAAAATTTCTCCCCACCAATGGGAAACAGCACCAGAGTTTAATAAAATTGTAATAATTGATTCAATAAAAGTTTTATTTTTTCCCTTCAACTTTATCATTTATTTCAAGAGAATCAGGTGCAATTTTATTTCACGTATGATTCCATGAGTTTTATAAAAAATATTGAAAATATTGGAATCATATTGGGTGCTTCTATCACTTCGAAACCTTTTTATTTTTCTATTAAATTGATTTTCAATTTTAGTCATGAATATTTTAAACACGTCAAACGTTTCACTTTTATTTAGATATACATAAGTATAATCTGAACAATCATCAATAAAAGTTATGAAATAGTGTTTTCCATTGCTTGTTAAATTTCCATCAAGTTCACATATGTTAGAGTGTATTTAGTCTAAAGGTTCAGATTCTCTAACTACTGACTTATGTGGAGTTTTTGTTATTTTAGATGAACTATAAAAGTCACATTTTTCAAATTTATTCGAAGATAGTTTAGAAATTAGTTCTAAGCTACTCATGTTCTTAATTATGCATTTATTAACATGACAAAGTCTAGCATGCCAAATATTAAAAGAACTCAACATTCAATTTAAACATGCTATTAGTGGCGTACCTTTTCCCAACAAAAAATATTATTTTTAGTTATTGTATATAAATCAGCCTCTATAGTTTGAGTAAACCCAGCTTTGTAAAGAAGATAGCCCGAAAATAAGTTCTTTCTCATCTTTGGAGTATGCAGGGCATCCTTCATGGTGACAGTCTTTCTAGAGGTAAACTTCAATTCCACCTCGCCAGTACCAGCAACTTTAGTGGAGTGGGAGTCTCACAGTAGCACTTTTTAATCCTTAGACTCAAAATAGGACTTGAACATATCTCGATCATAGAAAACATGGTGAGAAGCACACATGTCCACCCACCAGATCCACTAAAAAAATTGAATTCAGATATCATAGCAATAAGCTAATCTTCGGAAAGGTTGGCCTATGGGGCAAGATGATTCCTATTCCGGTAGTTCCTAGCCAAATGGCTAGGTCTGTTGCAACTATAACACATGAATGTGTTATTTCTTAAGGGGGTTGAGGTCCATTCTGAGGAAGATAATTTCTGATTCTATTTTGGTGGTTATGGTTCTAGTTATTATTGCGATTATGAGTTTTCATGTTTCTTTCTTTAGGTTTCAAAATTGCAGAAGTGAATTTCTTATTGGTATTGTTATTTGAGACAAAAAGTATTTCATCTCTTTGATCTTGTTTTCGAGCTTCTTCTTCCATTCTTAAATGAGTAATAAGACTTTCTAAAGAAAATTTCTTAGTTTTATGTCTAAGTGCATTCTTAAAATCTTTCCATGCAAGGGATAATTTATCTATAATAATAGCTACTTGAAATTGTTCATCTAAAGTCATACCTTTAGAAATAATTTCGTGTGCTATCTTTTGTAGTTCGTGTGATTGAGCTTCCATAGATTTTCCATCAATCATTTGGTACTTCATATATCTACTGATAGCATACTTCTTAGTTCCAAATTTTCTTAACAGATTTATCAAAATTATAATAGTCATACAAGTTATCAGTTAATTCATTAAGAATAAAAACTTTTGCATAGAAAATCATTTTACATCTAGGTGTCTAAATCCTTTGTTGTAGCTTCAGTAGGAGGATTAGCCAGTGTTGGTTTTTTAGTAGTAAGAGCATAAGCGACATTTTTCGTGGTTAAGAAAAATAACATTTTTTTTGTCTCCATCTTTTAAAGTGTAGTCCCTCAAAACGAAATGATTTGGTGAGATCAGCAACTAATATTTTAGTAGACATGCAAATAGAAAAATGTCTTAAATTTTTTGGAACAAATACGTGAAAAACTATGTAAGAACAATATTACCGATATATTGAAATATACTGCTTCGATTGAGTCGTGGACTAGGTTTCTCTCTTTAAAACGTTTCGCGACTCTGTCCAAACTTTTGCAAGCAAACACAACCTTGTCGTCCCTAGGATAAAACAACCCAGAATCTTTTTTCTATCTCGGAGCTTCATTGCACTGATGAAGTCCGGAATACTATACCTCTCAAATAATTATGAAAATAACAGTTACATAATTATGAAATAATGGTCATAAAATAATAAAAATATTTTTTATTTAAATTCATTTCCAATAATGTATTATCGATTTCACATTTCTTTGACTCTTACTTGTCTTTTGTATTTGTTCCTATTTCTCTCTAAAAATATATATATATTTTTAGATTACTGAAAAAATATTCCCTCTCTAGGAAGATATCTAAAGGAGAAGATGAAGGACAAAAAGACTATATATGGTTTTAATAAACTAGAAAGCGGCCAAGTCATTAACTTGAGTAACATACAAAACGTATAAATTTATATCTATTTTTGCACTTATATCATTTATGTTACAACGCATCTCAATATTACATAAAAAAATTTAATTTTTAAAACAATTTTGACCTTCACAAGATATAAAAGGTGTGAGCAAATTTGTAAATATTATTAATATTATCATTCTAATTATACTATTATAATTATCTCCACCTGTTAAGAAAAGAATGACCTTTTTTTTTTTTGAAAATTTATCCTTAAATGATATTATCTCATGCTACATATTGTAAAATAAAGTAGATTAAAATATCATTATCAAGAAATTAGACCACTAATAAGACCCTTATTCTTAGGGTTGTTTCTTGACGGGACAAATCCCAACAAAGAATATCCGATTGGAGATAAGGATGAGAACAATAAAATGAGGAAAGAGAAACAGGAAAACATAGATACGTATTTTGAATATGAGACGAGGTAAGACAGAGATTGTATTTACGGCCCCGTTTCTCAGAAATTATATATTCTATTTTAATAAATATATAAAATTTAATTTTTTATAAATTTAATTATATTTAAACTTAAACTAATCATAAATAATACATTATATATTTTATATCTCATCTTTATTTTACAAATATTATTTAAATTCTAAAAATCTAAAATCTTATAATTATTTTATAATATCTTGATATTAATTTAAGCTAGTTCATAACCAGTTATATAAATGTTGTTTAATATAAAAGATTATGTATTTCTTGTTATATATATTTTATTTTTCTTCCTTTCGCATAAATATTTTTTATTATTTATTGACTTAAAATTTAATACACCCAATATAAAATATTTATTATTAGAACACTATTTTTATAAAGTTTCATTTATGATAAAAATATAAAATTATTAAAAAAAATAATATTTAAAATATTGCTTATATCTTTGTTTTCTATTTAGAATCCTCTTTCTGTACTCGCGAACCTAAATATGTTTTTAAAATTTTAAGTGAGAATAAGAGATAAATTTTAAATTGTTAAGAGTGAAAGGGAGATGGGTCTCTAACCCCGTCCTGTCCCGTTGCCCCTTATTAGTATATTAAGGTTTATTAAGTTTTCTTTATAATGAGCCATCCCATTTCATCACTACTAACCAACAACCACGAGTCATCATGAAGATGAGTGACCAACGATAAAATGCCTCACAATTAATTAAAAAGGAAAAAAAATCCCTTCATTAATAGATCATATTCATTAAACTTAGTCAATTTTATTATATTATGATCATTGGACTTATGATGCATTTATAATAGATATAATACATTTGTATATCCTTAAATTTAAATTTAAGATATCAATTGGTATTCAACTCCTATAGAAAATGTTATCTTCTTTTTTTTGGAATAATGTAGGTATCGTTTTGGTGAAATTGCAAGAGGACTGTTGAATATAAAGGCATGGTGATTCTTATATTGACTTTGCATTTTAAATTTTTTAGATTTATTCATTCGGTAGTGTTTATCTTAATTACCTTTTGGGGCATTTTTCGCTCCCTCTCACTCCTTAATTTTCTAGTTTAATGTCATTATTGACGGTGTTATCTTTTTCAATATATTTAACTTTAATGTCATTAGTTGCATTTTTTCAAACTTTATGAGTATTCTAAGTAAAGACAACAAGGTATGAAAATAGGTGATATTCTCCCATAACTTGCTTCACATTCTTTAGAGAAATAATAATTAATATTGAAGAAGAAACCAAACAAACAATTCCAAAACATAACAAAGGCAAATGAAGAATCTCACAATTCTCATTTTCTCGACAAAATTTCTCTTTCGTCAAATACTCAGTTGCTCACTCATCTAAACATCAATTTTTTTCTCTTTTTGATTTTTTTCCTTGTTTTTGTCAATGTCTAAAATCGGGGTTTGATCGTTGGGGAAAAAAATTAAAAAACCAGATTCAAATCCTAATGAAAATCATTTTAAATGAAAAGATGATTACAATTTACTATTACAGATGATGTTACTTTATTGTATTCGTTTAAAAAAGTTGATGCTTTAGAAGTCCTTTGAAGTGAGATGATGATATTCAAATGTCATGTATCCTCGTGAAAGACTCAATTGTCATGTACACTTGATTGGTGAGAATGTAGATTCTTTTATGAAATTAGTAAGGCTTTTGAATTAGATTTCATTAAAGCTTATCTTGTTATGATAAGGTATATCTTAGTAAATATTACCATAATACTAGATGTAAATGTTAATTCTTCTCACACTCAACCAATACCTTCTCACATGAGCCAATGTCTTATCATAAATTTTATTTTTTACTAAAATTGTGTGAAGTAAAACTTATTATTATTGTGATAAGATATGACCGTGTCATGGTAAGCTGTATCAACACACTAGATGTCAGTTGTTAGCCTTCTCACATTGATTAAATATTTTATGATATCAGGTCAATACTTTACCATAAATTTTATTTTTTTTATCAGAATTGTTCCAAGATAGATCTTATATCTAAGCGATTTTAGTCTACCAAAATCATGGAATTTTAGGTAACATTTTATGAGAATTTCATCTTCTTTTTCTAGTTTTAATTTCATATATTTCATTTATTGTTTGATTAATTTTTCTATTTCCAAGTTTTTTTAATCTTTTTTTTTAAATAAATTCTCTTATGTTTCCAATAAGGGTTAAGACAAAAAATTTCCAAAATTTAATCAATGGCTATTACATCATATTATTACTCAATTGAATTGCTTTCATATTTTTCTATTTACTTGTTAATATATAAGTTTCAAATAGAATATTTTAAGTTCCCTATAATTTTTTTTACGTAAGTGACTTTGTTCACAAAACTATGAGTAAAACATATAGTAGTATTTCTTTTAAATTTTGACTACTATGTAGACGTTGATAATTTCTTTCCGCTCATTAGTGAGATGTATGCATGCCTCTCTAATGAGGAAGTAGTACAAAACAGTTTCAACTTTTTAATTTTATGGTAATTTTAATATATTTTTTACAAATACATATTTTCTTACAAAGATATTAATATACTAATAGTATACTAAAAAATATATTTATTAACTACATATTTTTATTCATAAATATTATTAACAATTATTATTAAATATTTGTCACATAATTTGAATAATATTTTTGTAATGCACACATTCTAAAGAAGTCATGAATTTAGTACTTTTTCATTTTATTGAAATCGTTTTATAACTTTGCATGTTTTAAATGAAAAATATTGGTGGTATTTTTGTTTTTTAAAAGTTTTCTTCTTACCATTTTTTAGTGCTTAAATAATGTTTTAATGGATTTGTAAAAAACTCAACTCTTAAACCTTATAAAAAAGATGTAGGAGATTCAGAAGAATCAGAAAGTCTTGAACCCTGAACCCGATCTACCCGATCTTCCTCTAACATCTTCAAAAAAGATTGTAATCATGGAAAGCTGAAAGATAATAAAAACTTGCATCAATCCAATTAGTGTTTATGTTGTGACAGAAATAGAGGCGAATAGAAAAGAGACCCTGAGTAGCAACCTAGACATTGTCCATGAATTGCTTCAGCTAGAATGAAATATAAGTGATGATTTGAAAAAAGAATATTACTGTGTAGCAACATCATAATCTTTTTTCTTACTACCAAACCCATCTCTTTTAAGATTAAGACAAGGGGTGCAATTTCTGCTAGGTCTTGTGACGCTAGACTTTTACTTAGCTAAGTCTCTCTTTGCTAAGGCCAGTAGTTTTTCCTTGGTTTCATTTTGCTTCTGATTTATCATTCTTTGTTATTTTTCTTATTCTCGCAATAGATAACAATGGATTAGCTATGTAATCGGTTTAAGGATGCGATGCTAATTGAGATAGAGAGCGAGGATGATGAGGAAGTTCTAGAAACATGTTGTTGTTTGATTGGAAGCTATATGGGGGCACAAAACCCCTATCTCTGTGATTAAAGAGGCTTTACATATACCATGGAAGGATTTTAGAATGGTACAATACAAAGATCCTACCCTTATATTTTAATGTTCTATTATGATGACCTAAGTAGAATTGAATGGGTGCTCAACCGTCAGTTATGGAATGTAAACAATAATCTCCTAGCGCTACAACCATATAGGAAAGGTACTAGAATAAATGAAATTTTTTTTCATACTATTCTAATATTGGTTCAAGTTCATTATGCTCTTCTATTTTGGTTGATTTATAAAAAGATTAGGCCCATAGCTACTATTGTTGGGGAGGTCAAATAATTGAAAATTTCAGGCAGAGCATCAAAGCATCTTCGTTTTTCTGGAGTTAGAGTTGAGTTAAATATCTCTAACCCACTATTATCGGGTGCTTCGAAACATTGTACAAAGAAAAAACCTTTCTGGGTAGAGTTTTGGTATGTAAAACCACAATTCTTTTGTTTCTTTTGTGGTCGAATTGGGCATGATGAGAAAAGAAAATAGGGGGAACTTAACTGAATATTTTGCAGCTTGGCTTCAGGCTGCTAGATTCAAACCTAGTCTAGAATTAGTAGTTGAGATGTTAAAACCAAAAATTTGGAAGGCTCTAGTGTCAATATGGGGTTGGTGGTGAATCGAAGGGAAAGCAAAGAGAATCAGACAATGGAATGGCTACTGAAGGTAATATTTCTAATCGAGCTCAAGGGTCGCTTCTCCCATGTAGTTCGGACTACAGATTAGAATTTTCTACAAGTAATAGAGAGAGGAGGAAATATGGTTGCAAAACAATATTGATACATATAGGGATAATGATAGGAACCCTATATTATCTGTTAATCTACATAGTGGGTCAACAATGGTGACACCTGATGAGTCTAAATGCTTCATAACTGAGGATATGCCAGTGATAAAAAGCCTTTCCAGTAGCAACAAGGTACAATAAAATGAAGGGATAATTTGTATGGACTATAATCTAAACAAAAAATTGAAAGTGAATGGGACAAACATGATTGGGAATGGCATAATTTAAGATGATATAATGGCAGATTCAATAAATACTTTCGATTATACCTTAAGGACATCACACGTGAAGGGGTCAATGTAACCCTGTCACGAGTAATGAGTCTTTTATTAAGTTTGAACCTCTATGGTACATGAAATAAGAGAGCGTTCTTGGAACTTAAGGAACTAGTTAGCAATAATAATGCTCCTTTGGTTTTATTTGTGAAACTTGTTTTAATCGTAGATATGTTTAACAACTAAGAGCTAATCTTGGCACTTAAGGAACCTCTATACTGTTTGTGCACCTTTGGTAATAAGTTGTACCTCATTGGATTTTATGGTCATCCTAATAAAACCTAACCTATCTTCTCTTGGGTTTACTTCAAAAGCTTCATAGTAATAGTATGCTCCCATGGTTAGTATGTGGTTATTTCAATGAAATTATGAATAATGGTGAAAAAATTAGAGGGTCACCTAGAGCTCTCTATCTAATGCGTAATTTTTGTCAAGCCTTGGCTGATTGCAACCTAACCTCCTTAGAGTATGATGATTGTTTTTTACTTGGAACAACCACCATTACAATGATGGCAATGTCAAGGTTTTCTTGGATTAGATTGTTGTTACTAATTCATGGTGTGCACTACTGTATACTTGGTATGTGAGGTGTATGTTACCTAACATTTAGTTTCATCATACTCAGATCATTCACCTATCCTGATAGGAGTTGACAGGGGCATAAGAGCTTTGCATGAAGGAAGTGTGAGGTACCAAAAGTTTTTTTTATTTGAATAGTTTTGAGTACATGAAGGAGGCTATCGTAAAATTGTTTATTCAAGGTGGAATTCAAGTAGTCACAAAGATGCTATAAGGTGTGTAACTGAGAATCTTGTCGCTACCTCGACCTCTCTATGGCTACAGAAATAGAGTGTATAGGACATTTGTGCTATAAAGAAATAATTAACAAAGAAGTAGGAACAATAAAAGGTTATAGTGTTGTAAGGGTCCTGAGATTGGAAAATGCTATCTAGCCTAACTTATTGTGAAAAGATGAGCAATATTGAACACAAAGGGCTAGAACGAATTTGCTTAAGTAACGGGGATCGTAACTTAGCATACTTTCATGTTTGCGCTAGTTCGAGAAGGACTCAAAACCACATTGTTAGAGTACAATTAGCTTCGGGTATGGTTGCAACACAATAGAGGGACATTTACAAGTTAGATTACAATTTGGTGGCTGAACCTATAATTAACAATTTGAAAACACAGTTTAGTCCTTAACAACACCAAAATTTGAACCAACCTTTCACAAATGATGAAGTGCGACGTTCCTTATTATGAAGCTTGATAAAGTGCATGGTAAGGATAGAATGTCAGTAATGTTTTTCCAAAAATATAGGGACATTATTGGGCCTAAGGTAAGTGTTGCATGTTTATCTTTTCTAAATGGTGTTGATGATATTATTCAGATTAACAAGACTATTATTTCACCTTTTTCTAAAGTACAAAACCCACTAAAAATCACAAATTGGATACCCATCAACTTATGTACAGTTTTTTTACAAAATTATAACTAAGATACCATCCAATATATTGAAAATTTTCCTTCATGATTTGATTAGTGAGCCTCAAAATGCTTTTTTTCTTGGTCGGTAGATTATGGACAATGCAATAGTTGCATATGAGACCATGCATACAATCCATAGGTCAATAAGAAACAAAGAATGGTTGCTCTTAAGTTTGATATAAGTAAAGTATATGACCGAATAGAATAGCCTTTTGTAATGAGGCTATAGAAAAAAATGAGTTTCTCAAACCACTGGGTTCATTTGAAATAGAATTGTATACCCTATGTCACTTGCTATGTCAAAGTGAGCAACAACATTGTGGGTAATATAGTACCATCCCAAGGATTTAGGGAAGTCGACCCCTTAATGCCATACCTTTTCCTCTTGAAAGAATAAGAATTCACTCAACTTATTAATAGGGTTTAAGCAATAAGAGAAGCACCTAGTATGACTCATTTATTTTTTAAAGATAACAAATTTTTTTGTTTTTGTGTTTGCACGTCTCAATGTGTTGAAGTAAAAAATAGTCTTCATATCTATAAGAAAGTTATAGGTAAGCAAGTAAATTTTGATAAGTTAGAAATATCTTTATCCCCAAGCAATGAAAGTACTCTAAAAGATGACATTGAATATCATGGGCATCTGTGAGGTAAAATACCATGAGTAGAAATTCTACTAAAGTTAAAAGAGATAAGCGGAGCACCTTTCAAACAATCTGAGAACGTTGTATAAAAAGACTAAATGGATGTAGAAAAAAGTATTTATCCAAGGCTGGTAATGAAGTTTTGATAAATTCTATCTATCAAGCAATACCCACTTATGTCATGCGTATTTTTAAATTACCCAAATCACTTTACAACAAATTTGAGCCTCTGACTGCTTGATATTGGTGGACAAACTAGAAGGAAAGGTATGAGATGCATTAGTTGTCTTAAATAGATTTATGCAAGTCGAAGTCATTGGATTGAATAGATTTTTGTAAAATGGAGGATGTCAATTACGCATTAATAGCAAAATAGTTTTGGGGCCTTATAGAAGCCCCTACCTTGCTAGCTGCATACAAATTAGTAAAGAAATATGATGTCTCATCTTCCCTACTCCCTTCTCAATGTACAACTCGCTCTAGTTATTTATGGATGGGCCTAATATAGGGTCATATTGTACTACTTGAAAGCTTATGTTGAAGAGTTGGTGATGAAAACAATATAAACATTGCATCTGATAAATGGCTACCTCTTGATTCATGTTTTCAATCTCACCTAATCCAAGAGTTTGCTATGACAATAATGGTAAGGATTTAATAACACCTAGTGGGACTTGGAATTAAACTCTGATACAAAATATTGTCCAGTATGATGAAGTTTCATTAATATGAAGCATTCCTCTCCCTTCGATGCCCATGGTTGATCATCTTATATAGTACTTTAAAAATAATATAATTTATAGTATAAGTAAAGGCTATAGGTGAGCTTTTCAATTGCGATGGGAAACACAAGACATGACAATCACTTCATCCTCGCAACAATTGAGCATTCTTTGGAGAAAATTATGAGGTGTTATTGTTATAAACAAAGTGAAGCAATTTATTTGGCTAGTATTGCAAGGAATTTTACAACAACTCTAAATCAATACAAAGGCATATTACATCTAACCCAATCTATCCACTGTATAATAATTATATGGAAACAACATCCCACGCATCATGGGAATGTCATATTATGAAATAGATATTAAGCTCTTCCCATACTGCATTTTTCTTTTTTGAAAATAAAAAGATCCTTTTTATTGAGGCAGTATGGATGTCAATGGAAAAACATGCTAAAACTCATCTTGAATATATTATAATGATGGCGTATGAGATTTGAAAGGAAAGGGGTAAATGCCTTTTTTAAGGTAACCGTGGAATTTGGTTCATATTTGTACCGGAGCTACTACATTATTAGAGGAGTTTCATAAGCTAAGTACCAAGGAAAAGCTTACTACTGGCCACCCACATCAATAGTATATTTTACCACCAGTAAAGTGCTCGAAGGTTAATGTGATGACACGATTTCTATAACAAACAATGAAGTGGGCTTTGGTTGTATTATAAGAGATACAATTGGACAAGTCTTTGGTAATATGGTTAATACTAAGGTAGCCTTTCCTACCTTACTACTAAATTACATCAATGTAATGGGCCTTACTTTTAACTTGAAAGCAGGTTGTCAGGATTTAATATTGGAATTGATTCACTACTGGCTGTTCAACGTAACAATAATATAGGTTCCAAATTAGCAATGAAGGGTCACATTCCTGAAGCTATTCGACAATTAGTAACTAGTGCTCGTTCTTTTTCTTGTGTATATTATCCCCGAAGAGTAGATGATGTTGCTCATAATTTTGTTAAGTATGCTATGTCTTGTAATGATTTTGAGACTTGGCTTGAGGAAGCTCCTGATTGGCTTTTTTTGACTTTAGATTTTGATATGAACTCTATTACTAGTTAATATAACTACATTTTAAAAAAAAATACATATTTTAATATTTTTTGATTCATTTTACATCCTCTTTAATTTCTATTTTTTAAATTCATTTTACACTCTCTATTCATTTTACATTCTCTTCGATCTAGAATTTTGATTGATATACTTTAATCTCGATCGATCATGCAATATTTACACAATAAATTTCTACGTGCATGAATTCAATTCTAAACGTGTTTGTAAATAATTATTTACCTAAAACATTCCAATTTGAAGTTTATAGGTTTCTTGAACATTGAATAACAAACATAAAAACCTGCATAGAAACTAATGTGTACTTTACTGTTTTTTTAACGAACAATGCTAATTCTCATGAATCTTTCACAATTCATTGTAATAAAATTGATGATATTAGAAAACAAAAAAAACAAGTAGGACCGAAAGAATAAAAACTCACAATCAAAACGCAAAATATAAAAAAAAGAAAAGAAAAATATATATTTAAAACTAGAGCATATAACAAAGGTCAAATCAAGATGGTCAACACTTCAAAAAATGGATGAGAATTTTGAAGATAAAATATGAAAATTTCCACCGTCACTTTATTTATTTAACTCCATTTTTTATAATAGATCACAATAGGTGTCCCATCACCCAACATCTTATCAACAATTTTCATATAGCAAACTATTAAGTACTAATTTTCAAAGGATATAATAGTACATTATTATTTTTATACTTTCTCATTATCTTATGTTTCTATTTACTCATGTAGATTTTTCATTTAAAAAATAATATATTTCAAATTTATAATAATAAAAATAATATATAAAAATTATATTTAATAATATTCAATTAGATGATATTTATTATTAAATGAATCTAAATGATCGTAATTTAATTTAAATGACGTTCAATATAATAATGTGTCATATTTTTTAAAAGTAAAAATATGTGAGTTAGTTATTACAGATATTATTTTTATTATTATAAATTTTAAAAATACTATATATATATTAAATAACTAGAACAATTAACACCCTAAACAAAACAAAAAACTAGAACAATTAATCAAGTTTTACAAATTAACAAATGTTAAATTAATTAGAAAATGTTTTATACAAATGAACAAGTTAAATTAATCATGTTTTACAATTGCAGAAAATAAATAGCAAAAATTATTATAATATTATATGTGGATGTAAATTTAAACAAAAAAGTAAATAAATAATGAAAAACAAAATTACATTAAAATATATATTATTATAGCCTCGTAAATATTAATGAATTAAGGGAAAAGAAGATAAATATCACATATAATACATATTTTGTATTTATTAATTTATTTAAAAATTTAAGGAGTAAAACATCTAAATTTGTGAAGCTTACATAATAATTGAGTATTTAACCCATTTTTTTTTTCTAATGAAATTTGCATATACTTTGCATTAAATTAAAAAAATTTCATGGGTTGAATTTAAAGATAGTAATTATTATAGGTTGAGTTGGTTTAATTTGGTCTAAATTAACGCAGTTTAAATTAATCTACCCTTTATTTAAATCCAATTTAATTTAAGACAGTAAATGTGAATCTGATCCTATACCAAAAACATAATTATTAGTCCAAACTAGTTAGAATTATTAATTACACGTTTTTTTTAATTAATTAGATTTTTTTATAAATCAAAAAATATTTTTAAAGAAATTAAAGCTAATTAGTAAAAACATCATTACATGAAACAATAAAAATGGACGAAATAATGTAACAACTAATCAATTACAAAAAAACACACATTAGCAATATTTTATTACATCATCATTCAAACATTAAAATTCAAAAGAGTTTATACTACATTAAATTTTAAACCATAATATAATTCACAATATTTTTGGATATGTATAACGAAATCATAGCATTTTTTATTTGATTTCACGTTAATAGGTTAGCTCAAACTCAATTTGAACTCATCTCGATTTTTTTAGCTATTTGAACTGGCTTGATTTTGGCCAAAATTGTATTCGATTTGGGTTTTTCAATTCAAATTTGTTACGATTAGTTAAACTACCGTACAAATTACAATCATTTTTTGAATCCAACCCACACAACAACAACAACAACAATAATAATAATAATAAACCTATCTCTAGTGTATTTGAACAACTTGTATTTTAGATGAAAAAAATTATTATATTTTGATAATAAATGTTAAATAAAAAAATACTACGACTCCATAAAATAATTTTTAATATCATTTGCTTTGTATTTTAAAAACAATTAGTCTTTTGGGAATGCTACTGTACTGCATCCTATCCTCTTTTATACACACATTTTCATGAATAACATGCAAAATTTTCTTTTTTAAAAGAATTATTTTAGTGCATGAATGAGTTTTTTTTAATGTTCATCTTGTTTACTTTTATTTTATCTCCAACTTCAAAAAGTATGAAAAAATATTTTTCATAAGGGTTATTGTGAAATTTTACGGAATTTAAAATCTTTGTAGAATATCTCACTTTTAAAAAATTAAACTAATAATTGGTAATGTTTATTCTACATATAAACTCTAATTACTTCTAAAATTTGAAAGTGTGTGGGTATATAGACCAATATATTAATAAAATTGACTTAAATTAACATAACTAAACCAAAATTATCAAGTATCGATGGGATTATAGGTTTAATTCGGTTAGATAAATTCATTAATTGATTATTGTAGGTTGACTTTGGGTTTTTATGCATTATTTGTATATTATTTTAAATATCATTATGTCTTTTTTTTTAGGTTTTTTCCCGATGAAAATTTAGTTATATTTTCTTAATTTTATTTAGATGATTATTAAATTGTACTCTTGCACAAAAATATGTTTGAAACTTTTATATATTTTTCTTAAATCGAGTTTTTCTTTTTTTTAATAGTAAAATTTTGAGTTAAGATGTCTTGGTTTATACATTTATCTAATTAAGGTTTTTTCTTTCGTGATATTTTACAGCTAGATGGATTAGAACTTAGCAAAATAATAATAATAATAATTTATCGAAAATTATCACAGTTATGTCGTCATTTGTGCTTCCCTTTCATTGTCTAAAAGATGAACTCTAGTTTTTTGTCAATAATATTGGGAAGAGTTTCAATGAAATAGACAGAGATGCCAATACTTTTTGATTTGTGCATTTGACTTAGAATTCTTCTTATTCTATACCACAAACATAAGTATTTTAATTCTATTTTGATCATTTTTAATATTAATCACAATAAGAACTAAGTCTTCTCCTTTAAAATAAACTGTCTCATAAAGACTTTCACTGGGTCCAACCACCCTTGACATTTTAACGCATTAGGTATCGTGGGGTGGTAATTATTAACGTTAATCAGTTAAATAAAATTATTAAAAAGAGTGTTGAGAAATGTAACAGTCGTAAGAATATAGTAGAAATCAAATCAAATTGATAAAAAAAAGCTTGTTAAATAAGATAATGGATGAGGTCAAAAGTGGAAATTATCTTGTCATTCATGGAAAGCATTAAACAAACATATTGGCACAAACACGAAATAGTACCAAGTCTTACAAAATTTCAACCAAATTAAGAAAGTTCTGAGACCAATATAACAAAGAGGGAAAAGGTAAAAGGAAAGAAAGAGAGAACAAAAAATAATAGTATAAGAATAAGATGAAAAATGACCAATTCCATGTTTACAAGTTAAATGCTAGAAGCAAACTAGGAGGACTTGAACAAACTATGTATATCATTATGCAGCGTTTGAAGTACTGAAGCTTAACCAAGTCTTCTATAGAAACCAAGACTCCTTCAGAGAATTCCCATCTATAAAAACAAGAGTTTCTACTTGCTAGATTTCACAACCTTATACAATCAAACAATTCAATATACATAAGCAATAAAAAGAGCCTAGCTATTTCCAAATCCAAATATGAAGGCCATTCAGTTCTCCAACTTAGCTTTTGTCATCTTGGCTTTGGCTACCACCATTGCCTATGCCTCTGATCCTAGCCCTTTACAGGACTTTTGTGTAGCAATCAATGACATCAAATCCGGGGGTAACAAAGTTTTCATATGAAACTTATGCTTCAAAACATTTTTTTTAATAGATGAAATGATACTAATTAATGTAATTCAAGCATGTTATTGTACAGAAAAATTTATATGCTTCAAAACTAATGTTCTTTTCTTGTTTCTCAAGTTTATAGAACTAACAAATATTTCTGCAATGCAGTGTTTGTGAATGGAAAGTTTTGCAAGGACCCAAAGCAAGTTGTTGCAGATGATTTCTTCTTCTCTGGGCTTCAAAATCAAAGAAACACATCCAATCCAATTGGGTCAACAGTTACACCAGTGAATGTTCAACAAATACCAGGGCTTAACACTTTTGGGATCTCTTTGGTTCGAATTGACTATGCACCTTACGGCCTAAACCCACCTCACACTCACCCTCGTGCTACTGAAATCCTTGTAGTTGTTGAGGGTACTCTCTATGTTGGCTTTGTCACATCTAATCCTGAGAATCGTCTAATTACTAAGGTCCTTAACAAAGGAGACGTATTTGTATTTCCCATTGGTCTTATTCACTTCCAATTCAATATTGGTCACAACAATGCAGTTGTGTTTGCTGGTCTTAGCAGCCAAAATCCAGGAGTCATTACCATAGCAAATGCTGTATTTGGATCCAATCCTCCTATTAATGCTGACGTTCTTACTAAAGCCTTCCAAGTTGACAAAAATGTGGTTAATTATCTTCAGAAGCAGTTCTGGTGGGACAACAATTAAAAATATTAGGCCTAGTCATTAATAATTAATGTTTGTTTTATTTCTTATCGCATTGTCAACCATAGTCATCTTTGAATAAAGAAAATGGTTCTCTTTGTACCATTCCCAATAATATAACTAATAAAAAATATTTCTGTAATTTGTTAACTATCTTGTGCTAGATTTAAAGTTAAACGTTATATTTATGACATTATTGTTACAAATGACAAAGTTAGGTGACATAAATTTTTTGAACTAAGCGTCGTTAATGTCTTTTACTTTTAACGAAAGTACACTTTGGACACAAATCTATTAGGTGGAGTAGTACAAATTTGCTATGTTTACAAAAATGGATCGTTGAAATCCCTTTTGTAAAGTAATCGACTTGAGCTGTCCTACTTGTTCTCTTTAAAACTGGGGTAGCACAAGTTTATTACTTTATAAAATAGATTTATGCGACTTTTTTTATAAAGATAACAAACTTATGCTACCCAATCAAATTAGTAGAAGATTAAAATATATTTTTTTTCAAAAGTTACGAACTTGGTATATACTTTTTTCTAAAATTTTGTATATCAATATAATAAGGATGAATTATACTTTTTTTCAATTAAATTTACCACTTTTAACACTTTAAGCACTTAACAAAAAATTTGTAACTTTTTGCCATCTTACTTTTCATATTTAACAATTTTGTTTAAATTTAAAAATTAGACTAAATTGCACTATATGAGTAAGAATTAACATGTTACAAAAACTAATTTTTTAAATTATTTAATCCATTTAACTTTTACATTTTAACATATTTAGTCCACTATCTTTAAATTTGGATTGAAATTGTTTAATATGAAAAGTAAGTGGACCAAAAAAATTACAAAATATTTATCACGAAATTAAAGTAATAAAAGCGATAAAGTTAGTATACTAAAAGTATGATTCACTCATATAAAAATATAGTGTACAATCACATTAGTTACTTTCTTCCTAGTTAGTGATTGATGCTTAAGTTTTGTATTTATAAAATAACTTGCAAGTATAGGCATCATTTTGTAAGAAGTGATAAGTATACTTATCTAAAGAGGAATTACTTGATTTTTAAATAACTCAAAAAATTCTAAAAAAAGAAAATTAAACCTAAAAATTATGTTAGAAAGTTTGAGTTTTTAAAAGATGTAAACTAAAGACAAAAAATTTATAATGGATTCAACCAGGGAAATAAAATTTTCACTTAATTGAGAATTTATGAGTTAGATTAGTTAATTAATCATACTTATTTAATATTAATTAGACTATTAAAGTTATGAATTAAAATTATTCTCTTATATCTACAAATAGGAGATTAATTAGATTTACTATTTATTATTAATTAAAATTACTTAACACTTTTAGTCGAGTCTATCAATTAATTTTAATTAATTATGCTTCTCTTTTAAGAGATTAATAAATCATTTAATTGTCATCTTCCATCAAGTCAAACAATTTAAACTCTCGTCAAGGTGTTAAAGTAATGTTAACAATCAAGTATCTAAAAAATAACTTTCATACTTGGATATATTTTTTCAATAATAAATCTTATAAAATATTTAAAATAAACCATGACTCTAAATAAGATTTAGATAATTACATTTAATATCCAAGAGCATTAAATACTTTAAGTTAGATTCATATAATTAAATCTTAAATCTAATTCTCATATTTATTATGAAAAATATTTCGTCAATATATTTTCTTTAACAAATTTCATTTAAATCTTGATGAGGAAATAAAGCTTTCATTTTATAAAATAATTTACCTATTTTTATATTTCACATGCATAACAATATTACTAATATCTCATAGTATTTTTTCTACCGGACATACCTAATTTAATAAATAATAAATAAATAAAACATAGCATTTAGAGAAACACATAAAATTATCTAAAAATGAAAGAATACTTTTAAATTATATCTCAAGCGTGTCTTTCCAAGTACAATTTTTGTATCTGAAAAACCTCCAAACAAATTTACCAATATTGTTTATTGACCTCCAAACAAGTTTGAAACTAAGAAAATAAAAACATAAGAGAAAACTAAGAAATTAGTTAAAGAAAGTGTCGATGGGACTATTAGTTAAACTCATAAGCAGTTCCGGTGGAACAACAATTAAAAATACTATGCCTAGTAATTAATAATTGGTGTTTATTTTATTTCTCATTATAATGTCAACCTTATTAATATGAATAAAGAAAAAGGTTCCTTTTTGTACCATTCCCAATAATATAACAAATAAAAAATATTTCTGTAATTTGTTCACTATCTTCTACTAGATTTAAAGTTCAATGTCATATTTATGGTACTATTGTTACAAGTAACCAAGTTAGGTCACATAAAATTTTGGAAAGAAGGGTCGCGAAAGTTTATTATCTTTAATGAAAATGCACTTTAGACCTATACATATTAGATAAGAAAACACAAGTCTACTATTTCTACAAAAAAAGATCGCAAAAATCTATTTTGTAAAGTAATTGACTCGATCTGTCCTACTTGTTCACTTCAAAACTAGAGTAGTACAAGTTCATGACTTCATAAAATATACTTGCACGATCATTTTTTTAAAGTAACGAACTTATGTTATCCAACCAAATAAATAGGGGACTAAAATACACTCTTGTTTAAAGTTACAGATTTGGGCTATATTGTTTTCTAAAATTTTGTATATCAATATAAAAAGGGTGAATTATACTTTTTGTCCACTAACTTTACCACTTTTAATATTTTAGTCACTTAATAAATTATCAGTAAATTAAACATAGCATTTAGAAACACACATAAAAATTATCTAAAAATAGAAGTATATTTTCAAATTATATCTCAAGCGTATCCTTCCAAGTACAATTTTTCATTATTATTTCTGTATCTGAAAAACCTCTAAAATAATTTACCAATACTATTTTTTGAATTAAAAGAAAACTACTATATACACTAAACTATGTTCAACTCTCAAAGTTGACAAAAGAACTTTGAAACTAAGAAAATAAAAACTTAAGAGAAAACTAAGAAATTAGTTTAAAAAAAAGGAGCTAATGGGATTAAAAGGGATGATGATTACAATGGATTTATATAGGGTTAGAAAATGTTGCAAAAGAGAGATCATATAGTCGGGTGCCACGAAAAGCATTTATTTTTATGCCACAGTATAAGCCAACTTACAACACGTTTGAATCTAGATCCAATTAACCTACATCACAGCACATAAAAACCATCATTGTAGCACGCGTGTGGCTGCATTTTTAGAAATCCTTTTGTATCTTACCCCCTTACATTAATTTTGGAACATAATTAAAGCTTACATATATTATTCTTTTATGTTTCCTGGTTGCATTGGAGTGCTTCCAGATATTATTCTTCCAGTGTTTATTAGTTGAATCAATTTCAAGCTATAAATACTTGAAAAAACAAAACATATTCGTGATTTCGAAATAAACTTATGCAAATACAAATCTATTTTGACATTTAAAATGCATAAAATCACGTTATATTCAGTGATTTTAAGCACTCATTATAACACCCAACCAGATTCTTGCTAGTCTCTAACAAGAAAAGTGAAAAACTAAAAACTAAAAACAAAAATTAAATTAAATTAAATTATCTTAAATCATTTCCGTAGATTGACACGGTATTTAGCATAGACACCAAACTAAAATGCAAAAATTCAAAAACAAATGACAAAAATAAACAAATAACAAAGTAAAAATCTGAAATAAAAGATAACAAAATAAAATAGCAAAATTTTCTCATGCTTTTAATCTCTTTTAAGTTCACAATTAAAATTCAAAGAATAAATTAATTTTAAATCCTAAACATTCATCATCTATTGTAACAATTAGTGGAAAATCATATTCATATCCAAATGAGAAGGGCATCATTATTAACTTTCTCAATTTTAGTGTTTGGAATCCGAATTCGTTGCAATTCTAAACCTTACAAGTCATATTTTCAATAACCCTGATCATATGGATTCAAACACTCATTCAAAATTATATGCAAATAGAGTTTATGTAAAGAAATGCACTAATAGATTCACACATGTTTAAAGCATAAAAGGCTCAAAGTAGTGTATAAAATCAATCTCATTAAAGAAATCAAATGAAAGAATTAATGAAAAAAGTCACGTACAATTTTCTTATATCAATCAAAATCATTAAATAATTTTTTTTAAGTTATATGCCTTTTAGAGATAAATAAAATGCAATGATTTTTAAGGTATTCATTTCCTATTTTCCTTTTATATTTAGCCATTTCTTATAATTTTGTGGGATTTTCTAGATCATAGTATTTAATTTATACTTATTCATTTTTCTTTTGTATTCTACTCTCTCTCTTAGAGATATTATTTTCTATTTTTAAGAGAGAGGATCTATTGTACAATTTGTACATATGTTGTACGATTTGACAAGTATTTAATTTTAACTTTTCTTTTGTAATGGCTTAAGTAACCTCATATATGTAACTTTTTTGGAAGTCTTTCATGAATGAAGAAAGTCATACTTTTAATTTCTAATTAAATCAATCAATTTAAGCAATAAAAGTAAATATATGTGACTTTATGAGATGTAAAAATCCTACCATTCAATGCAAAAACCTATAGAGATCATTAATAATTTGACTTGATAAGAAGAGTATTCAAAAGAGTAGAAAAATACTATCATTTAAAATAGAAAGATAAAAGCTCAAAATATTATCATAATATAATCTCCACAATTTGATTCCTAACCAATTTCAGATTTATTGCAATTTTAATATTTTATCATGAAGTAAAATTTATGACAAAACTAACTTATTATCAAATTACTCTAAGATATGTTCAATAAATTAATTAAAATGTAAAAAAGATTTATTTATTTACTTAAAATTAACTAAAAGACATGATAATTTTTGCAAAAAAACAATTTAAAATCTAATATATAAATTACTCAAATTTATATAGATATAACTTTTTCTACCCTAACTTATAATTTATATTACCTCAATATACAGTTATAAATTAAAGATAAAAAGTAAAGAGAAAAAAATGTTACCCTTTTAATGAACTTGTTCAAGTATATATGTGAAAATGTAGTTGCATTCATTATTTCAAATATTTTAATCATATAAATAGAATATTGGGCACTTCTTACTAATTTCAATAAACAATTATAAGTTTAACAGTTCTAATTATAACAAACATTTGATCATATTACAGGATATAAAACAAAATAAATTATATGAAACAAAAATAAACATAATATCAAAAGCAAAAATAATTAAACTAAAATTCAAACCATAAAATAAAACAAAATACATGTAAATAAAAATAAAAACTCGTAAATTTTTTTCAAACAAATTTGGAGCTTAGTCCTCCATGCCATCCGGTCCTCGTTCTCCATAATGTTGTCATGATTGTTCTTATAGTGTAAAGTTGAAATCATAATATTGATACTCAGGTGCTACTAAATAGCTTGAATCCATGCCGAGATGGTTAAGTTGTAACCGATTCATTTCATACACCAAACAATTACGGTTCACTTGATCACGATATTATTGATTTAAAAATGCAGCTTGTTGGACAGTGTAGGCTTGATGATATTTTTCCATATAGGTCATTCTTTCACCTAAATGATAAATTTCATCTTTCATATTCATCTTAGATGAAAAAGTGGTCCTTTTATCCCGATGGGCATTGTTTGTACTAGAAGTAAGTTCATCGTAATATGTCGTATTTAATAATTCTCCAAGTTAAATTATAACTTCGCCTTTTTAGTAAGTCACCGTGTTTTTTTACATAAAGCAATAATGAGATGGGAGAAAAAGTAACTCGATCAATGGTTATTAGCAGAAAATTTAATCATGTACATGTGAGGAATTATATTTACAACATCTATAGAAATTTTGGATGTTATAGCATACAATAATATTGCCTACTCTCTGTCCACAGAGTTGTAATGTTTTCGGGGCATTAGTCTTGAACAAAAAAAGTATTGTTATATGCAGGAAACCTTATCCAAATACTTAGCTTCAAAGCCCTTAGGTTTTCCACTGACATAACCCCACTCGGCCCCTTCCAAAGTTAAGTTTTCAATTACTATAACGTAGTCGACATTACCTAAATAAGTTTCATACTCACCCTGGCAAATATTCATCAACACATAATGAGCATTCATATCAGTTGGCCCAAATAGGACTAGTACATTTCATACTTTAACAATATTATCAATAGCATCCGGAAACATTTACATAAAATTCCCAAATAATTGATTTTATAATGCCATTTGGTTCTTTAACTAACTTTTTCCATCCTAATAGTGTTATTACATTAGAAATTCTATCAAATTGGGCATTTGGCCCCAAATCGAAGTCCATATCCCTTGTCACTATAAAACATTTTTTTACTTCTACAACTTTATCAAATCTTAATTTGACGTTATCATAACCTTAGAAGTTAATACCCATTTTTCTCAATTTCTTCTACAACTTTTTGGTACCATTTTTAAAAAGTCAACAATATCTAAATCCAAAGTTCTCATACAATCCGGATAAAAAAACCTAAATTAATTTATTCTAAAATCTTTTTCTTACCCTATCTTGTCCAAATTAGGATTGGGAACTCTTTTTAATCCGAAAATTATTCACAAAATTCAAAGAATTTAATTTAAGACTTAAATTCTAAATTTTTGTATTATTTACTTGTGATGTTGAGGATGATGAATTTGAAAAACATTTTTTTTAAGATGATAAGTATTTTTTGATGAGTTGATGGTTTTTTCAAATTGTTTTTAATGAATGTCTAGGAAATAGTTAGGAATGAGATTTTTGTAAAAAGATTTCAAAGAAAATTAAAAAAAGGTGTGATTTTTGAGGGATTTATGGTGTTTGGGGGGGGGAGAAAATGTAGGATTTTGTAAATAAAGTGATAAAATGTGAGAGATAAATAGATGAAAATGCATCAAGTTTGGTATTTCTAGATAGAAAATGTTTGCAGGCTGCGATGCAAATAAGAGCATGTCGCGGCACAAGCTTTAGAGATTCTATCCTAATTTGAGCAGAAAGATCAGTACCGCAATGGGGTAGATTTTGTACCATAATGCACATAGCTTTGTTGTTCTCACTAATTTTTATGATACCCCATTTTATATATATTTAAAATACTAGTATATTACTATCTAAATTAATAAAATAACAAAATCTATACTTAAATGAAAACATTAAATGAATAGAAAATAAAAATAATTATAACTATGAAATGAAAATAAATTAAATTAAAGAAAAAATAAAAGTAAATAATGGGTTATCGACAATCCAAGACTATTTTTATCGTCTTTAGCAAGACGTTGCTTCGGGGACTTCATCATTTAATAAATTCAATGTTCCCACATCATTGAGTTCAATTGTTGTTCTGACTTGACAATTATTCTTTGGCTTACTTTTGCAAGTACTCACTCATTTGCTCAACTTGTACTTCCACATTTTTGATAGAAATCTTCATAGATTCCAACTTTTGATATATTCTTAATTGGTTATCCCTACTCACTTAAATGAATGCATTTTATCCTCTAGATTTTCTTCGATGGGACAAGTCCAAGGTAATTGTTGGTACTATTCCTGGCCCTATTGATTTGAGCTCTAGGCGAATGGAGGGTTGTTTTATCTCCAGGATAAATTAGGATGATTCCTTCACCCTAGATTATATGTATTTATATTGGGATCATACCTAGGTCTTGGTTGGTAACCCCCCAATGTATTAACTAGTTTAGGTCCAACATTTTCTTCACCTTGGTAGGGACATGTATCAATACTGTGTCCCAAAGTACTATATAATCCACATTGTTCTTTATTGGGTGTGGCACATGTGGTGAGAAGCATAACTTACTTGGTCAGTTATGCAAGATGCATCTATACTTCTATAGTGGATTCGATTTCATGGACTTTAGCCCTTTTCACTCAAGAGATTTTTGTTGGGAATTAGCACCTAACATCTTAAAGAGATTATAAGTCTCTAAGGTTGTCTTTTCTCTCATTGCTCCTTCCATAGCATTGTCAATGATGAACTGACATTATTTTGCCAATCCATCATAGAAAAAAATTTATGTAGTTGTAGATGGTAGATATGATGGGGGAATTGAGTAAGGAAGATTTTTAATCTATCCCAAGCTTTGTGGAAAGTTTCTCCCTCCATTTGAGAGAAATTAGCAATCTTTGCTCTCAACTTTGATGTTTCTTTATGGGAATAGAATTTGTTTTCATGAATTTATTGTGTACATCCTTCTAGATCATCAAGGAATTAAAGGGAGTGACATCAACCAAGCCTTGGATTTATCTTTGATGATATAAGGGAAATATTGCATTATAAGGTAGTCCTTGTTAAGTACACTGAAAGCGAATATTTTGACTGTGGAATAGAAGTTTCTGATGAAAGACCAAGAGTCTTCATTAGGCAATCCATTAAAGGAAGACAACATGGAAAAATGAATATTTTTCAATTAATAATTCCTAACTGCCTTACCCAGTTGGATTAAGACATCAGTAATGCTAATGACTATCATTACATACTTTTTCATGGTGGTCACCCTAGGTAGTTGATTTTCCCTAATAATTTTTGGTTCAAAGGGAAGGTTTAGGTCTGGTTCTATGTGTTGCTCAACTAAAGGCTATTTGATCTCAAAGTCCAACCTTTTTGACAGTTCTTTTGATCTATTAATATTATTTATGTAAGGAGTGAAAGGATACCCTAAAGATCTCTTATATCGCATAAACTATTTAAAATAAAAATTAAGATCATTTGTCAAGTAGAAAAAATAAAAAGATAAACTAAATATAAAAGTTTGTTACAAATAATTTATTATACAAACATTTTATGATACAAAAGTTTTATGATATAATTTATATAATACTTACATCAATTATATTAAATATCACATGTTTGTACACAGAAATACTAAACGTAAAATAATTAAAAGCAATAAAATTAAAATATATAAAAGAAAAAGAATTGAAAAAAGAATTTTAAATAAATAAAAGAAAATTAAATTAAATTAAAAATCAAAATTTTTACTTTCAAATATTTTTAAAGATATTTTTTTAATTTTTAATTTTTTGAAGATTTAAAATTTAAATATCTAAAGTTATTTAATAATAAAAATTACAATATTTACGACACAATCCATTTTTTAAAGATTTTGATAACAAAAACTAAAAAACGATATTCGCTTTCGACAGCAGCGTTAAAAACTTGATAATGCTCGAGTTTTGTATTTATAAAATAGTTCATAAATACTATAATCTTGTAAGAAGTGATAAGTATACTTTTAAGGTCAATCTAAAGAAGAATTATGTGGCTTTTAAATAA
The DNA here is from genome assembly GCA_030763125.1 of Hippophae gyantsensis. Classification (NCBI taxonomy): domain Eukaryota; kingdom Viridiplantae; phylum Streptophyta; class Magnoliopsida; order Rosales; family Elaeagnaceae; genus Hippophae; species Hippophae gyantsensis. The sequence goes on from CM061028.1 coordinate 32,216,448, forward strand.
CTCAAAAAATTCTTGAAAATGAAAATTAAACCTACACATTTTGTCTAAAAGTTTGGGTTTTAAAAAAAATCTAAACTAAGGAAAGATTCAACAAACATAAAGCAAATAAAATTTATACTCAGTGGAGAATTTATAGGATAGATTAGTTAGTTAATCATGATTACTCAATATTAATTAGGTTATTAAAGTATGAATTAAGATTATTAGTTCTTTCTTATATATACTGTTTGGTATTAAATGTGTAAAAGATACACGACCTAACCAATGTTGGTACCTCGCTACTCTACAACAAGGTTATAAGGATGATGGCTTAACGATGGCCCAGACCTAATGAGCTCAATAAAGCATACAACGTAGCCAATTAGATCACCTTGTTATTACTCTAGGAGGTCTTAGAGGTCAAGCCCTATTGGTATTGTAAGATCCATATATGGTTTTGATCCTCACCCCATATTGACAACCTGGGAAATCTACTTGAGAAACTTAAGCGATCTGAATATAAAGACCGACCTATATAAACGCCTATAACGACCTATTTTCTGTTTATTAAATCATATGTAATTATCATGTATCCAGGTCGCTAAATACATAACCACCCTACGTGACTAAGATGTTATATATATACCTCTTTAATGAAGAGAATACAAGATCCAATTTAGTTATCAAATTTCTCATTTCTCTCTAAAATCACTAAAATCCCTAACATAAACAAATTCTCTCCAAACATATACAAATAGAAGATTAACTATATCTACTATTTGTTATTAATTAAAATCACTTAACGCCTTCGATTAGATATATTAATTAATTTTAATTAAATTATACTTATTTTCTAAGAGATTAATAGACCATTTAATTGCCGTCTTTCATCGGATTTAACAATTTAAACTATCATAAATGTGTAAAGTTATGTTAGTGATTTAAGTATTTGAAGACTAACTTTTAGATTTTAAATATATTATGAAAAATATGTCGTCAATATATTTTTCATTAATAAATCTTAAAGAAATATTTGAAATAGATCACGACTAATAAGATTTAGATAATTACATCTAATATCTAAAAGCATTACTTTAAATGAGATCTTTATAATTAAATCTTAAATGTTTATTACAAAAAGTATTTCGTCAATATATTCTTCTTTAACAAACTTTATTTAAATCTTGATGATGAAATAAAACTTAATTCATTTAATAAAAAAATGTTTACCTACTTTAATAGTCACAAGCATAATAAAATTACTAATATCATATAGTATTTCCATCCAGACATGCTTAATTTTATAAATGATCATTAAATTAAATATAATATTTAGAAGAACATATAAAATTAATCTAAAAAATAGGAGAGTACTTTTAAATTAAATCTCAAACATATTCTTCCAAGTATAGATTTTTAGTATTGTTTATGCATCTTAGAACCTCCAAATAGATTTGTCAATATTGTTTATTAAATTAAAAGAAAACTACTATATAAACTAAACTATTTTCAACTCTCAAAGTTGAGAGAAGAACATTGAAATTATGAAGAAAAAAAACTTAAGAGAAAAATAACAAATAAGCTAAAGAAAGAACTGTTGAGATTAGAAAGGATGATGATTACAATAGGTTTTAGAGGTTTATATAGGGATAGAAAATGCTACAAAAGTGAGAAAATTATGGAACCTATACTTGGCTTCCGTGGCATGCATTTCTTCTGCATCGCAACATGAGTCAACTTGTAATGCACTTGAATCTGGATCCGATAATCTCGTGTCGTGGCACACAAAACCCTTCATCACGCCATACATGTTTCTGCACTTCTAGAAACCCTATTGTATTTCATCCCCTTACATTGGTTTTGGAACATATGTAAAGTTTACATATGTTATTCTTTTATGTTTCATGTTTGCAAAGGAATGCTTTTAGGCACTATTTCTTTAAATATTTATTAGTTGAATCAGTTTAAAGCTAATAATACATGAAAAATAATAAAACATATCTATGATGTCGAAAATATAAATTTACTAAAATGATGTTGAAATTATGAAATTATGAATCTATTTTGACATTTAAAATGCATAAAATCAAGTTATATTTAATGCTTTTAAGCACTTATCAGCTAGCAGCTTTTGAAGTCAGGTGAAAAATTATGGTTTCCATAATTTTGCTACTTTAACTTGTGGCATAGTTACACATAACATATTACGAGGGCAGCCATGGACATGAAGATTCACTACTATATGATATTTTTTTCGAAATATATCCCATTATCATACATAAGCTTCGAAACCTTGTTCTACAATCTTCTTTGTAGAAAATTCATATGAAACAAGATCTAGTATTTTCTATCCCTAAACTCCAACCACTTAACCTTTGATTTGTGTTCTTAATACATCTACTCCTACATCCTTAAATAATCAAGATCTTTCTTTATAGCTTTCTATTCATCCCATGCATGTTGGAGAACTATTAGACTTAGCCTATCTGAGCTAATTAGATTTTAACTCCTTAATGACTCATTTATGATTTCCTCAGCATGTATCAACGTATCTAATAAGTACACATGTTGGTTACTATAAAAAAACACATGTTGGATAAGTTGTATACCTGATTAAGGAAACTTTTTGGGTGTCCTTTGTTTGAAGTAGTTGATTTTAAATTCTTGAAAAGTTCTATATAGCATAAACAAAGTTGTTGTACCTATGGCCAACTACCAAATTAAGATAGATCACTCTCTCTTTTTTTCTTTTCTTTTATTTTCTAAAGAACCATTTGTCCATGCACTTTCATGAGGCTAAGCCTTCAAAGATTCCAAAAGCTAGTCATTGTCTATAGAAACCAAGTTTTCGTGCGGTGATGAAGTGCTTGTTTGGTTAGTGAGTCATCTCTCATTTTCTTTTTTATTTTTCTTCTTATCATTTTCTTCTTTTTCCTTCCATCTTCACCTCTCCACTATATATTTGTCATCCTACAGAAGGGAGCTTTTTCGTGGTAGATTCTCTCTGGTAGGCTACCCTCATTTCTTCTTCCTTCTTTCTATTTTTTAAAAGAATTTTGTGATTTACACGTATGTGAGATCCCAAGTCTTTATAATTAATTTTAAGAATTTTATAAAATATATTTTTAGTAGTATTTTAAGATGTAACCATTTTTTAAGAATTTCCATGCAAAAATCATATTTTTCTATAAATTTTAAACAGTTTGAATAGCTCGCCGACGAGGGTGGCCGTACAGTGATCGGCGAGTAGCAAAAAAGGATAGTGAGTAAATGAGAAAAGGGTGGCAAAGGAATTTACATAGTCGCAAGAGTGTTTACGAGGGTGGTCAATGAGGATCAATTTTGCCTATAGATAGGCACACGGATCAATCATTTTCTCACACCAAAATCTCATCATCTTTTTCTCTCTCTATACTTTCTCTCTCTCTCTAAAAATATTATCATTTTTGATATGTTTCTAATTTGTTGATTTGGGGAGAAAATATTCAAACATTCAAGTAAGTAAGAATGATGTATCAAATCAGAGAAATATATTTGAATTTCTAGTGATTAATATAAGAGTATTGAAAGGAAAATTTTGGATTTACTCATAAACAATCAGTAAGATAATCTTTCCAATTATTATAAAATTATGATTCATCTAAGTTATATATTACTACTAATTATTAAGATGATTGTTTATAAATTCTAACCAAAAATGGAAAAGGACACGTTTAAAGGAGTAGAAACCCAAGACTAACATATTTTTAAGTAAGGGATTACTCTATTTTTTCTTTAAGCATTTTTTATAAATTAAGATGCATATTTAGGTGTTTAAAAAAAAGTGAAAATCGATACCATGTTTAAATAATAAATTTTATGGAAGCATATATACATTTTTATGATATAATATGTGATGTTAACTTTTATATTGGTACACATACTTTTATGATATGAGATATGATATTTAAAATGTACATGGCATTTGTGATTTTATGCATGTATCATGAGATTTTTTTGTATGAAGAGTTTTAGCTATGTTAATCTTGTCGAGCTTGGTACCCTAGATATACTAATTGTAGTATATGGAATTTGATAAGGACAACATGTATGCATTTACAAATGTACCTCAGAGTTTGACCACATATTGGTCTTAGAGTTTAACTACACATGGACCACATAGTTGGAGCCTTATATGCCTTAGAGTTGATCGCCCAGGTGCCTCAAAGTTTATCAATACAAGTTTCATATGTATCTTAGAGTATGAATTTATATTAGTCTCGTAGTTTTTCACCATGGGTCTCAGAACTAAACCCCCTTATGTGCCTCAAAGTTGACTGTCCATGTATCTGAGAGTTAAGTAATACATATAGATATTACATGACATGTATATAGATTTATGACTTGACATAGCATATTTTATTATAATTATTTAAGTATGCATTGGTTATATAGAATGTACACTCATATTGGTTCAAGAAGCGAGGAAGTACAAGTATACTTGATTTTTAAATAAAATCTCCCCACTATTATATACTATATATAAGACTATTGATGTTACAGACATGCATGAGATATTTATAATATAATGCATGCATCATTATAGACATGCATGAGATCTTTATATATGGAGTGGTGAGTTCACTCCCATCTTTTCCTTACTTTTTAGTTACGACATGGTGATATTTACAGTAAAGATATAGAGCTTAATATCAAGGAATAAGAAATTAAAGGTTTGACCTAAAAATCTTATTTCTTTATTTAGCTATTTTAGTTCTCGTCTAGGCATGTTTAGATCACTATGATTTAATGATTTCATTTAGATTTGTAAATATCATGATTAAATTTATGAATTTATAATGAAATTTTCTTTTAAAATTATACAATCTTTGAGATTATCCAAATTGTTTTTATTTCACGATAAATTGATGGATTTTTTTAGTTTTTTTCATAATTATTTAATAAATTTTCTTTTAAATATATTTCTCTCTTTAAAATTTAGGTATCCATATTTTGGGCATGACAATGCCATTACAACATTGTGTTTGGTGAGCCATCGTTGTTTGGTAGTTGTTTTGAAAGTTTTTTAGTGTAATAAAGTATATGAAATATCTGAAATTGGTTCATTAAGCTACAACAATACTCAAGCTAGCATATCAAGATCGAGGCATTTTCTTTTAGCTACTTAGTGTTTAATTTCAAATTGTTAATAGATATGATTTTTTTTGTTTTGTATATTTTAATGTGCAAAGTGTCTCTTTTATTTGTTTTACAATCTTATTGTGTTATATTTTATATTGTTTCTTCCTACAATCATGAGCCTCGTTATGTTATCATTTTAGACTGTTTATAACTTAAGTTGTTGCTCATGATTGTTTTCTTTCCTTAACTTTTAAGTTTAAGTGTTTGAATATTAATGAAATATTTCATTTTGGTTTAAAGAAAAGTAATTTCTAATTCTAAAAATTACATAATAAGCTTTTGTCCAAAAAAAAGTTTTATTTAATAAATACTTGAATTCTTACGAGAAATTTGAATGAAACTTTTCTCTAATTTTCAATATCATTTTCTTGTTTCCTTTGTATTTTTTTTATAGAAAAATTAAAAATTTCATTAATTAATTTATTAAAAATGGAGGATCCAAATACATAATAAATTATAACAAATAGATATACTACATTATAAACATAATTATCATTTTTAAAATACATACATATAATCTCGGACATTTAGCTTTAGTTTTTTAAAAACTGAGGCAATAGGGTTTTGGCTTCGGTTATTTAAAAACCTAGACCATAGACATACCTTCTTAATTTTCTTTCTTTTACACCAAATTAACACAAAAAAATTTATCAATTTTTTTTATTTTTCCGTTTTCTTTTTTCCTTTTTCCCTCTCTTTTTTTCATTTTTTCTTCCTTTTTTTCCTTTCTCGGTCCTACTCACGCTGATATCCTATGGTTTTTGTGCAGAGTATATATATATATAAATTTTTTTCAGAGATGGGATTAATTGACCCTCTCTATCGCTCTGCGTCTCATCTCGCCATCCTCGTTCCCTTGTTTCTTTTCCCCTCACATGCTAGAGATGTATTTCATCATCATGCGAATGATCTACTGTTCCTCATTTACCCTCTTCGAACTTAAAAACTGATTCCGACATGGAAGAGTTAGGTTTGATAGAAGTAGAGGATGATCTCTTCGAATTCACTCTAGTTGAGGTACGCATATTCAAATTTTTGTTTATTAGGTTTAAAACAGGTGGTCTCATATTTTTTGCTATCCAACATTTTTTTGGTAACTCAAGCTAATCTTGCTAACCTTGCGCAACACATTTTTTTCCCTCCAATCCATCTAGTTTTACTGATTCTATGCCAAGTAAATCATCTTGACCTAACCATTAATTTTAGGAATTTGTTTTCATAGGAGAAAAGATGTCTTAAAATCACAATTGTTGCTAGGATTATGATGCAGCAACTCGTGTATATGGATGATATGATTTGTGTTCCTTAGAAAAACTATGTGAAGAAAGGTGGCCTTGATCTTAAGGTTGAGCCAAGCTCAATGGTTAATGATGCTCTGTCTACTACAAGTGATCGAGCTGGAATAGTGAATATTTATTCAAGTGGCATTGATTGAGTTTCAAAGATATTAATTGATGTTTCTGTCTATGGTTGCTATAGGGATGCTTCTATGGTTAATGTGTCTTTTATTTAGGTGTTTTCTGAGTCTTATTTTGGCTGGTGTACTATTTTGAGTTTTCACGTGTTTTCATGTAAGTCTTGTTACTAGTATATGAATCTTATTCCCTACTACTTTATTAGATAACGCAGATGTTAATAGTTAGTTCATCTATTAGCTTAATTTGGTCTATGTAGATGGTGTTTGTCTTTATTTGGTTTGCTTAGTTGTGGACTAGTTATCTATTGGTTTATGCTGCGTGTCTCCTGAGTGTTTAATCCAATTCTATATCACCAAGCTTTTTTTGTTTTTTCACTCGATGGAATTTCAAGTTTCTAAAAAAATCAAGTTGGACTTTGAATTAAAAAAAATCTTTTGAAATTTTAGATTAGTTAGTTTTGTGATCTTAAATTTTCAATTGTTGATCATTTGTTTTAGAGATGCTCTTCAACTAGCTTTTGTGCTGAAAGACACGAAAGATAGACTCAATACTGTACGGAGCAAAGTACAAGCTTTGACTGCAAAGGTAAGATGCAGTTTCAACTTTCAATAACCCTTTTTGCTTTTCGATCAAGTAGTTTGAATAGCGAAAAATTGACCACTCTTTATATACGAAATCGTTATTAAATTTGGTATTGTCAATCCAATCTCGAGAGAATGAAAATTTTTTATTGCCAATCCCATGATGCTGGTAGATGATGATACTGTTACTACTAAAACCTTCAATTTTGCGAATTTTCCCTCATATGATGATGATTTAATCTCTGCACCATCAACTTTGCAGAATCCTTATTTTCTTGTTGTAAATCGCTCGTATCAACGACAATATTTTGTAGCTGGGATTCTTTTCACTTTTTTACTGTTCTTTTGCTTTGATTTTTACCATAACCATGTGTAAGTTTTTTTTTTTGGATTTTCTTTTGACCATATATATGTATGTTTATAATCCTATGGCCTCGGTTTTGAATATCTGAATGAGGTACTAACATTGCATAAGCAATTTTGCTTAGGTTCATGATTGGTATTTGGATTCGTTCCGTGACCTAAGATCAGTAGTTTCAAGAACTCTAAATTGTAGTTTTCTTTTTTCAGGTTGTTTCTATCATGTCTATGTGGTGTAGTAACTATGGTGGTGTAGTAATGTGGGTAGGTAAAAATTTTGAGTATGACCTATTTAATAGAAGCACATATTGTAAAGATAATTATGAATTATAAAAATTTGGTCTTTTAGTGTGCTTTTCATCTGTGCAAGCACCATTACTCACCTGTATTTTGTTACAGATATTTATTAGAGATCTTATAATTGTTTCATGTTTCAGGCCAGCTTTAGAGTGCTAGACCTATTATTCTCTATTTATTGCAATATAGTACATAACCATTGATATGATTCCATATAAATCTAAATTTGAATATGTTTGTATTCATATCAGGTACTAGGAAAGTGGGAGGAGAGTTGGCTATCTATAGCTTTTGGAAACCGCATGTTGAAACAATTTGTTATGGTAGATCCTAAAATCCAAGTAAGTTTTGAATGGTACCATAATTTGGAGTTTATGATAAGGTTTTTCTATTCAGTTCAAGGGTCTCCATATTTGGCTTAATTTCACAATTAGTCTCCTTAATTTTTCTATAGTTTTACTTTGGTCATCCAACGTACAAATAATGCTCTTAAATCATTTAAATGTTGCAACACCAGGCATACCAATACACCAGACACCAGGTGCACCAAGCACCATGCGCATTGGTACCCCAATGCACTAGCCACAGCCCTAGCGCAACACCCTAACGCACCAACCTAGCACGGCGCGCTATGGTATTTTTCTTTTCTTTACACTTCTGTTGAAGTCGTTGCGGACTTGATTATGTTGATTTGAAGTACACTTATAAATACTTATAATTAATAGTAAAAGGTCATTTTGTAATTGTAAGGTTTTATTATGTTTTAGTGTATAATAAACTCTTAAATATAATTATACTTTTAATTTTAATATAATATGATTTTTAATATTTTAATTAATAATTGCATTGTTTTTTAATTTATGCACACTCTATGGTCTCGGTTATTGAAAAATTTAATTTATCATCTATAGGAAAAGTCGGGAAAAATTATTTTAAAAAATATTTTTAGAGTACTCATATGTGACTAATCCAATGAGAAATACAGATTTATAATTTTATGTCTATCGATGTATTATCGACTTCACATTTCTTTTACTCTTACTTGTCTTTTGTATTTGTTCCTATTTCTCTCTAGAAATATATATATATACTTTTATATTACCGAAAAAATTAATTCCCTCTCTAAGAAGATATCTATGGTTTTAATAAACTAGAAAGTGGCCAAGTCATTCTCCCGTTTGCTTTGTACTTTACCATTGAACATTATTAATTCTATCAACCTAAATTGTTAATTTTGTAATTTGTATAAAAATTAAGTTCAACATTTACAGAATAAATGACTCTTTTTTCTGAAATGTGAAATGACGCATTTAACATGTAAAATAAAAAGTCATGCACAGAAAAAGTAAAATTAGTGAGAGCTTTGAAAAACTTAAGAACCAAATTAGATAAAAATAATCTGTTAATATATAAACTGAAAAACTAATGAATTACAGTACAATTATGTTTAGAGATGCATATTAAAATGTATGAAATTACGCGTTGTTCTTACCGAGTGTACAAATTATGAGGCTCTAGTCTGATCAGAATATCATTAACCATGGGAAAAAGGGTGAACAAGCCCACTGTTTTTACAGTTTCAATAGTATTCCTTTTAATTAGTTTACAAGGAATGAGCCAAGTAAAAGAGGCTGGAGAGTGAAATGTGTTAAATGGATTGCATGAAGAGCACAAACTTAGCTCCATATTAAAGTTTCAATAGTATTCCCAAAAAAAAAAAAGTTAGTTAACTTGAGTAATATACTAAACATATAAATTTAAATCTATTTTTATATTTATATTATTTATGTTGTAACGAATGTCAAAAAATCAATTTTTAGAACAATTTTGATCCTTGACAAGATATAAAAGGTGTGAGTAAATTTATAGATATTATTAATATTACCATTCTAATTATACTATTATAATTATAGCCATCTGTTAAGAAAAATATGATTTATTTTTTTTAACAATTTATCCTTAAAAGGACATTATTTAATGCTACATAATGTAAAATAAAATAGATTAAAGTATCATTACCAAGAAATTAGACCACTAATAAGACCCTTATCTTTAGGGTTGTTTCTTTGTTGGACAAATCCCAACAAAAAATATCCTATTGGAGATAAAGATGGAAACAATAAAATGAGAAATGTGAAATAATAAACAAAGATTTATATTTTAAATATGAGGCGAGACAAGATTGTATTCCTCGTCTCATTCCTCGAAATTATATATTTTATTTTAATAAATATATAAAAATTTAATTTTTTTTATAAATTTAATTATATTTAAATTCAAACTAATCATAAATAATACATTATATATTTTATATTTCATCTTTAATTTTTAATTCTATTAAAATATTAATAATTTTTCTTTTGCAAATATTATTTAAATTCTAAAAATCTAAAATTTTATAATTATTTTATAATTTATTGATATTATTTTAAACTAGTTTGTAATAAGATTATATAAATGTTGTTTAATATAAAAAGATTATGTATTTCTTCTTATATATATTTTATTTTTCTTCCTTTTGCATAAATATTTTTTATTTTTTATTATTTATTGACTCTAAATTTAATTTATGCAATATAAAATATTTATTATTGGTATATTATTTTTATAAAGTTTCATTTATAATAAAAATATAAAAATTATTAAAAAATAAAAATAATATTTAAAATATTACTTAGATCTCTGTTTTTATTTTTATTTTTAGAACCCTCATTCTCTACTAGGGATCCTAAATATGTTCTTGTAAAAATTTTAAGTGAAAATGGTAGATAAATTTTAAATCGTTAACAGTGAATAGAAACGGGGTCTCTTAACCCCGTCCTGCCAGGTTGACCCCTTATTAGTATATTAAGGTTTATTAAGTTTTCTTTATATTGAGCCATCCATCCCATTCCATCACAAGTAACCAACAACCACGAGTCATCGATGAAGATGAGTGACCAACGATAACAAACGACCAATCGACCTACCGACCAAACGCGAATATATTATAGCGATTATTGTCTGTGTTACTAGCAAAGCTATGGCTCATTTAGTTCTAGTTTAGTTGGGTTGAAGACAATGGCCTTACAACTCTGTAATGGAAATTCAGATAAAGTTGGGTTTTGAGCAAAAATAGATACGAATGAATTCGATAAAGTTTTTTGTAATATCTCCAGATAAATGGTAATTTGCACAGAATTTCAATCTGTACAAAGATAACCATTTTTATGGTTTAGTGTTGATCAAAAATGGGTAAAAGTCTTACCAAGTTATTTGTAAAGGTATAGATTAGTTCTAAAATTATACAAAGATACACCATTAATTTCTTATTTTATACATTAATATACATATAATATTTTTTATTGATATCATAAAAAAAGTTGTATAAATATGTGAGATTCTTTACATGAGAATTTGAGATGACATAATAATAAATTTACTATTAAAAAAGCCAAAACTAAAACTATTTCCCTCTTTGGTGTGGTGGGAGTGATAATGTATTACTTTTCTTCTTAAATTGCCCCTAATTCAAAGAATATTCTTTGTATTTTTTTAATCTTTTGCTGCATTATTATTATTATTATTATATATTATATTATAAAGATATTATGCTGATAACAAATTTATAACACTCCGATCATATAAATAAGATTTATTATGATAAACTCATGTATCTTTATTATAAAAAATTTCAACTAAAAAATTTCACGTTAAATATCATTAATTTTGATGCTATTTAAATTAAACCCTAATTAATTAGAAGTGTTTCGTGTTTTGATTCTAAATACCTAATGCTATTATATGATATTTTTGTTATAATAAATTTTACAAATATTATTTTATATAATTTCACTTAAAAATTCTTATGACTATATAAAAAGTTTAGATGTACACCGTTATCCATTGATTTATTATATTACAATTACGAATATAATTTTTAAAAAATTGTGTTATATATTTTATGCAGGTAGAATTGTCAATTTATTTCATACAGATTTTATGAAAACGAGATGTCTAAATTGTGTTAAACTGTTAAAAAAAATTTGTGCAAACTAATCGTGTTTAAAATGTGCTATAAAACAGATTGTGTTTGACCCATGTAAACAGTTTTAGTGGTAAACATCAATTTTAACAACAAAAAAAAAAAAGAAGAAGAGGCAAAAGTGAGTGGTTGTGAAAGGAAATGATAAGAAAATATGAAAGAGGAAGAGTGGTGGGTGAAGTGATACATATAGAAAATGTTATCTTCTTTTTTAGGAATAATGTAGGTATCCTTATGGTGAAATTGCAAGAGGACTGTTTAATCTAAAGGCATGGTGATTCTTATATTGACTTTGCATTTTAAATTTTTTAGATTTATTCTTTCGGTAATGTTTATCTTACCTTTTGGGGCATTTTTTGCTCCCTCTTACTCCTTAATTTTCTATGGTGAACATATATAGGAAAAGTTATACATGTCGACGATCCTTTTTCATAACGATAAACTTATCTCAATATTAGAGTTATCTCTTTATAATCATTTCTTTGTTAGATAATTAAGAGATTATGTACTAGTTGTTTATCTTGTTAAATATTTATATGATATTGAGGTTTATTTAATGACTCATTATTTATTAAGCTAACCTAAAAGTTATCACTTATTAAGACTTTTCACATCGTTAATTTACACTTAATATTAACTAAATCAAAAAATATATTTTCAATTTTTTATAAGTAATTGTCGAAAAATTGAAAATTATTTCTTCCTAATATAGTTAGTTAATAAATTAAACAATCAATAATAAAAAAAAAGAGTTTAGATAATACATCAAAACAATAAATGTATTTTAAAAAAATTTGCAAATATAATAAATAATATAATTTAAGAAATAAATCAATAATATAAAGTTATTTTTAATTCAAATAAAACTTAAATTTTCTTTGTATTTTTTTACTTATTATAGATTTTTATTTTTAATCTTAATAAACACATTTAATAAATAAATTATTTTTAAAGAATATTTATTGTAAGTAGTTCGAAAAACTAATGTCATTATTAATAGTGTTATTTTTACAATATATTTAACTTTAATGTCATTAGTTGAATTTTTTCATACTTTATGAGTATTCTAAGATAATGGATATTCTCCTAGTACTTGCTTCACATTCTTTAGAGAATTATAAATAATATGGAAGAAGAAACCAAACAAACAATTCCAAAACAGAACAAAGTGAGACGAAGAATCTCACAATTCTCATTTTCTCGACGAAATTTCTTTTTTCGTCAAATACTCAATTGCTCACTTATCTAAACATCAAGTTTTTTTCTCTTTTTGATATTTTTTAATTGTTTTGTCAATGTCTAAAATCGGGTTTTGTTGGGAAAAAAACTTAAATAACTAGTTTCAAATCCTAGTGAAAGTTATTTTAAATGAAAAGATGATTACAATTTACTATTACAAATGATATTATTTTATTATGTTTGTTTAAAAAACTCGATGCTTTAGAAGTCCTTTGAAGTGAGATGATGATATTCAAATGTCATGTATCCTCGTGAAAAGACTCAATTGTCTTGTACACTAGATTCGTGAGAACGTAGATTTTTTTATGAAATTAGTAAGGCTTTTGAATTAGATTTCATTAAAGTTAATCTTGTTATGATAAGTTACGTCTTAGTAAATCTTAGCACAATACTAGATGTAAATGTTATTTCTCCTCACACTCAATCAATACATTCTTACATGGTCAATGTTTTATCATAAATTTTATTTTTTACTAAAATTGTGTGAATTAAGTAAGATTTATTATTATTGTGATAAAGTATGACCTTGTTATGAAAAACTGTATCACGATACTCGATGTTAGTTGTTAGCCATCTCACATTGATTAAATGTTTTATCATATTAAGTCAATACTTTACCATAAATTTTATTTTTTTATCAGAATTGTTCCATGATAGATCTTATATCCGAGCGATTTTATTTATTGTTTGATTAATTTTTCTATTTCCAAGTTTTTTTAATCTTTTTTTTAAATAAATTCTCTTATGTTTCCAATAAGGGTTAAGACAAAAAATTTCCAAAATTTAATCAATGGTTTTTACATCATATTATTACTCATTTGAATTTTTTTCATGATTTTCTATTGATTTGTTAATATATAAGTATCAAATAGAAAATTTTAAGTTCCCCGTGATATTTTTCACATAAGAGACTTTGATCACAAAACTATGAGTAAAACATATAGTAGTATTTCTTTTAGACTTTGACTACTATGTAGAGCTTGAAAATTTCTTTCCGCTCATTAGTGAGATGTATTCATGCCTCTCTAATGAGGAAGCAGTACAAAACAGTTTCAACTTTTGAATTTTATCGTAATTTTAATATATTTTTTACAAATACATATTTTCTTACAAATATACTAATATATTAATAGTATACTAGAAAATATATGTATTAAAATATTAGTAATTTATTCATAAATATTATTAACAATTATTATTAAATATTTGGCACATAATTTGAATAATATTTTTGCAATGTACACATTCTAAAAAGGTCACGAATTTAGTACTTTTCTATTTTATTGAGAATTTTTATAAGTTTGCATGTTTTAAATGAAAATTATCGGTGGTATTTTTTTTAGTAGTTTTCTTCTCACCATTTTTTAGTGCTTAAATAATGTTTTAATGGATTTGTAAAAAACTCAACTCTTAAACATTAAAAAAAAGATGTAGGAGATTGAGAAGAATTAGAGAGTCTTGAACCCTGAACCCAATTTTCTTATAACAGCATCAAAAAAGATTGTAATAATGGAAAGTTGTAAGACAATAAGAACTTGTATTGATCTAATTAGTGTTTATGTTGTAACAAAAATAGAGGCGAACAGAAAAGAGACCCTGAGTAGCAATCTAGACATTGTCTATGAATCGCTTCAGTTAGAATAAAATATGAGTGTTGACTTGAAAAAAGAATATTACTGTGTACCAACATCATAATCTTTTTTCTTACTACCAAACTCATCTCTTTTAAGGTTAAGATAAGGGGTAAGATTTCTTCTAGGTCGGGTGACGCTAGACTTTTACTTAGCCAAGTCTCTCTTTGCTAAGACCAATAGTTTTTCCTTCGTTTCTTTTTGCTTTTGATTTATTGTTCTTTGTTATTTTTGTTATTCTAATAATAGATAACAATGGATAAGCTATGTAATCCATTTAAGGATGCAGCGCTAATTGAGATAGAGAGTGAGGATGATGAGGAAGTGCTAGAAACATGTTATTGTTTGATTGCAAGCTATATGGGGGCACGAAACCCCTCTCTCTGCCATTAAAGAGGCTTTACATATACCATGGAAGGATTTGAGAATGGTACAATACAAAGCTCATTAATATTTTCATGTTCTATTTTGATGACCCAAGTAGAATTGAGTGGGTGCTCAACCGTGAGCTATGGAATGTAAACAATAATCTTCTAGCACTACAACCATATAGGATAGGTACTAGAATAAATGAAATTTATTTTCATACTATTCTAATATGGGTTCAAGTTCATGATGCTCCTCTAGTTTGGTTGATTGATAAAAAGATTTGGCCCATTGCTACTATTGTTGGGGAGATAAAAAAAGTGAAAATTTTAGGCAGAGCATCAAAGCATCTTCATTTTGCTAGAGCTAGAGTTGAGTTAAATATCTCTAACCCACTATTGTCAAGTTCTTGGATAGGTTGTGCAAATAAAACACCACTCTGGGTAGAGTTTCGGTATGTAAAACTACCATTATTTTGTTTCTTTTGTGGTCGAATTGGGCACGATGAGAAAATAAAATTGGCTAAAGAAAATAGGGGAAACTTAACTGAATATTTTGGATCTTGGCTTTGGGCTACCAAATTCAAACCTAGTCTACAATTAATAGTTGAGATGTTAAAACCAAAACACTTGGAGGGCTCTAGTGTCAATATAGGGTTGGTGGTGGATCAAAGGGTAAGACAAAGACAATCAGACAATGGAATGGGTGCTAAAGGTAATATTTTTAATCGTGCTCAAGGGTCTCTTTCCCCATGTTGTTCGGACTAAAGATTCAAATTTTCTACGAGTAATATAGATAAGAGGAAATATGGTAGCAAAACAATATTGATACATATAGGGATAATGATAGGAACCCTATATTATCTATTAATCTACATAGTGGGTCAGCAGTGGTGGCACCTGATGAGTCTAAATGCTTCAGAACTGAGGATATGCCAATGATAAAAAGCCTTTATAGTAGCAACAAGGTACAGTAAAATGAATGGATTTGTTTGGACTATATTCTAAACAAAAAAATTGAAAGTGGATGGGACAAACATGATTGGGAATGGCACAATTTAAGATGATATAATGGCAGATTCAACAAATAATTTTGATTATACCTTAAGGACATCACATGTGAAGGGGTCAATGGAACCATGTCATGAGTAATGAGTCTTTTATTAAGTTGGAACCTCTATAGTATAGGAAATAAGAGAGCGTTCTTGGCACTTAAGGAACTAGTTAGCAATAATAATGCTCATTTGGTTTTATTTGTGAAACTTGTTTTAATCATAGGTAGGCTGAACAATTAAGAGTTAATCTTGGCTTTGGTGGTTGTTATGTTGTGGAAAGAAAAGAAGATGGTAGAAGAGGGATTGATTCTTTTTTGGCAAGAAGGTCTTGAGGTTACTACTTTGTCTGCTAATGATGGGCTTATTAATTATATTGTTTGTGCACCTTTGGTAATAAGTGGTACCTTATTGGCTTTTATGGTCATCCTAATAAAACCCAACCTATCTTCTCTTGGGATTTAATTCAAAAGTTCCACAGTAATAGTATGCTCCCATGGTTAGTATGTGGTTATTTCAATGAAATTATGAATAATGGTAAAAATTTTAGAGAGTCGTCTAGAGCTCTCTATTTAATGCGTAATTTCTGTCAAGCCTTGGCTAATTGTAACCTAAACTCCTTAGAGAATGATGGTTGTTTGTTTACTTGGAACAACTACCGAAATGGCAATGTCAAGGTTCGCTTGGATCAGATTGTTACTACTAATTCATGGTGTGCACTACTGTATACTTGTCACTACCTCGACCTCTCTACGGCTATAGCAATGAAGTGTATAGGACATTGGTACTATAAATAAATAATTAAAAAAGAAGCAAGAATCATAAAAGGCGATAGTATTGTAAGGGTCCTCAGATTGGAAAATGCTATCTAACCTCAGACAGAGCATTGAAAACTTATTGTGTAAAGATGAGCAATATTGGACAATGGGCTAGAAAGAATTGGCTTAAGTAATGGGGATTGTAACTTAGCATACTTTCATGCTTGCGCTAGTCCGAGAAGGACTCAAAACCACATTGTTAGAGCATAATTAGCTTTAGGTATGGTTGCAACACAATAGAGGGACATTTACAAGTTAGATTACAATTTGGTAGTTGAACCTATAATTAATAATTTGAAAACACAGTTTAGTCCTTAACAACACCAAAATTTGAACCAACTTTTCACAAATGATGAAGTACAACGTTCCTTGTTTGTTATGAAGCCTGATAAAGTGCATGGTATGGATAGAATGTCGGTAATGTTTTTCCAAAAATATAGGGATATTGTTTGGCCTAAGTTAAGTGTTACATGTTAATCTTTTCTAAATAGTGTTGATGATATTATTCAGATTAACAAGACTGTTATTTCACCTTTTTCTAAAGTACAAAACCCACCAAAAATCACAGATTGGATACCTATCAACTTATGTATAGTTTTTAACAAAATTATAGTTAAGATACTATCCAATATACTGAAAATTTTCCTTCATGATTTGATTAGTGACTCTCAAAATCCTTTTGTTCTGGGTCGGAATATAATGGATAATGAAATAGTTGCATATGAGATGATGCACACAAGCAATACCCACTTATGTCATGAGTATTTTTAAATTACCCAAATCACTTTACAGCAAACTTGAGTCTATGATTGCTTGATATTGGTGGACAAACTAGAAGGAAATTTATGGGAGGCATTAGTTGTCTTAAATAGATTTATGCAAGCCGAAGTCATTGGATGGAATAGGTTTTTGTAAAATGGAGGATGTCAATTAAGCATTAATAGCAAAATAATTTTGGGGCCTTATCAAAGCCCCCACCTTGCTAGTTGCATAGAAATTAGTGAAGAGATATGATGTCTCATCTTCCCTACTCCTTTCTCAATGTACAACTCTGTTACGTCCTGCTCAAATTGTCCCTTAAAATCCAAAGAAATGGTGGTTGCCTAAAGGATCTAGACTTTTCTAAATGGAAAAGTTCTAGAGTGGCCTAGAGATGTCTAGAAGGAGCTAGAGTTGGATGGACTCAACTCAAGCCTTGAAGACTCTAGAATGTCCCAGAGTATACTAGCATGTGCTAGAAGGGGTTGGAATATTCTAGAATGTGCTGGATGGTTCATGAAGGATGTAGAAGCCTCTAGAAGCTTCCAGAACATCCTGGAACTTGCATGAAGGAACTAGATAATCCTAGAAGACTTTAGAGTTGGCTAGACTTGACTAGAAGGTCCTAGAACCTTGTGGCACATTGTAGATAAAACTAGAACTATATTCTTATACATTCTAGACATAAAAGGATCTAGAAAGTTATGGCATAGTCTTAAGCTTGGTATCACACTATAAATAGACCTATTGGTCTTCATTTGTAATCATCTTGGGAAATTTTAAGACAACCTCTCTAAAGAACAATACAAGGCATTCTTTACAAACTCTCTCTCTTTAGTTCTTGCTTTGCTCTTGAATCATCTAAATCTCTAAGGCTTTTTCTAGTCTCTTTGGAGTGTTTCATTTGGGTTGAAAGGCAGGCTTAGTGCAATGGACCGTGCTAAGTGCCGCATTATCACTATCCTTGGCATAATGAAGAACAGTGCCCCAGCTACACCAAGTGTTGAAGCTCTACCAATGGAACGTGGGCGTGAGGAAGTTCAGAAACCACCAAAGGAATCTCGAGACAAGTCGAAAGACATGATTTCTAGCTTAGAAGCACATGTTGGGAGTGCGTAGGATAGCTTAGAGGAGCTGTTCGACTGGGTGGACAACTTGGTGGAATGTTCCAATAGCTTCGAGGCCAAGGATGTGGATATCCATGTAGCAGTCAAGATGTCCCTCAATGAGGTAGATGATGGGTTAAGGCAAGAGATCGATGGGTTGAAGGCCGAACTTGCCAAGGTAAAGGATCTTGTCCAAAGAGAAATTGCTCATGTGTTACTTAGAGTGGAGGATATGGGGGTGACCTAGCTTTTTGTAAGTGGGCTATGGCCTCGGGAACTAGCACAACCACCATCATTGAGGCCAAGACGGTGGATGTTCCCAAGCCAAAGACCATAAAAGGGATGATGATTACAATGGATTTATATAGGGTTAAAAATGTTGCAAAAGAGAGATCATATAGTCAGGTGCCACGCCATGCATTTCTTTTTACACCACAGTATAAGCCAGCTTGCAACACTTTTGAATCTAGATCCGATTAACCTGTACCACAGCACACAAAAACCATCATCTCAACACACATGTTACTGCGCTTTTAGAAATCCTTTTGTATCTTACCCCCTTACATTAATTTTGGAACAAAATAAAAGCTTACATATGTTATTCTTTTATGTTTCTTGGTTGTAATGGAGTGCTTCAAGATATTATTCTTCAAGTGTTTATTAGTTGAATCAATTTCAAGCTATAAATACATGAAAAAAACAAAACATATTCATGATTTCGAAAAGAAAGATTTGTTAAAATGATGATAAACTTATGCAAATACAAATCTATTTTAACATTTAAAATGAATAAAATCACGTTATATTCAATGCTTTTAAGCACTCATTATAACGCCTAACCAGATTCTTGCTAGTCTCTATCAAGAAAAGTGAAAAATTAAAAGCAAAAATTAAATAAAATTAAATTATCTTAAATCATTTCCGTAGATTGACACGGTATTTAGCATATGCAGTAAGCCTTTAAAGGTTGCCCTAGTTGAGTTTTAGTCTTGTGAAAGCTTTTAGAGACGATACCCATAGACATCATACTAAAATGCAAAAATTCGAAAACAAATGACAAAAATAAACAAATAACAAAGTAAAAATCTAAAAAAAAGATAAAAAATAAAATAGCAAAATTTTCTCATGCTTTTAATCTCTTTTAAGTTCACAATTAAAATTCAAAACATATATTAATTTTACATCCTAAACATTCATCATCTATTGTAACAATTAGTGGAAAATCATATTCATATCCACGTCAAAAGGGCATCAATATTAACTTGCCTAATTTTAGTGTTTGGAATTCGAATTCGTTTCAATTATAAACCTCACAAGTCATACTTTCAATAACACTAACCATATGGGTTCAAACACTCATTCAAAGTTGTATGCAAATAGAGTTTATGTAAATAAATGCACTAATAGATTCACACATGTTTAAAGAATAAAAGGCTCAAAATAGTGTATAAAATCGATCTCATGAAAGAAATCGAATGAAAGAATTTATGAAAAAAATTACATATTATTTTCTTATATCAATCAAAATCATTAAATAATTTTATTTTAAGTTATATGCCTTTTGGAGATAAAGAAAATGCAATGATTTTTAAGGGATTCATTTCCTATTTTCCTTTTATATTTAGCCATTTCTTATAATTTTGTGGGATTTTCTAGGTCAAAGTATTTAGTTTATACTTATTCATTTTTTTCTCTTTTATTCTTCTCTCTCTCTCTCTCTTAGAGATATTCTTTTCTTTTTTTAAGAGAGAGGATCTATTGTACATTGTACATATTTTGTATGATTTGACAAGTGTTTAATTTTGACTTTTCATTACATTTAAGTAACCTCATATATATAACTTTTTTGGAAGTCTTGCATGAACGAAGAAAGTCATACTTTTAATTTCTACTTAAATCAATCAATTTAAACAATAACAGTAAATATATGGAACTTTATGAGATGTAAAAATCCTAGTATTCAATGCAAAAACGTAAAGAGATCATTAAAAATTTGAATTGATAAGAAGAGTAGAAAAATACTATCATTTAAAATAGAAAGATAAAAGCTCAAAATATTCTCACAATATAATCTTCACTATTTGATTCCTAACCAATTTTGAGTTTATTGTAATTTTAATATTTTATCATGAAGTAAAATTTATGACAAAACTAACTAATTATCAAATTACTCTACTATATCTTCAATAAATTAATTAAAGTTTAAAAAAGATTTATTTATTTACTTAAAATTAACTAAAAGACATGATAATTTTTGCAAAAAAAAATTTAAAATCTAATATAAAATTCCTAAATCAATAAAAGCAAACAAATGGAAATATGAATATATAAAGAATTAAAAATAAATGAAAATGTAAACAATATTTAACAAAATATATATAAATTACTCAAATTTATGTACATATAAATTTTTCTACCCTAATTTAGAATTTATATTACCCTTAATGTACAGTTATAAATTAAAGATAAAGAGTAAAGAAAAAAAAGTTACCCTTTTTGCTGAAAGTGTTCAAGTATATATGTGAAAATGCAGTTGCATCCATCATTTCAAATATTTTAATTACATAGATAGAATATTGTGTACTTCTTACACATCTCAATAAATAATTATAAATTTAACAGTTCTAAATATAACAAACATTTTATCATCACATTACAGGATATAAAACAAAATAAATTACATGAAACAAAAATAAACATAATATCAAAAACAAAAATAATTAAACTAAAATTCAAACCATAAAATAAAACAAAATACATGTAAATAAAAATAAAAACTCATAAAAATTTTTGAAACAAATTTGGAGCTTAGTCTTCCATGCCATCCGATCCTTGTTCTCCATAATGTTATCATGATTGTTCTTATAGTGTAAAGTTGAAATCATAATATTGATACTCAGGTGCTACTAAATAGCTTGAATCCATGCCGAGATGGTTAAGTTGTAATCGATTCATTTCATACACGAAACAGTTACGATTCACTTGATCACGATATTATTGATTTAAAAATGCAGCTTGTTGCACAGTGTAGGCTTGATGATATTTTTCCATATAGGTCATTCTTTCACCTAAATGATAAATTTCATCTTTCATATTCATCTTAGATGAAAAAGTGGCCCCTTTATCCCGTTGGGCATTGTTTGTACTAGAAGTTAGTTCATCGTAATATGTCGTATTTAATAATTCTCCAGGTTAAAATATAACATGACCTTTTGAGTAGATCACCCTATTTTTTTACATAAAGAAGTAATGAGATGGGAGAAAAGGTAACTCAATCAATGGTATTATATTTCCAACATCTATAGAAATTTTAGATGTTATAGCATACAATAATATTGCCTACTCTCTGTCCATAGAGTTGTAATGTTTTTAGGGCATTAGGCTTGAACAAATAAAGTATTGTCATATGTAGGCAACCTTATCCAAATACTTAGCTTCAAAGCCCTTAGGTTTTCCACCGACATAACCCCACTCGACCCTTTCCAAAGTTAAGTTTTCAATTACTGTAACAAAGTCGACATTACCTAAATAAGTTTCATACTCACCCTGCCCAATATTCATCAACACATAATGAGCATTCATAACAGTTGGCTCTAATAGGACTAGTACATTTCATACTTTAACAATATTATCAACAACATCGGGATATTTACATAGAATTCCGAAATAATTGATTTTATAACGGCATTTGGTTCTTTAACAAACCTTTTCCATCATAATAGTGTTATTACATTTGAAATTCTATCAAATTGGGCATTTGACCCCACATTGAAGTCCATATCCCTTTTCACTATAAAACGTTTTTTCACTTCTACAACTTTATCAAATCATAATTTGGCATTATCATAATCCTTAGAAGTTAATACCCATTTTTCTCAATTTTTTCTACAACCTTTTGGTGCCATTTTTAAAAAATCAACAATATCTAAATCCAAAGGTTCTCATACAATCCAGATAAAACAACATAAAATAATTTATTCTAAAATCTTTTCCTTATCCCATTTTGTCCAAATTAGGGTTGGGAACTCTTTTTAATCCAAAAGTTTTAAGACTTAAATTCTAAATTTTTTATTATTTACTTGTGTTGTTAAGGATGATGAATTTCAAAAACATTTTTTTTGAAGACGATAAATATTTTTTGATGAGTTGATAGTTTTTTCAAAAAATATTTTATGGAATGTCTAGGAAATAATTAGGAATGAGATTTTTGTAAAAATATTTGAAAGAAAATGAAAGAAAGGTGTGATTTTTGAGGGATTTATGGTGTTTGGGGGGAGAAAATGTAGGATTTTGTTAAGAAAGTGATCAAATGTGAGAGATAAATAGATGAAAATGCATCAAGGTTGGTATTTCTAGATAGAAAATGTATGCAGGCTGCGATGCAAGTTAGAGCATGTTGCGGCACAAGCTTTAGAAATCTTATCCTAATTTGAGTAGAAAGATCAGCACTGCAGTGGGATAAATTTTGTACCATAATGCATGTAGCCCTGTTCTTCTCACTAATTTTTATGATACCCTTTTTTATATATATTTAAAATACTAGTATATAACTATCTAAAATAAAAAAATAAAAAAAATCTATACTTAAATAAAAAATTAAATGAATAAAAAATAAAAATAATTATAACTATGAAATAAAAATAAATTAAATTAAAGAAAAAATAAAAGTAAATAATGGGGTAATTGTTAGTAGTATTTCTAGCCCTATTGATTTGAGCTCTAGGCGAATGGAGGATTGTTTTGTCTCTAGGATAAATTAGGATGATTCCTTCACCCTAGATTATATGTATTTATATTGGGATCGTACCTAAGTCTTGGTTGGTAACCCCCCAATGTATTAACCAGTTTAGGTCTACTATTTGCTTCTCCTTGGTAGAGACATGTATCAATATTATCTCCCAAAGTACTATACAATCCACATTGTTCTTTATTGGGTGTGGCACGTGTGATGAGAAGCGCAACTTACTTGGTTAGTTACGTAAGATGCATCTATACTTCTATACTGGATTCGATTTCATGGACTTTATCCCTTTTCACTCAAGAGCTTTTTTGTTGGGAATTAGCACCTAACACTAAAGAGATTATAAGTCTCTAAGATTGTCTTTTCTCTCATTGCTTCTCCCATAACATTGTCAACGATGAACTGACATTATTGTTCCAATCCATCCTAGAAAAAAAAATTATGTAGTTGTAGATATGATAGGGGTACTGAGTGAGGAACACTTTTAATCTATCCCAAGCTTTATGGAAAGTCTCTCCCTCCATTTGAGGAAAATTAGCAACTTTCCTCTCAACTTTGATGTTTCTTTATGGGAATAGAATTTTTTTCATGAATTTATTGTGTACATACTTCTAGATCATCAAGGAACTAAAGGGAGTGACACCAACTAAGCTTTGGATTTATCTTTGATGGTATAGTGGAAATATTGCATTATAAGCTATTCCTTGTAAGTACACTGAAAGCGAATATTTTGACTGTGGAATACAAGTTCATGATGAAAGACCAAGAGTCTTCATTAGGCAATCCATTAAAGAAGGGCAACATGAAAAAATGAATATTTCTCAATTCATAATTCCTAGTTTCCTTACCTAGTTGGATTAAGGCACTAGCAATGCCAATGACTTTCATTACATACTTTTTCATGGTGGTCACCCTAGGTTGTTGATTTTCCCTCCAAATTTTTGGTTTAAAAGGAAGGTTTAGGTTTGGTTCTATGTGTTGCTCAAATGAAGGCTATTTGATCTCAAATTCCAACCTTGTTGACAGTTCTTTTGATCTATTAATACTATTTATGTAAGGAGTGAGAACATACCTAAAGATTTCCTACTTCGCATAAACTATTTAAAACAAAAATTAAGATCATTTGTCAAGTAGAAAAAATAAAAAGATTAAATAAATATAAAAGTTTGTTACAAATAATTTATTATATAAACAATTTATGATACAAAAAATTTATGATATAATTTATATAATACTTACATCAATTATATTAAATATCACATGTTTGTATACATAAATACTAAACATAAAATAATTAAAACCAATAAAATTAAAAAATTAAAATTTAAAATAAAATAAAAATAATTGAAAAAATAATTTTAAATAATTAAAAGAAAAAAATTAAATTAAAGATCAAAAGTTTTTATTTTAAAATATTTTTAAAGATATTTTTTTAATTTTTAATTTTTTGAAAATTTGAAATTTAAATATCTAAAGTTATTTTTAAAAAATTAAAATATTTATAACACAATCTTTTTTTTTAAGATTTTGATAACAAAATTTTAAAAACGACATTCGCTCTCGACAATAGCGTTAAAAACTTGATAATGCTCGAGTTTTGCATTTATAAAATAGTTCATAAATACTTGAATAATTTTGTAAGAAGTGGTAAATATACTTTTAAGTTCAGTCTAAAGAATAATTATGTGGCTTTTAAATAACTCAAAAAATTCTTGAAAATGAAAATTAAACTTAAACATTTTGTCACAAAGTTTGGGTTTTAAATAATTATAAACTAAGGAGAGATTCAACAAACATAATGCAAATAATATTTATACTCAATGGAGAATTTATAGGATAGATTAATTAGTTAATCATGATTACTCGATATTAATTAGGTTATTAAAGTATGAATTAAGATTATTAGTTATTTCTTATATATACTGTTTGATATTAAATGTATAAGAGATACACGACCTAACCAATGTTAGTACCTCGCTACTCTACAACAAGGTTATAAGGATGATGGCTTAACGATGGCCCAGACCTGATGAGCTCAATAAAGCATACAACATAGCCAATTAGATCATCTCGTTATTGCTCCAGGAGATCTTAGAGATCAAGCCCTAGTGGTATTGTAAGATCCCTATGTGACTTCGGTCTTTAACCTATATTGACGACCTGGGAAATCTACTTGGGAACCTTAAGCGATCTGAATATAAAGATCAACCTATGCAAACGCCTATGATGACCTATTTTCTGTTTATTAAATCATATGTAATTATCATGTATCCAGGTCGCTAAATACATAACCACCCTATGTGCCTAAGAAGTTATATATATACCTCTTTAATGAAGAGAATACAAGATCCAATTCAGATACCAAATTTCTCACTTCTCTCTAAAATCACTAAAATTCCTAACATAAAAAATTCTCTCCAAACATATACAAATAAAAGATTAACTATATCTATTATTTTTATTAATTAAAATCACTTAATGCGTTCGATTGGATTTATTA
This sequence comes from Hippophae gyantsensis, assembly GCA_030763125.1. Lineage (NCBI taxonomy): Eukaryota > Viridiplantae > Streptophyta > Magnoliopsida > Rosales > Elaeagnaceae > Hippophae > Hippophae gyantsensis. The sequence goes on from CM061028.1 coordinate 32,242,499, forward strand.
GTTAATTTTAATTAAATTATGTTTATTTTCTAAGAGATTAATAGACCATTTAATTGTCGCCTTTCGTAGGATCTAACAATTTAAACTCTCATAAATGTGTAAAGTTATGTTAGTGATTTAAGTATTTGAAAACTAACTTTTAGATTTTAAATCTATTGTAAAAAATATGTCGTCAATATATTTTTTATTAATAAATCTTAAAGAAATATTTGAAATAGATTATGACTCTAAAAAATATTTAGATAATTACATCTAATATCTAAGAGCATTACTTTAAATGAGATTCTTATAATTAAATCTTAAATATAACTCTCGTGTTACTTACAAAAGTACTTCGTCAATATATTCTTCTTTAACAAACTTCATTTAAATCTTGATAAAGAAATACAACTTAATTCATTTTATAAAAAAATGTTTACCTACTTTAATATTCACAAGCATAATAAAATTACTGATATCATATAGTATTTTCATCCAAACATGCTTAATTTTATAAATGATCATTAAATTAAATATAATATTTAGAACAACATATAAAATTAATCCAAAAATAGGAGAGTACTTTTAAATTAAATCTCAAACATATCCTTCCAATTATAGATTTTCAGTATTGTTTCTGTATCTTAAAAACCTCCAAACAAATTTATCAATATTTTTTTTTGAATTAAAAGAAAACTATTATATAAACTAAACTATTTTCAACTCTCAAAGTTGAGAGAAGAACTCTGAAATTAAGAAAAGAAAAACTTAAGAGAAAACTAACAAATCAGCTAAAGAAAGAACTGATGAGATTAGAAAGGATGATGATTACAATAGGTTTTAGAGGTTTATATAGGGATAGAAAATGCTGCAAAAGAGAGAAAGTTATGTATCCTATAGTTGTGTGTCGTGGCATGCATTTCTTCTACACCGCAGCATGAGTCAGCCTGTAATGCACTTTAATCTAGATCTGATAATCCCGTGTTGTGGCACACAAAACCCTTCATCACTCCATACATGTTTCTGCACTTTTAGAAATCCTATTGTATTTCATCCCTTTACATTGGTTTTGGAACATATGTTATTCTTTTATGTTTCATGTTTGCAAAGGAATGCTTTTAGGCACTATTTCTTTAAATATTTATTAGTTGAATCAGTTTAAAGCTAATAATACATGAAAAATAATAAAACATATATGTGATGTCGAAAATATAAATTTACTAAAATGATGTTAAAATTATGCAATTATGAATCTATTTTGACATTTAAAATACATAAAATCAAGTTATATTTAATGCTTTTAAGCACTTATCAACTATCAGTTTTTGAAGTCAGGTGAAAAACTATGGTTTCCATAATTTTGGTACTTTAACTTGTGGCATAGTTACGCATGACATATTACGAGGGTAGCCATGGACATGAAGATTCACTACTATATGATATTTTTTCCAAATATATCCCATTATCATACATAAGCTTTGAAACCTTGTTATACAATCTTCTTTGTAGAAAAGTCAAATGAAACAAGATCTGGTATTTTCTATCCCTAAACTCCAGCCACTTAACCTTTGATTTGTGTTCTCAATACATCTCCTCCTACATCCTTAAATAATCAAGATCCTTATTTAAAGCTTTCTATTCATCCCATGCATGTTGGAGAACTATTAGGCTTAGCCTATTCGAGCTAATTAGATTTTAACTCCTTAATGACTCGCTCAGAATTTCCTCAGCATGTATCAACGTATCTAATAAGTACACGTGTTGGTTACTATAAAAAAACACATGTTGGATAAGTTGTATACCTAATTAAGGAAAAAATTTGGGTGTCCTTTGTTTGAAGTAGCCGATTTTAAATTCTTGAAAAGTTCTATATAGCATAAACAAAGTCGTTGTACCTAAGGCCAACTACCAAATGAAGATAGATCAATCTCTCTTTTTTCCTTTTCTTTTATTTTCTAAAGAACCATTTATCTGTGCCCTTTCACGAGGTTGAGCCTTCAAAGCTTCCAAAAGCTAGTCATTGTCTATAGAAACCAAGTTTTCGTGCAGTGAGGAAGTGTTTGTTTGGTTAGTGAGCCATCTCTCTTTTTCATTTTTCTTTTTCTTCTTTTTCCTTCCATCTTCACCTCTCTACTATATATTTATCCTCCTATAGAAAAGAGCTTTTCTGTGGGAGATTCTCTCAAGTAGGCTACCTTTTCTCTTCTTTTTCCTTCCATCCTCCACTTAGTGTTTAATTACAAATTTTTAATAGATATGATTTTTTTTGTTTTGTATATTTTAATGTGAAAAATGTCTCTTTCATTTGTTTTACAATCTTATTGTGTTATATGTTATATTGTTTCTTCCTACAATCATGAGCCTCGTTATGTTATCATTTTAGACTGTTTATAACTTAAGTTGTTGCTCATGATTGCTTTATTTCCTTAACTTTTAAGTTTACGTGTTTGAATATTAATGAAATATTTCATTTTGGTTTAAAGAAAAGTAATTTCTAATTCTAAGACTTACATAATAAGCTTTTGTCCAAAAAAATTAATTTAATAAATACTTGAATTCTTAAGAGAAATTTGAATGAAACTTTTCTCTAATTTTCAATATCATTTTCTTGTTTCCTTTGTATTTTTTTTATAGAAAAATTAGAAATTTCATTAATTAATTTATTAAAAATGGAGAATCTAAATACATTATAAATTATAACAAATAGACATACTACATTATAAACATCATTATCACTACTACAATACATACATATAGTCTCGAACATTTAGCCTTAATTTTTTAAAAATTGAAGCCATAGATATACCCTATGGTCTCAATTATTTAAAAACCGAGGCCATAGATATACCCTATGGCCTCTATTATTTAAAAACCGAGGTCATAGATATACCCTATGATCTTGGTTATTTAAAAACCGAGGCCATAGACATACCTTATTAATTTTCTCTCTTTTACACCAAATTAACACCAAAAAGTTTTATCAAATTTTCCCCCTTTTTTCCTCTCTTTTTTTCCTTCTCTTTTTTTCTTCCTTTTTTCCCTTTCTCGGTCCTACTCACGCTAAAATCCTACGATTTTCATGTAGAGCATATATATATAAATTCTTTTCAGAGATGAGATTAATTGACCCTCTCTGCCGCTCTGCATCTCGTCTCACCATCCTCGTTCCCTTGTTTCTTTTCCCCTCACATGCTATAGATGTATTTACCCATCGCACGAATGATCTGTTGTTCCTCCTTTACCCTCTCCGAACTTAATAATCTGATTCCGACATGGATGAGTTAGGTTTGATAGAAGTCGAGGATGATCTCTTCGGATTCACTCTAACTGAGATATGCATATTCAAATTTTGTTTATTAGGTAATCATCCCATAGCTTCATTCATTATTTGACATCTTTAATGTTTTAAAAAAATGCAATTATTTTTTTAGAAATTGTTTGATTCAACCAGTGTAGTTCTCTTGCTGCCTAGGTCTCCGTCCCGACCATAATAAAATGAATCGACCATCATATCATAGGTGGGTTGGCATCGATGACCTCAAATACGACATCAGGGATGATGATCAAGCTTTCGAAGCCCTAGATGACCAAAATGATGATGAATAAAATGGAGGCATGATAGCAAGACCAATTAGTATGCTTATTCTAGTAAATTGGTTTTCCTTTTGTAAATTTTACTTGTTAAGATTTAGTGTTAGCTAATGTGAGATATCCTTTTGTAAATTTTACTTCTAAAGCTGCTATTATTGCTCATTTTAGATTTAAAATAGGTGGTCTCATCTTTTTTGCTATCCAAAATTTTTGTGGCAACTTAAGCTAATCTAGCTAACCTTGTGCAACACATTTTTTCCCTCCAATCCATCTGGTTTTACTGATTCTATGCCAAGTAAATCATATTGACCTAACCATTAATTTTAGGAATTTGTTTGCATAGGAGGAATGATGTCCTAAAATCGCAATTGTTGCTAGGATTATGATGCAACAACTAGTGTATATGGATGATATGATTTATGTTCCTTAGAAAAACTAGATGAAGAAAGGTGGCCTTGATCTTAAGGTTGAGCCAAGCTCGATGGTTAATGATGCTCTGTCTACTACAAGTGATCGAACTGGACTAGTGAATATTTCTTCAAGTGGCATTGATTGAGTTTCAAAGGTATTAATTGATGTTTCTGTCTTTGGTTGTTGCAGGGATGCTTCTATGGTTAATGTGTCTTTTATTTCAGTTGTTCTTTGAATTGGGCTATTGAATTAAAAAAAATCTTTTGAAATTTTAGATTAGGTAGTTTTGTGATCTTAAATTTTCAATTGTTGATCATTTGTTTTAAAGACGCTCCTCAACTAGCTTATGTGCTGAAAGTTATGAAAGATGGACTCAATACTGTACGGAGCAAAGTACAAGCTTTGACTGCAAAGGTAAGATGCAGTTTCAACTTTCAATGACCCTTTATGCTTTTGGATCAAGTAGTTTGAATAGCGAAAAATTGGCCACTCTTTATATACGAAATCGTTATTAAATTTGGTATTGTCTATCCAATCTCGAGAGAATGAAAATTTGTTATTGCCAATACCATGATACTGGTAGATGATGATACTGTTACTACTAAAACCTTCAATTTTGCGAGTTTCCCCTCATATGATAATGATTTAATTTCTACACCATCAACTTTGCAGAATCCTTGTTTTCTTGTTGTAAATCGCTCGTATCAGCGGCAATTTATTGTAGTTGGGATTCTTTTCATTTTTTACTGTTCTTTTGCTTTGGTTTTACCATAAGTATGTGTAGTTTTGTTTTTTTGGATTTTCTTTTGATCATATGTATGTTTATAACTCTATGGCCTCGGTTTTGAATATCTGAATGAGGTACTAACATTGCATAAGCAATTTTTCTTAGGTTCGTGATTGGTATTTGGATTTGTTCCGTGACCTCAGATCATTCCCAAACATTAAGGATACAAGTGATGAATATGGAAGTGCTCCTTTTTCGGCTAGTTCATTATTTCACATGGGTGAGCACTTGTTTCTTTGACAGATATGATCCATCACATTTGCATCTTATGGTGTTTGAGTTGGTTAAGAACTCGTTGCGTGCTGTTCAAGAGCGTTATATAGACTCAGACAGAGTCTCCCTTCCAATTAGAATAATAGTTACTAATGGAATTGAGGACGTTACTATCAAGGTTTCTAAATGCTACATGTTCTATTGTTTTTTTTTTGTGAATATATGTTCCAATATATTGCCTCCTAAACGATCTAATACTAATTCAGTCAGTTGGGCCTCTTTCTTCACAAGTCTTTGATGAAGGTGGTGGTATAGCAAGAAGTGGTCTGAACAAAATTTTCGCACATCTCTACAGCACTACTCAAAACCCTCTGAACAAGAACGCAGATCTTGGAACAACCGATTCAGTAACAATGGCTAGATACGGATATGGGCTCGGTATTTCGGAAGGGACTAACAGATTATCTCCATGGATGGATATGGTAAGTTTTGATTATTATTGTTCAATGGTTTGATTTTTTCCTCATATTGTTTATTTAGAGTGTGTCGACTCTATTAAAAGTTTTTTTATACTAAAAATGCACTTCTGAATCAAACAAAAGAGATTCTCCAGAAGTGCTTTTAAGGCCATAAAGTCACTTTTGACTAAAACATAAGAAAACAAAACCCTAGATTTTTTTTTGACTTTGATATTGCTTTTGTTATACTACAACATATACACATAGTAGTGAATTTGATATCCCACCATGCTTAGCAAAATACATATATGCTTGCTTGCACAATTCTTCTTACACATGCATGCACCAATTACATATATGCAAATATTTTGATGTGTGTATGTAACCATTATACTTTCAGCAATTTCAAGGACTTATCTAAATTGCAGTTTTCTTTTTTTAGGTTGTTTTTGTCATGTCGATGTGGTGTAGTAACTATAGTGGTGTAGTAATGTGGGCAAGTAAAATTTTCGAGCACTACTACAAAACAGACTTTTAAAGTCCATTCAGTGAATCGACTATAAATACTATGACTTGAAAATGTAAAGTCGGTTCACACGTTAAACTGACTTTAAATTTTTAATTTTTTTTTACAAAATTTACTCATTTTCTATTATACTCAAATTAAAACTTGTATTCGATCACTACATAATAGCAGAGAAAACCAAAATCTATTTAACAAATAGTTTAAATAATACAAATAATTGAAAAATAAAATATTAATTAATAGTAAATAAATTACCATGTTGTTGTTCTATGTTATTCAAGATTATCATATTCTTTTTCCTGATGTTATAATACAAAACATACATATATATTACAAAAAGTTATATATATAAATAATAACACATAATAACAGAAAAAATATGAATAATAAGTGCGTATAATTAATAGAAATACTTATAAGAGTAAATGAAATGATAAAATAAAATAAATGAAGAAAAAATGGTGTTTTATAAATGAAAAATGGGTATTAAAATGAGTAATTTGTACTTTACCATTGAACATTAATTCTATCAACCTAAATTGTTAATTTTGTAATTTATATAAAAATTAAGTTCAACATTACAGAATAAATGACTCTTTTTTGTGAAATGTGAAATGACGCATTTAACAGGTAAAATAATGAGTCATGCACAGAAAAAGTAAAATTAGTGAGAGCTTTGAAAAACTTAAGAACCAATAAATTAGTGCGTATAATTATGTTTAGAGATGCATATTAAAATGTATGAAATTAAGCGCTGTTCTTACCGTGTGTACAAATTATGAAGCTCTAGTCTGATCAGAATATCATTAACCATGGGAAAAAGGGTGAACAAGCCCACTGTTTTTACTCTTTCAGTTCACTACTACATCTAGGCTTTTAATTAGTTTACAAGCTAAGAATGAGCCAAGTAAAAGAGGCTGGAGAGTGAAATGTGTTAAATGGATTGCATGAAGAGCACAAACTTAGCTCCATATTACAGTTTCAATAGTATTCAAAAAAAAAAAAAGTTAGTTAACTTGAGTAATATACTAAACATATAATTTTATATCTATTTTTGTAATTATATTATTTATGTCGTAACGCATGTCAATATTGCATTAAAAAATCAATTTTTAGAACAATTTTGACCTATGACAAGATATAAAAGGTGTGAGCAAATTTGTAGATATTATTAATATTACCATTCTAATTATACTATTATAATTATCACTATTATAATTATCCTCATTGTTAAGAAAAATATGATCTATTTTTTTTTACAATTTATCCTCGAAGGATATTATCTAATGCTACATATTGTAAAATAAAATAGATTAAAATATATTATCAGGAAATTAGACCACTAATAAGACCCTTATCCTTAGGGTTATTTCTTTGCTGGACAAATCCCCCCAAAGAATATCCGATTGGAGATAAAGATGGAAACAATAAAATGAGGAATGAGAAATAAAAAACAGAGATCAGTATTTTAAATACGAGGTGAGGCAAGGCAAGATTGTATTTCCCGCCCCATTCCTCGTAATTATATATTCTATTTTAATAAATATATAAAAATTTAATTTTTTTATAAATTTAATTATATTTAAATTCAAACTAATCATAAATAATACATTATATATTTTATATTTCATCTTCAATTTTTAATTCTATTAAAACATTAATAATTTTTCTTTTACAAATATTATTTAAATTCTAAAAATCTAAAATCTTATAATTATTTTATAATTTATTGATATTATTTTAAACTAGTTTGTAACAAGATTATATAACTGTTCTTGGATATAAAAAGTTTATGTTGTTCTTGTTATATATATTTTATTTTTCTTCCTTTGGCATAAATATTTTTTATTTTTTATTATTTATTGACTCTAAATTTAATTTATCCAATATAAAATATTTATTATTGGCATACTATTTTTATAAAGTTTCATTTATAATAAAAATATAAAAATTATTAAAAAATAAAAATAAAATTTAAAATATTACTTAAATTTCTGTTTTTTTTTCTTTTGAGGATCCTCATTTTCTACTAGGGATCCTAAATTTATTCCTGTAAAAAATTTAAGTGAGAATAGAAGATAAATTTTAAATTGTTAACAGTGAATAGAGACGGGATCTCTAACCCCGTCCTGATGTGTTGACCCTCTATTAGTAACCAACAACCACGAGTCATCGATGAAGATGAGTGACCAACGATAACAAACGACCGATCGACCTACCGACCAAACCCGAATATACTATAGTGATTATTGTCTGTGTTACTAGCAAAGCTATGGCTCATTTAGTCCAAGTTTAGTTGGGTTGAAGACAATGGCCTTACAACTCTGTAATGGAAATTCACATAGAGTTGGGTTTTGAGCAAAAACAGATACAAATGAATTCGATAAAGTTTTTGTAATATCTCCAGATAAATGGTAATTTGCACAGAATTCCAATCTGTATTAAGATAAGCATTTGTATGGTTTAGAGTTGATCAAAAATGGGTAAAAGTTTTACCAAGTTATTTGTAAAGGTATAAATTAATTCTAAAATTATACAAAGATACATCATTAATATCTTATTTTATACATTAATATATATATAATATTTTTATTGATATCATAAAAAAAGTGGTATAAATATGTGAGATTCTTTACATGAGAATTTGAGATGACATAATAATAAATTTACTATTAAAAAAGCCAAAACTAAAACTATTTCCCTCTTTGTTGTGGTGGGAGTGATAATGTATTACTTTTCTTCTTAAATTGCCCCTAATTCAAAGAATATTCTTTGTATTTTTTTTAATCTTCTGCTGCATTATTATTATTATTATATATGTATATTATAAAGATGTTGTGTTGATAACATATTTATAACACTCTGATCATATAAATAAGATTTATTATGATAAATTGATATATCTTTATTATAAAAAATTTCAACTAAAAAATTTCACTTTAAATATCATTAATTTTGATGCTATTTAAATTAAACCCTAATTAACTAGAAGTGTTTCATGTTTTGATTCTAAATACGGTTTAATGCTATTATATGATATTTTTGTTATAATAAATTTTACAAATATTATTTTATATAGTTTCACTTAAAAGTCCTTATGACTATATAAAAAGTTTAGATGTACACCGTTATCCATTGATTTATTATATTATAATTATGAATATAATTTAAAAAAATTGTGTTATAGGTTTTATGCCGGTAGAATTGTCAATCTATTTCATACAAATTTTATGAAAATGAGATGTATAAATTGTGTTAAACTATTAAAAAAATTTGTGTAAACTAATTTTTCGCTCCCTCTCACTCCTTAATTTTCTAGTTTAGCTTTGCTTTGTTAAAAGTTTTAAAAATTGTTATTCTCAGTTGCCCAACTATTACGAACACAATATTTGTCTCTGGCCAAAAGGTTTATAAAACCTAGTCAATTGGAAACATCTCTCTTTATGTTGAATTAATTGAAAGATATCTAATTTAATTTTTACCGATTAAGTTAGTGATGATCAAATTTTGATTAATTAGAAAATCAATTAATTTTTATTCATAAAATTAAATTTATGTCTGATTAAAGTCCAATCATATTATATTAAAAAATATTATGTTATTATTGCCACATTTTATAAAAAAAAAAAAGGATAAAGCAATGTGTATAAATTAGGGGAGTATATAAAATAAAATATTGTTTGAGATGACACTCGTTAAGGATTGTTTTTATTTTTAACCTATTTATTATTTTTGAATATATATTCTGAAATATTTTTTTTTTACATGCATTAAAAAATATAAAAATTGCTCGAGCTCTAATAATTTGATAACAGATGACCACTTTAATACCTACAAATCTTATTATGCCTTCAAGAAAAATTTTAAGCCACAAATATTATTCTTAAATAGTGTTTAAATGGCCATTATTTTTAAACATATGTTATATTTTAAATATATTTGATTAAAAAATAAAATCTAAAAAAATAAATTGTAAAGATGTCACAAGATAAATTTTTTTATATAAATATATAACACCTGGTACCTTATAAGCAATTCAACGTGTAATACTTTTGGGGAACATATTAATAGTGTTCTGAAAGTTTTTATTTTCTTTACAAATATTCATAATTTGTTTAGAACGTCAAAAGTGTTCTTAAATGTATATTGAATATGATAGTTATTTAATTAATTATACTAAATTAATAAAATAATTAATTAATTATACTAAATTAATAAAATAAAAATGATACTTTTTATTTTCTTCTAGATATAATGATAAAAATAATGATGTAAATAATAATAAAATCAAAATAATTTATAAAAATTTAAAAACTTTGAAAATAAATTATAACAAATAATGTTTATGAACTAATTGAAGTTAATTAAATTATTAGTATCTCATTAATAATAATATTTAATTATTATAAATTTTAATTATATAAATAGTATGTATTTTTTAAATTTTTTAATTATTTATATTAATTTTTGTCAACATTGAATACATAACTCATTCTTATAAATCTGATAACAGAAAACAAACTATTAAGACCTCGAACTATATAGGATGTGGTGACATTTGACTCTCAATTCTTATGTAAATCTGGGTAGTAAGAAAAAGAAGGATACTAATGTTTCTGTTTGTGAGAGATGAAGAGAGATTTAGGAAGAGAGTATAAATTCATGTTATTATAAAGTTCTACCAAGTTGAATAAGTTATGTTATGAGAGAGATATGGTGAACATATATAGGAGAAGTTATACATGTCGACGATCTTTTTTCATAGCGATAAACTTATCTCAATATTAGAGTTAACTCTTTGTAATCATTTTCTTGTTAGATAATTAAGAGATTATATACTAGTTGTTTATCTTATTGAATATTTATATGATATTGATGTTTATTTAGTGACTCATCACTTACTGGACTACCATCAAAGTTATCACTTATTAAGACTTTTCACATCGTTAATTTACACTTAATATTAAGTAAATTAAAAAATATATTTTCAATTTTTTATAAGTAATTGTCAAAATCAATTGAAAATTATTTCTTCCCAATCTAATTAGTTAATAAATTAAACAATCAATAATGAGAAAAAAAAGAGTTTAGATAATATATCAAAATATTAAATATATTTTTTAAAAATTAGCAAATATAATAAATGATATAATTTATGAAATAAATCAATAATATAAAGTTATTTTTAATTCAAATAAAACTTTAATTTTCTTTGTATTTTTTTTACTTATTATAGATTTTTATTTTTAATCTTAATAAACACATTTAATAAATAAATTATTTTTAAAATATTTTTAAAGGATATTTATTATGTGTAGTTAGAAAAACTAATGTCATTATTGACAATGTTATCTTTTACAATATATTTAACTTTAATGTCATTAATTGCATCTTTTCAAACTTTATGAGTATTATAAGTAAAGACAAAAACGTACTAAGATAAGTGATATTTTTCTGGTTCTTGCTTCACATTCTTTAGAGAAATAATAAATAATATTGAAGAAGAAACCAAACAAACAATTCCAAAACAGAACAAAGTCAGATGAAGAATCTCACAATTCTCATTTTCTCGACGAAATTTCTTTTTCGTCAAATACTCAGTTGCTCACTCGTCTAAACATCAATTGTTTTTTGCTTTTTTTGCTCTTTTTTCTTGTTTTGTCAATGTCTAACATCGAGGTTTGATCGTTGGGGGAAAAACTTAAAGAAGCAGTTTCAAATCCTAATGAAAGTCATTTGAAATGAAAAGATGATTACAATTTACTATTACAGATGATATTACTTTATTGTATTTGTTTAAAAAACTTGATGCTTTACAAGTCCTTTGAGGTGAGATGATGATATTCAAATGTCATGTATCCTCGTGAAAAGACTCAATTGTCTTGTACACTGGATTGGTGAGAATGTAGATTATTTTATGAAATTAATAATGTTTTTGACTTAGATTTCATTAAAACTAATATTGTTATGATAAGGTACGTCTTAGTAAATCTTACCAGAATACTAGATATAAATGTTATTTCTTCTCACACTCAATCAATACCTTCTCACATGAGTCAATATCTTATCATAAATTTTATTTTTTACTAAAATTGTATGAATTAAGTAAGACTTATTATTATTGTGATAAGGTATGACCTTGTCATGGAAAGTTGTATCATGACACTCGATGTCAGTTGTTAGCCTTCTCACATTGATTAAATGTTTTATCATATTAGGTCAATACTTTATCATAAATTTTATTTTATTTTATCAAAATTGTTCCAGGATAGATCTTATATCCAAGCGATTTTAGTCTACCAAAATCGTGGAATTTTAGGCAACATTTTATGAGAATTTCATCTTCTTTCCTTGTTTTAATTTCATATATTTTATTTATTGTTTGATTAATTTTTCTATTTCCAAGTTTTTTTAATCTTTTTTTTTTAAATAAATTCTCTTATGTTTCCAATAAGGGTTAAGACAAATTTTTTCCAAAATTTAATCATGGTTATTACATCATATTATTACTCAATTGAATTTCTTTCATGATTTTCTATTGACTGGTTAATATATAAGTATCAAATATAAAATTTTAAGTTTCCCGTGATATTTTTCACATAAGAGACTTTGATCACAAAACTATGAGTAAAACATATAGTAGTATTTCTTTTAGACTTTGACTACTATGTTGAGCTTGACAATTTCTTTCCGCTCATTAGTGAGATGTATTCATGCCTCTCTAATGAGGAAGAAGTACAAAACAGTTTCAACTTTTGAATTTTATCGTAATTTTAATATATTTTTACAAATACATATTTTCTTACAAATATATTAATATACTTATAATATACTAAAAAATATATTTATTAACATATTAGTAATATATACATATTTTTATTCATAAATATTATTAACAATTATTATAAAATATTTGTCACATGATTTCAATAATATTTTTGTAATGCACACATTCTAAAAAAGTCACGAATTTAGTACTTTTTTATTTTATTGAGAATTTTTATAACTTTGCATGTTTTAAATGAAAAATATCGGTGGTATTTTTATTTTTTAATAGTTTTCTTCTCACCATATTTTAGTGCTTAAATAATGTTTTAATGGATTTGTAAAAACCTCAACTCTTAAACATTAATCAAAAGATGTAGGAGATTGAGAAGAATTAGAGAGTCTTGAACCCTGAACCCGATCTTCTTATAACAGCATCAAAAAAGATTGTAATAATGGAAAGTTATAAGACAATAAGAACTTGCATCGATCCAATTAGTGTTTATGTTGTGACAAAAATAGAGGCGAACCGAAAAGAGACCCTAAGTAGCAATCTAGACACTATCTATGAATCGCTTTAGTTAGAATGAAATATGAGTTATGACTTGAAAAAAGAATATTACTGTGTAGCAACATCATAATTTTTTTCTTACTACCAAACTCATATCTTTTAAGGTTAAGACAAGGGGTAAAATTTCTTCTAGGTCGTGTGACATTAGACTTTTACTTAGCCAAGTCTTTCTCTGCTAAGGCAAATAGTTTTTCCTTGGTTTCTTTTTGCTTTTGATTTATTGTTCTTTGTTATTTTTCTTATTCTCATAATAGATAACAATGGATGAGCTATGTAATTGGTTTAAGGATGCGGTGCTAATTGAGATAGAGAGTGAGGATGATGAGAAAGTGCTAGAAACATATTATTGTTTGATTGGAAGCTATATGGGGTACGAAACCCCTCTCTCTATGATTAAAGAGGCTTTACATATACCATGGAAGGATTTTAGAATGGTACAATACAAAGCTCCTTAACATTTTCATGTTCTATTTTGATGACCAAAGTAGAATTGAGTGGGTGCTCAACCGTCAATCGTGAAATGTAAACAATAATATCCTAGCACTACAAACATATAGGATAGGTACTAGAATAAATGAAATTTCTTTTCGTACTATTCTAATATGGGTTCAAGTTCATGATGCTCCTCTAGTTTGGTTGATTGATAAAAAGATTAGGCCCATTGCTACTATTGTTGGAGAGGACAAAAAAGTGAAAATTTCAGGCAGAGCATCAAAGTATCTTCGTTTTGCTAGAGCTAGAGTTGAGTTAAATATCTCTAACCCACTATTGTCGGGTGCTTGGATACGTTGTACAAAGAAAACACCTTTATGGGTAGAGTTTTGGTATGTAAAACTACCATTCTTTTGTTTCTTTTGTGGTCGAATTGGGCACGATGAGAAAAGAAAATTGGTTGAAGAAAATAGGGGGAACTTAACTGGATATTTTTGAGCTTGGCTTCGGGTTGCTAGATTCAAAACTAGTCTAGAATTAGTAGTTGAGATGTTAAAAGCAAAACACTTGGATGTCTCTAGTGTCAATATAGTGTTGGTGGTGGATCGAAGGGTAAGACAAAGACAACCAGACAATGGAATGGCTGCTAAAAGTAATATTTTGAATCGTGCTCAAGGGTCTTTTCCCCCATGTAGTTTGGACTAGAGATTCAAATTTTCTACGAGTAATATAGATAGGAGGAAATATGGTAGCAAAACAATATTGATACATATAGGGATAATGATAGGAACCCTATACTATTTGTTAATCTACATAGTGGGTTAGCAGTGGTGACACCTGATGAGTCTAAATGCTTCAGAATTGAGGATATGCCAATGATAAAAATCCTTTCCAATAGCAATAAGGTACAATAAAATGAATGGATTTGTCTGGACTATAATCTAAGCAAAAAATTGAAAGTGGATGGGACAAACATGATCAGGAATGGCACAATTTAAGATGATATAATGGTAGATTCAACAAATACTTCTGATTATACCTTAAGGACATCACATGTGAAAGGGTCAATGGAACCCCGTCACGAGTAATGAGTCTTATTAATTTGGAACCTCTATGGTACAGGAAATAAGTGAGCGTTCTTGACACTTAAGGAACTAGTTAGCAATAATAATGCTCCTTTGGTTTTATTTGTGAAACTTGTTTTAATCATAGATAGGTTTAACAATTAAGAACTAATCTTAGCTTTAGCGGTTGTTATGTTGTGGAAAGAAAATAAGATGGTAGATAGGGATTGATTCTTTTATGGTGAGAGGGTCTTAAGGTTACTACTTTGTCCGCTAATGATGGGCATATTAATTATACTGTTTGTGCACCTTTGGTAATAAGTGGTACCTCATTGGCTTTTATGGTCATCCTAATAAAACCCAACCTATCTTCTCTTGGGATTTACTTCGAAAGCTCCACAGTAATAGAATGATCTCATGGTTAGTATATGGTTATTTCAATGAAATTATGAATAATGGTGAAAAAATTAGAGAGTCGCCTAGAACTTTCTATCTAATGCGTAATTTCTATCAAGCCTTGGCTGATTGCAACCTAACCTCCTTATAATATGATGGTTGTTTGTTTACTTGGAACAACTACTATTATAACAATGGCAGTGTCAAGGTTTGCTTGGATAAGATTGTTACTACTAATTCATGGTGTGTTGAAGTGTATAGGACATTGGTACTATAAAGCAATAATTACAAAAAGAAGCAAGAATAATAAAAGGCTATAGTATTGTGAGGGTCCTCAGATTGGAAAATGCTATCTAGCCTCAGATAGAACATTGAAAACTTATTGTGTAAAGATGAGCAATATTGGACACAAAGGGTTAGAACGAATTGGCTTAAGTAATGGGGATCGTAACTTAGCATACTTTCATGCTTGCGCTAGTACGAGGACTCAAAACCACATTGCTAGAGTACAATTAGCTTCTAGGATGGTTACAACACAATAGAGGGACATTTACAAATTAGATTACAATTTAGTGGCTAAAAGTATAATTAACAATTTGAAAACATAGTTTAGTCCTTAACAACAGCAAAATTTAAACCAACTTTTCACAAATGATGAAGCGCAAAGTTCTTTGTTTGTTATGAAGCTTGATAAAGTGTGTGGTAGGGATAGAATGTCGGTAATGTTTTTCCAAAAATATAGGGATATTATTGGGCCTAAGGTAAATGTTTCATGTTTATCTTTTCTAAATGGTGTTGATGATATTATTCAGATTAACAAGACTATTATTTCACCTTTTTCTAAAGTACAAAACCCACTAAAAATCACAAATTGGATACCTATCAACTTATGTACAGTTTTTTTTAACAAATTATAGCTAAGATACTATCCAATATTCTGAAAATTTTCCTTCATTATTTGATTAGTGAGTCTCAAAATGCTTTTGTTCTTGGTCTGAAGATCATGGAAAATGCAATAGTTGTATATGAGACAATGCACACAAGCAATACCCACTTATGTCATGAGTATTTTTAAATTACCCAAATCACTTTACAGCAAACTTGAGTCTATGACTCCTTGATATTGGTGGACAAACTAGAAGGAAAGTTATGGGATGCATTAGTTGTCTTAAATATATTTATGCAAGCCGAAGTCATTGGATGGAATAAGTTTTTATAAAATGGAGGATGTCAATTAAGCATTAATAGAAAAATATTTTTGGGGCCTTATTGAAGCCCCACCTTGCTAGCTGCATACAAATTAGTAAAGAAATATGATGTCTCATCTTCCCTACTCCTTTCTCAATGTATAGCTATGTTATGTCCCACTAAAATTGTCCCTTAAAATCCAAAGAAATGGTGGTTGCCTAAAGGATCTAGACTTTTCTATGTGGGAAAGTTCTAGAGTGGCCTAATGATGTCTAGAAGGAGCTAGAGTTAGATGGACTCAACTCAAGCCTTAAAGACGCTAGAATGTCCCAGAGTATACTAGCATGTGCTGGAAGGTGCTAGAAGAGGTTGGAATATTCTAGAACGTGCTGGATGGTTCATGAAAGATGTAGAAGTCTCTAGAAGCTTCCAGAACATCCCGGAACTTGCATGAAGGAACTAGACTACCCTAGAAGACTTTAGAGTTGGCTAGACTTAACTAGAAGGTCCTAGAACCTTGTGGCACATTATAGATAAAACTAGAACTATATTCTTGTATATTCTAGACATAAAAGGATCTAGAAAGTTATGGCATAGTCTTAAGCTTGGTGTCACACTATAAATAGACCTATTGGTCTTCATTTGTAATCATCTTGGGAAATTTTAAGATGACCTCTCTAAAGAACAATACAAGTCAATCTTTACAAACTCTCTCTCTTTAGTTCTTGATTTTCTCTTGAATCTTCTAAATCTCTAAGGCTCTTTCTAGTCTCTTTGGAGTGTTTCATTCAGGTTGAAAGAAAGGTTTAGTGTAACGGACCGTGCTAAGTACCGCTCTATCACTATTTGAAATTTAGGGTCGTGATAGTTGGTATCAAAGCATAGCTTGAAGCATTACTATCCATGGCATAATGAAGAAAAGTGCCCCAGCTACACCAAGTGTTGAAGTTCCACCAATGGAACGTGGGCATGAGGAAGTTCAAAAACCACTAAAGGAATCTCGAGCCAAGTCGAAAGACATGATTTCTAGTTTAGAAGCACGTGTTGGGAGTGCATAGGACAGCTTAGGAGAGTTGTTCAACCAAGTGGACAACTTGGAGGAACGTTGCAATAGCTTGGAGGCCGAGGATGTGGATATCCATGTAGCAATCAAGATGTCCCTCAATGAGCTAGATGGTGTGTTAAGGCAAAAGATCGATGGGTTGAAGGCCGAACTTTCCAAGGTAAGGGATTTTGTCCAAAGAGAATTTCTCATGTGTTGCTTAGAGTTGAGGATATGGGGGTGACCTAGCTCTTTGTAAGCGGGCTATAGCCTCGGGAACTAACACAACCACCATAATTGAGGCCAAGAAGGTGGATGTTCCCAAGCCAAAGACCTTCAATAGTGCTAGGAATGCTAGGGAAGTTGAGAACTTCCTATGGGGGCTTGAACAATATTTTGAGGCTATTGGCATAACAAACCATGCCAGCAAGATCCAAACTACTGCCATATACTTGTCCGACACTGCTATGCTATGGTGGAGACGGAGGCCAAGTGATGTGCAATGAGGGGTATGCACAATTGAAACTTTTGATGATTTCAAAAGGGAGTTCAAAATCCAATTCTTCCATGTAAATGCTGTAGAGGAGACAATAGGCCAATTACGACTATTAAAGCAAACAGGTAGCATAAGAGACTAATAGAAGGAATTCACAACCTTGTTGCTAGAAGTCTCTGACATATCAGACAAGGATGCGTTATTCTTGTTCATGGATGGTCTCTAATCATGGGCTAACTTGGAACTCAAGTAATGTGGCGTCCAAGAATTATCTTCAACCATTACGGTTGCTGAGAGCCTTATAGACTACTCCATAAACAAAGAAAGCTCAAAGGCCACAAATAGTGGAGGAAAGAGTGGAGAAGACCATGCCAAAATTCAAGGCCACAAAAATAACAAAGAAGGATCCTCATTCAAATCACGAGATAAGGGGAAGGAAAGGGAGGATCGTGGTGCCTCGAAGCCCCGTGTGACGTGCTTCATATGATACGGACCGCATTGGGCATGTGAATGTCAAAAAGGAAGGCCTTGAGTGGCTTAGTTGCCTCCATGCATGACCAAGATGGAGGTGAGATAGACGAAGGTGCAAAATGGGTTCTTTGTGCCTACTTGGTGATTTATAGATCGCCCCAAAGACCTCCAAGGGCTTGATATTTACAGATGCAACCATCAACGGAAAGGTTGCCAAAGCTTTGGTTGACACAAGTGCATCTCATAACTTTGTTTCACTAGAGGAAGTAAAGAGACTCGACCTTAAGGTTGTCAATGTAGGAGGATATCTCAAAGCGGTTAACTCGGCAGCACTACCTCTCCAAGGGGTTGCTCATGGAGATAAGGTCAGTATTGGTGCTTGGATTGGTGAAGTGGACTTATTAGTGGCACTTATGGATGACTTCTCGGTAGTATTCAACATGGAGTTCTTGGACCAGGTTAGAGCTTTCCTTGTGCTATGCTCAAACTCTATGTGCATCATGAATGGATCAAAGGCTTGTGTGGTACCGACAGAGAGGACCACCAGACCTACTACCCAAGCTCTCTCAGCACTTCAATTCAAGAAGGGATTGAAGAAGGAAGAAGAGAGTTATTTGGCCATCTTAAAGAAGTATAATGATGAGGAGATGTCACCAAAGCCAAGCTTTCCGACGGAAGTGCAAGTTGTCGTAGATAAGTTCCATAATGTGATGTCTGAGGCATTTCCCAAACGGTTACCTCCAAGGAGGGAGGTATACCACAAAATTGAGTTGGAACCTGGCACCAGGCCACTAGCAAGAGCCCTTATCAAATGGAAAACTCAGAGTTGGCAGAACTATGGAAACAACTCGATAAATTGCTGGATGCTGGCTTCATAAGGCCTTCAAAAGCCCCATATGGTACCTCGTTGCTCTTTCAAAAGAAGAAGGATGGCTCGTTGTAGATGTGCATCAATTATCAGGCTCTAAATAAGATCACAGTAAAGAACAAGTATCCTATCCCACTTATTGTTGACTTGTTCGATCAATTGGGGAACACAAAATACTTTTCAAAATTGGACTTGCAGTCGAGATATTACCAGGTATGCATAGCCAAAGGGGATAAGCCCAAGACCACATATGTGACCAGGTATAGTGCCTATGAGTTCCTTATCATGCCATTTGGTCTCACTAATGCACCTACCACCTTCTGTACTCTTATGAACAAGATTTTTCATCCTTACCTCAACGACTTGTGGTAGTATATCTTGATGTCATTGTGATATATAGCCAGACTTTGGAAGAACATCTGGAGCACTTGAGAAAGGTGTTCGAGATATTGAGGTAAAATGAGCTATATGTCAAGAAGAAGAAATGTGCCTTTTCCCAAGATGAGGTGATGTTCTTGGGGCATAGGATAAAATATGGGAAGCTTATGATGGATGGAACCAAGGTGAAAGCTATCCAAGAATGGGAACCTCCTACCAAGGTTCCCAAGTTAAGGTCTTTCCTTGGACTTATGAACTACTATAGAAGGTTTATCAAGTCCTACTCGGCTAGAGCAGCCCCACTGACTGACCTGCTAAAAAAAACAAGTCTTGGGAATGGAAAAGTGAATGCCAAGCCTCATTCGAAGACTTAAAGAAGGCCATTAGTGGAGAATCGGTGCTTTTCCTACCAAACCCTTCCAAGGTGTACAAGCTACATACAGATGCTTCAGACTTTGCCATTGGTGGAGTGTTGATGCAGGATGGGCGTCTGATAGCTTATGAGAGCCATAACCTTAATCACACCGAACGTCGCTACACGGTATAAGAAAAGGAGATGATAGCTATCATCCAATGCTTAAGGGTGTGGCGACATTACTTTTTGGATTCTCATTTTGTTATCATTATGGACAATGTAGTGACAAGCTACTTCCAGAATCCAAAGAAGTTGAGTCCCAAGCAAGTCCATTGGCAAGACTTCTTGGTGGAGTTCGACTACAGGCTGGAATACAAGCCCGGTAAGGCCAACGTGGTGGTTGATGTGCTAAGTCGAAAGGCGGAGTTATCAACCTTAAGTAGACCAAGTATTCCCTTGATAGAAATGATCAAAGAAGGGCTTGAGCTTGATGCCCTGGCTCAAAACCTCCTTGCCCTTATCATGGAAGGAAAGACAAGGCGATTTTGGCTAAGTGACAGACTACTCTACACCAAGCAGAATCACATCTTTGTGTTGAAGTGGGGGAACTTAAGGAAGAAGCTTATCAAAGAGTGCCACAATTCACTATGGACTAGACACCCAGGAATGAGATGCATCCTTACCTTAATTGAATCCATTTACTATTGGCCTCAACTACTGGATGATGTTGAAGCCTATGTGAGGACTTATCTTGTATGCCAATAGGATAAGATAGAGCAGCATGCACCTGAAGTTTTTCTAGAGCCGCTGCCTATCCTAGAGAGACCATGGGAAAATGTCTCAATGGACTTCATCACTTGCTTGCCAAAATCAGAGGGCTTTGGTAGCATCATTATAGTCATTGATCGCTTCAGCAAGTATGCAACATTCATACCTACCTCTGCAGATTACACTGCGGATGAGACGGTACGGTTATTTCTCAAGCACGTTGTAAAGCATTGGGGAATTCCATCCAACATTGTGAGTGATCAAGACCCTCGATTTACTGGGAAGTTTTGGACAGAATTGTTCAAGTTATTGGGATTAGACTTGAACTTCTCGATAAGCTTTCATCCATAGAGTGATGGACAAACAGAACATGCCAATGCACTACTGGAGCTTTATCTCAGGCACTTTGTTAGTGTCAATCAACATGATTGGGCTAAATTGCTAGATGTAGCCAAATTCTCTTATAACTTACAGAAGAACGAGTCCACCATGAAGAGTCCCTTTGAGATCATCATGGGAAAAAAACCCATGACTCCTCATGCTTTGGCCATAAGCTATAAAGGGAAGAGTCCTTCTGTTTTCAAATTTGCTAAGGCATGGCATGAGCAAGAGGAGTTAGCCCGAGCCTATTTAAACAAGGCATCTAAAAAAATGAAGAAGTGGGCTGACAAGAAAAGGAGGTTGGTTGAATTTTAGGAAGGAGATTTGGTCCTTGTTAAATTATTGCCCCAACAATTCAAATCTCTATGGAAGTTTCACAAGGGGTTGGTACGGAAGTATGAAGGGCCATTTCCAGTCCGTAAGCAAGTTGGTAAGGTGTCCTACAAATTACAACTCCCTCCGAAGCTTAAAATCTATCCACTTTTTCATGTAAGCATGTTGAAGCCTTATCATGGAGACAAGGAAGACATAAATTGGGGAGAATCAAAGAGGGTGCCCACCGCAGTAGTAACCTCCTTCGATAGAGGAGTGGACTCTATCTTGACAGACCGCCTAATTCGACGTAGGGGTGTACCAAGTTATCGAAAATACTTGGTCAAGTGGAAGAATTCCCCAGGCATAGAGGCAAGCTGGGAACCTAAAGACTCTTTGTGGCAATTCAAAGATTACATTGAAAGGTTCAAGCTTGAAGGCACGACGAGGGCGTCGCAAACTTGAGTGGGGGAGGGTGTTACGTCCTGCTCAAATTGTCCCTTAAAATCCAAAGAAATGGTGGTTGCCTAAAGGATCTAGACTTTTCTATATGAGAAAGTTCTAGAATGGCCTAGAGATGTCTAAAAGGAGCTAGAGTTGGATGGGCTCAACTCAAGCCTTGAAGACTCTATAATGTTCTAGAGTATACTAGCGTGTGCTGGAAGGTGCTAGAAGGGGTTGGAATATTCTATAACGTGCTGGATGGTTTATGAAGGATGTAGAAGTCTCTAGAAGCTTCCGGAACATCCTGGAACTTGCATGAAGGAACTAGACAATCCTAGAAGACTCTAGAGTTGGCTAGACTTGACTAGAAGGTCCTAGAACCTTATGGCACATTGTAGATAAAACTAAAACTATATTCATGTACATTCTAGACATAGAAGGATCTAAAAAGTTGTGGCATAGTCTTAAACTTGGTGCCACACTATAAATAGACCTATTGGTCTTCATTTGTAATCATCTTGGAAAATTTTAAGATAACCTCTCATGAGTGCTCAAAAAGCACTAAAATTACCATGATTTTATGCAAATTAATTGATTA
This sequence comes from Hippophae gyantsensis, assembly GCA_030763125.1. Taxonomy (NCBI): domain Eukaryota; kingdom Viridiplantae; phylum Streptophyta; class Magnoliopsida; order Rosales; family Elaeagnaceae; genus Hippophae; species Hippophae gyantsensis. The sequence goes on from CM061028.1 coordinate 32,264,993, forward strand.
AAAATATATATATTTATATGTTTTATCATATATTTATATAAATTTGTCTTTTTCGGAATCACGAGTATTTTTATTGTTTTTCAGGTATTTTCGCTTAAAAACGTAACTTAAAGATTCAAAGAGGAATATTGGGAGTAATACATCACAAATATATTAATAAATAAATGAGGAAAGGTCAACAAATATGGAAAAATTGGACAAAATGGGTCAAAAAGGTCAAAAATGTCAAAAATGTCAAAAAGGAGGAAAACGTGCACGGAGCCGCCCAGCCCGAGCGCACCAACACCCAGCCGCGTGCAAACTAAGAAATGAGAGAAAGAAAGAGAAGAGAAGATTGGTTTTGAGGTGTGTTATGAAGTAAAAAGAATGGAGGTATTTATAGGTGAGGATGGAGAGAAAAAGTGGGTGAAAAAATGTTAAAAAATGATGAAAACGCAGAGTGGTGATTGCGGACATCATTTGATGATGTCAGCATGACGTGGGGGGTAGCTGCGCGCGAAAATGGCACGAGATGGCAGCGGCACGCGCGGACAGCAGCAGGAGAGCGCAGGGGCGCGCGCGAGAGCAGCAGCAGCGTGCAGGGGCGTGCGCGGAATGGGAGCAAGGCGCGCGCGAGATTGGAGCATGGCGCGCACGAGACTGGGCGTGCTGGGCAGCTCTGTGCGCGTTTTCCTCCTTTTTGACCCATTTTGTCCAATTTTTCCATATTTGTTGACCTTTCCTCATTTATTTATTAATATATTTGTGATGTATTGCTCCCAATATTCCTCTTTGAGTCTTTAAGTTACATTTTTAAGCGAAAATACCTAAAAAGCAATAAAAATACCCGTGATTCCGAAAAAGACAAATTTATATAAATATATGATAAAACATATAAATATATATATTTTTAATTAATTAATGTGCATAAAATCATGGTAATTTTAGTGCTTTTTGAGCACTCATCAACCTCTCTAAAAAATAATGCAAGACATTCTTTACAAACTCTCTCTCTTTAGTTCTTGCTTTAATCTTGAATCCTGTAAATCTCTAAGGCTCTTTCTAGTCTCTTTAGAGTGTTTCATTCAGGTTGAAAGGTAGGCTTAGTGCAACGGACCATGCTAGGTATCGCATGATCACTATTTGAAATTTAGGGTCATGATAGCTCGCTCTAGTTATTTTTTTATGGGCCTAATATAAGGTCATATTTTACTACTTGAAAGCTTATGTTGAAGAGTTGGTGACGAAAACAATATAAACATTGCATCTGATATATGGCTATCTCTTGATTCATGTTTTCAAGCTCAGCTAATCCAAGAGTTTGCTATGAGAATAATGATGAGGATTTAATAACACCAAGTGGGAGTTGGAATTCAACTCTAATACAAAATATTTTTCAATATGATGAAGTTTCATTAATATGAAGCATTCCTCTCACTCTGATGCCCATGGTTGATCATTTTATATGGCACATTAAAAATAATGTAATTTATAATGTGAGTAAAGGTTATAGGTGAGCTTTTTAATTATGATGGGAAACACAAGACATGACAATTACCTCATCCTCGCAATAATTGAGCATTCTATGGAGGAAATTATGAGGTGTTATTGTTATGAACAAAGTGAAGCAATATATTTGGCTGGTATTGCAAGGCATTTTACCAACTAACTCTAAATCAATAAGAAGGCATATTACACCTAACCCAATCTATCCACCGTATAATTATGATATGGAAACAACATCCCACGCATCATGAGAATGTCATATTGTGAAATAGGTATTAAGCTCTTCCCATACTACATTTTTCTTTTTTGAAAATAAAAATATCCCTTTTATAGAGGTAGTATGGTTGACAATTGAAAAACATGTTAAAACTCATCTTGAATATATTATAGTGATGGCCTTTGAGATTTGAAAGGTGCCTTTTTGAAGGTAACCATGGAATTTGGTTCATATTTGTACTGGAGCTACTGCATTATTAGAGGAGTTTCATAAGCTAAGTACCAAGGAAAAGCTTACTACTAGTGTTGTCTCTTTTGGAGAACATAAAACATGCAAGCATACACGGTCACAAGTAATAAGATTTGTAAGTAAAGTATCGTTCCCACAGAGATTTCTCAATACAGTTTGTTGATTACTAACATTATTTCACTCTGATTTTATTCAAAACGATCGTTGGTTGGAACAAGTGTAAAGAAAAAAGAGTTTAAAAATAAAAGAAATCTAGGATTGTAGTTTTTCACCAAATTAATCAACTCCAATAATATTATTTTCTTTTGATTTACATTTTTTAGTACATTTAATTAGTCAACCGAAAACTTCTAATTTTATTCATACATCTCTTCTGAGCTCCGTATAAACACACCTCGTTAAATTAATTCACTATTTCTCTATGAGAATTAAATTCACCAATATTCATTAGGTTCTAAGTTTTCAAATGGCCACACATACAATTAGGGTATATTCCTATCCTTCATCATACATGTCATTCTAGCTATGAGCAATATACACAAAAATGCCACTTCCAAGTTTATTTAAGTGCCACGGATCAATTTGATAAAATTCGTAAATAATCAAAAAGCATTAAGCACAGATAGAATAAACAAATCAAACGTCTTATAAATCTATCAAAAATAATTAAAATCAAAGCTTCATAAATTTAGATAAAATGCAACCCTAGAAAAATTAAATTACTTCATAAATTAAAAATAAAATTACAACAAATACAGAAAAATTAGATGAAGAAGAAAGAAAATTAAAACATATCGTAGCGCAAATATTTGGCACACATAGAACACAATAGAAGCCAAAAATGGCCTCTGCGTGTTCCACAGTCCAGCCCCTAACACCACAAAAATTCTAAACTCCCAAAACCTTTTTACTCTATCATACAATCCCCTATTTATAGGTAAAAAAATACATTTAAAATATTACAATATATATTTTTTTTAAGAAACGCGTAACAATTTGTATCAAAAACAAAACCCCAACATTCTCCTTAAAATTCGTGGCCACGCGAAAATCGAATTTGTTATTTTAATTCACGCGTGAGCCAGAAAAGCAGAGGTGTCGATTCTGATTTTTAATTCAAAGTTCATGCCACGTGTCAGCGTCTGATTTGCTTCAAGGATTAATACGGACACGTGGTGGAATTGCATTGGCTGTGGGAAACGATTGCACATGATGTCGTTGCACGGGATAATGGCGCGAGGGACGTGGGAGACAACAGCTGCAACGCGGGCTTGATCCTGCGCTTTGGTGCTCATCGTAACATGACACGTGTCAAAATATAATTTGTTGGAAGGAAAAGTGGGACACCTAGCAGATTGTGATTCGTAGAATAACCGGGCGCACGTGGATCGACCGCACGGGAAAAGGGGCATGCGAACATGTGGGACAGCTCTGGAACGCATCAGACACGTGGGTCCCACCCTGTACGCCGGCCTACGCAGCAGGTGGGCCCTACTCGGGCACCGAGCCGCGTGATAGAGGAAACCCTGCACCCACTCTCTTTGGTCAGGTTTGAAGAACACGTGCACATCCTAACAGTTTATGCTTTGATCTGACAGTCCACGTTGAAGCGTTGGATGATGTCATGTGGATTCTTCTCTCCTGCGTAGAAAAATAACTTTTATTAATTACATTTTGACCCACAAATGTAATTCCAATTATATTTTAAACTTTCTTTAATTACAATTAAGCCCTTTTTCTAATTTAAATTAAATTTTAAACTTTTAATAATTGAAATTAAGCCCGATTTTAATTTAAATTATATTTTCAAATTTTATTAATTGTAATTGAACACTTTTTTATTTGAAATTATATTTTTGGGCATAAATTTGCAATTAAGTAAGTTTTCGACAAATTATTTAATTTTCTTAAAATATATAAAAAACAGTAAATACTAATTTATTAAACTAAAATTAACTAAAAATATGAAGAACATAGCAATAATAATTAATAAAATTGATGAAAATAACTATATAAAATACAATTATCAACTAGCAACCCACATCAATAGTAGATTTTACCACCAGTAATGAGCTCGAAGGTTAACGTGGATGACACAATTTCTATAACAAACAATGAAGTGGGCTTTGGTTGTATTATAAGAGATACAACTAGACAAGTCTTTGGCACTATGGTTAATACTAAGGTAGCCTTTCCTACCTTATTGATGAATTACATCAATGTGATGGGCCTTACTTTTAACTTAAAAACTATTTAACGTAACAATAATATAGGTTACAAATTAGCATGGAGGGCCACATTCCTAAAGCTATTCGACAATTAGTAACTAGTGCTCGTTCTTTTTCTTGTATATATTATCCCCGAAGAGCAGATGATGTTGCTCATAATTTTATTAAGTATGCTATGTCTTGTAATGATTTTGAGACTTGGCTTGAGGAAGCTCCTGATTGGCTTTTTCTGACTTTAGATTTTGATATGAACTCTATTACTAGTTAATATAACTACACTTTTCTTTAAAAAAATATACATATTTTAATACTTTTTGTTTCATTTTACATCTTCTTTAATTTCTATGTTTTAAATTCATTTTACATTCTTTTCGATCAAGAGCTTTGATCTATCGACTTTAACCTCGATCAATCATGCAACATTTACAAAATAAATTTCTATGTACATGAATTCAATTCTAAACGTGTTTGTAAATAATTATTTACCTAAATATTTCAAATTGAAGTTTGGAGATTTCTTTAACATTGAATAACCAACATAAAAACATGCATAGAAATTAATATATATTTTAACGAGTAATGTTAATTCTCATAAATCTTTCATAATGCATTGTAATAAAATTGATTATTTTAGAAAACAGAAAAAAAGTAGGATCGAAAGAACAAAAAACTCATAATCTGCACAAAAAATAAACAAAAAAAAAAAGAAAAGAAAGGAAGAAAAAAATATTTAAAACGAGGGCATACGACAATGGTCAAATCAAGATGGTCAACATTTGAAGAAATAGATGAGAATTTTGAAGATAAAATATGAAATTTTCGACCGTCACATTATTTATTTAATTCCATTTTTCATAATAGATCATAACTGGTGTCCCATTAGCCAACATCCTATCAATAATTTTCATCTAACAAACTATAGAATGCTAATTTTCGTAGGACATGAGAGTATATTATTGTATTTATACTTTCTCGTTATCTTATATCTGTATTGATTTATTTAGATTTTTCATAAGCTTAGAAAAATATTACAAAAAATAATATATTTAAAATTTATAATAATAAAAATAACATATAAAAATTATATTTAATAATATTGAATTAGATTCAATTAGATGATGTTTACTATTTATTGAATCTAAATGATTATAGTTTAATTTAAACGGCGTTCAATATAAAATAATGTATCATATTTTTTAAAAGTAAAAATACGTGAGTTGGTTATTATAGATATTATTTTTATTATTATAAATTTTAAAAATATTATATTTATTATTATTTTTAAATAATTATTGTATTTAATCTTTGGTCATTTATCTTACAAACTTTTTAAGATAAATATTGTATTTGTTAGCATTAAAATAGTGTAACTTAATATCAACCATTAAATTTTATATGAAAAGGAAATATTGAATTTAGTAACAATCCAACAAATATAAAGAGTGGTGGGAGAGAGGCAAGAATATTTATTAGATTTAACCCCAAAAAAAATAAAATTAAGTTGACCGAGTCCACAGATGGTGGGAGTGGTGGGAGAGAGGCAAGAATATTTATTGGTGAATTGAGTCCACAGATGGTAGAGATGATAATCTAAGGACGGATTCATCGAAACCATGAATCAATTAAGTTGACTGAATCTAAATTTTTTTAAAATTTTAGTTTTAAAATTAAAAAAAATTACATATTTTTAACAAATTTTTCTTAATTTTTATAACTATTTATTTTTTAAAAAATATATTGTAAATAATCATTTTTAAAACTTTCATCTTTTGTATTTTTATAAATCTAACTTTTTCTCTCACAAATGTTTTATAAATCTATCTATTATTATTTAAAATTTGACAAAAATTCAAATCTTATCATATTCATGACTATTTATTTATTCTTATATTTATTATAAATAATATTATTTTATAATATATCATAATTTATTTAAAACGAGTAAGACAGCTAAAAAATAAGAAAGTGTTTTCTTACAATATATAATGTTATCTATTGATGTATGTATCAATACCTGATCTTATCCATCTGATCCACGGATCAAAATCGATTAGATCAAACTAGGTCTTTTGAATAACGAATCGGATCAAATCATTATAAGATTGGATCAGATCCAATCCATTGCCATCTCTATGTGGTAAGGCTTGGGTCATTATTTTTCTTCATTTTTCTATTAATTTTTTCCAAATATTTATCTACGGGTATAATTCTTTATACCAAAATTATCCTCTGGAATACCTCATATCTATTTTATAAGGTATAATTTTGGTAAAAATCTAATTAAAAATAGAAATTGTTTTTAATTATTTCAGTTTGATAAGTTTAAATTAAAATTCTTTTTATATTTATACTATAAATTAAAGTTTAAATTATGGCTTATAATTTTTTTGGATAAAATTATACACATATTTTAAATTAGTAATTATTATAGTGCTATTGCTCTTGGTCCCTTAAACATTGTATAATTTATTTGGGTTAGTAGTTTTTATTAATTAAGTAATAATTTTTTTGTGTTTAAATATTGATAAATAACTTAAAAGGAATTTAAAATAATATATGCTTGCTGAATTTTTATTAAAATAAAATATAATACTAATTTTAATATTTTAATAAATTATGTGCATTATGCTCCTATATTTAATATAATGACTACATGCAAATAAAGAATATGATTTTAAAATGAAGGAATATTGGCTATTAGGTTTAATATTAATTAGCAAATGTTGTATACAAATTAAAAAGTTAAATTAATCATGTTTTACAATTGCAGATAATAAATAACAAAAATTATTATAATATTATACGTGGATGTAAATTTAAACAAAAAAAAAGTAAATAAATAATAAAAAACAAAAGTACATTAAAATGTATATTATTATAACCTTATAAATATTAATGAATTAACAAAAAAGCAAATAAATATCACATATAATACATATGTGGTATTTACTAATTCATTTAAAAATTTAAGGAATAAAACATTTGAATTTGTGAAGCTTACAGAATAATTGAGTATTTAACCCTTTTTTTTTCTAATGAAATTTGCATATGCTTTGCATTAAATTATGAAAATTTCATGGTTTGAACTTAGAGATAATAATTATTATGGGTTGGGTTGGTTTAATTTGATCTAAATTAATACAGTTTAAATTAATCGAATTTAATTTAAGTCATTAAACATGAATCCGATCTCATACCAAAAATAAAATGATTAGTCTAAACTAGCGAGAATTATTAATTACATGTTTTTTTTAATTAATTAGATATTTTTGTAAATCAAAAAATATTTTTAATAAAATTAAAATTCATTAGTAATGATAATAATTTATTACATTATCATTCAAACATTAAAATTCAAAATAGTTTATACTTCATTCAATTTTAAACCATAATATAATCAACAATATTTTGGATATGTGTAATGAGATCATAACATTTTTAATTTGATTTCACGTTAATAGGTTAGCTCGAATTCAGTTTGAATTCATCTCGATTTTTTAACTATTTGAACTAGCTTGATTTTGATCAGATTTGTACTCTATTTGGATTTTTCAATTCAAATTTGATACGATTAATTGAACTACCATGCAAATTATAATCCTTTTCTGAATCCAACCTACACAATAATAATAATAATAAATCTATCTCTAGTGTATTTGAATAGCTTGTATTTTAGATGAAAAAATTATTATATTTTGGTAATAAATATCAAATTAAAAATACTATGACTCCATAAAATAATTTTTAATATTATTTTCTTTGTATTTTAAAAAAATAGAAATCATCGACTAATTTATTAAAAATAAAGAATCTAAATAAATAATTAATTATAACTGATAAACTAGAAAGCGGCTAAACTATTTTCTTGTTTGCTTTGTGCTTAAACATTGAGCCTTAATTCTATCAACCTAAATTGTTAATTTGGTAATTTGATTAAAGAAATAAGGTTCAACATATATGTACAGAATAAAACTTTTAAATGACTTTTTTTTTATTTGCTTGCAAATGTTAGATGACTTATCTAGTATGAGTAAAATAATGGATCAAGCATACTGTTTTTACTCTCCAATTCGCAAAATTTAGAAATTTAGATGGATGGAAGTAGAATTGGCCATATCATTAACTATGAGACAAACGTTGAACAAGCATACTGTTTTTACTCTCCAATTCGCAAAATTATTGGTTTAATATAGTGGATATTTACGTATAATAATAAAAAGAATAAAAATAAAATATTTAATAATTAAAAGATAATTTAAAAATTATATATAGGTTAAAAATATTAAAATAACTCTATAGATATTATAATTAATATTGAAATCCTAATTTAATAATATGATTAATAAGTTATTATTATTTTTTATTTAAATATTCTTTTAATTATTAGATCTTCTATTTATATCTATTTTATTCTTTATTGTAAATAAAAATTATATCGAAACACTTCAATTAATTAGTATATTTAAGTTTTTAATTAGGTTACAAGTAACGGATCAAGTAGAAGTTGGCAAGTTAAATGTCTCAAATGGATTGCATGAATTTGGTTGAAACTTACAATGAGCACAAACTTAGTTATATGTTATGGTTTCAATAATATTTGTTTACTTTGAATGTTAAAATACATCAATTTACACTCATTTTTTTTATGATATTAATATTTTTTTGTTCATTTTTAGTCTTTTTGGGAATACTACTACACTGCATCCTATACTCTTTTACACACACATTTTCATGAATAACATGCAAAGTTTTCTTTTTTAAAAGAATTATTTTAATTTTAAAGAAAGATTAATTATAAAAAGAAAAAACACATATTATGCATTTAGAAAAGTATAATGATGTATAAGTTAATACACGAATGAGTTTTTTAATGTTCATTTTGTTTATTTTTATTTTATCTCCAACCTAAAGAAGTATAAAAAAATATTTTCTATAAAGATTATTGTGAAATTTTACGGAATTTAAAATCTTCGTAGAATATCTCACTTTTAAAAGATTAAACTAATAATCGATAATGTTCATTGTACATATAAACTTTAGTTATTTCAAAAATTTGTAAATAAATGGGTATATAGATCAATATATTAGTAAAATTGACCTAAATGAACATAACCAATCCAAAATTGTCAATTATTGATGAGATTGTAGGTTTAATTGGTTAAAACAAATTCATTAATTGATTATTGTAGGTTGATTTTGGGTTTTTATGTATTACTTATACATTATTTTAAATGTTATTATGTCTTTTTTTTAGGTTTTTTCCTAATGAAAATTCAATTATATTTTCTTAATTTTATTTGGATGATTCTTAAATTGTACTCTCACACAAAAATATGTTTGAAACTTTTATATAGTTTTCTTAAATTTTGAGTTAAGATGTCTTGTTTATACATTTATCTAATTAACTCCCTTTTTTCTCTGTGATATTTTAGAGCTAGAATTTATTAATTATAACAAGTTCATTACTTAGTGATGGATTAGAACTTAGCAAAATAATAATAATAATAATAATAATAATAATAATAATAATAATAATAATAATTTATAGAAAATTATCACAGTTAGGTCGTCATTTGTGCTTCCCCTAAGTCTTCTTATGAATGAAATAGACAGAAATACAATACTTTTTGATCTGTGCATTTGACTTAGAATTCTTCATATTCTATACCACAAACATCAAGTATTTTAATTTTACTTTGATCATTTTTAATATTAATCACAATAAGAACTAAGTCTTCTCCTTTAAAATAAACTGTCTCATAAAGACTTCTACCGACTCCAACCACCCTTGACATTTTAGCTAATACTAAAACATTAATTCCTATTTTTGAAGTATTTATTTGAACATATTAGGTATGGTGGGGTGTTAATTATTAACATGGGTCAGTTAAATAAAATGATTAAAAAAAGTGTTGGGAACTGTTACTATTGTAAGAATATAGTAGAAATCAAATCAAATTGATAAAAAAAAACTTGTTAAATGAGATAATGGATGAGGTCAAAAGTGGAAATTAATTACCTAGTTATTCAAGCAAAGCATTAAACAAACATATTGGCACAAACACGAAATAGTACCAAGTCTTACAAAATTTCAACCAAATTAAGAAAGTTCTGAGACCGGAAAAGGTAAAAGGAAAGAAAGAGAGAACAAATAATAATAATATAAGAATAAGATGAAAAATGACCAATTCCATGTTTACAAGTTAAATGCTAGAAGCAAACTAGGAGGACTTGAACAAACTATGTATATCATTATGCAGCGTTTGAAATACTGACGCCTAACCAAGTCTTCTATAGAAACCAAGACTCCTTCATAGAATCGCCATCTATAAATACAAGACTTTCTACTTGCTAGATTTCACAACCTGATACAATCAAACAATTCAATATACATAAGCAATAAAAAGATAGCCTAGCTATTTCCAAATCTAAATATGAAGTCCATTCAGTTCTCCAACTTAGCTTTTGTCATCTTGGCTTTGGCTACCACCATTGCCTATGCCTCTGATCCTAGCCCTTTACAGGACTTTTGTGTAGCAATCAATGACATCAAATCCGGGGGTAACAAAGTTTTCATATGAAACTTATGCTTCAAAACTTTTTTTTTAATACATGAAATGATACTTAATGTAATTCAAAACTAATGTTTTTGTTCTTGTTTGTCAAGTCTATAGAACTAACAAATATTTCTAAAATGCAGTGTTTGTGAATGGAAAGTTTTGCAAGGACCCAAAGCAAGTTGTTGCAGATGATTTCTTCTTCTCTGGGCTTCAAAATCAAGGAAACACATCCAATCCAATTGGGTCAACAGTTACACCAGTGAATGTTCAACAAATACCAGGGCTTAACACTTTTGGGATCTCTTTGGTTCGAATTGACTATGCACCTTACGGCCTAAACCCACCTCACACTCACCCTCGTGCTACTGAAATCCTTGTAGTTGTTGAGGGTACTCTCTATGTTGGCTTTGTCACATCTAATCCTGAGAATGGTCTAATTACTAAGGTCCTTAACAAAGGAGACGTATTTGTATTTCCCATTGGTCTTATTCACTTCCAATTCAATATTGGTCACAACAATGCAGTTGTGTTTGCTGGTCTTAGCAGCCAAAATCCAGGAGTCATTACCATAGCAAATGCTGTATTTGGATCCAATCCTCCTATTAATGCTGACGTTCTTACTAAAGCCTTCCAAGTTGACAAAAATGTGGTTAATTATCTTCAAAAGCAGTTCTGGTGGGACAATAATTAAAATTATTAGGCTTAGTCATTAATAATTAATGTTTGTTTTATTTCTTATCACATTGTCAACCATAAAATTTTTGAACTAAGTGTTCTCTTTGTACCATTTCCAATAATTTTCGAACATGTTGGTCATCTTTGAATAAAGAAAATGGTTCTCTTTGTACCATTTCCAATAATATACCTAATAAAAAATGTTCATGTAATTTGTTAACTATCTTGTGCTAGATTTAAAGTTCAACGTTATATTTATGACACTATTGTTACAAGTAACAAAGTTATTAGGTCACATAAATTTTTTGAACTAAGGGTTGTTAAAATCGTTTTACCTTTAACGAAAATACACTTTAGATCCCTATCTATTAGATAGGGTAGTACAAATTTGCTATGTTTATAAAAATGGGTCGTTGAAATCCTTTTGTAAAGTAATTGACTTGAGTTGTCCTACTTGTTCTCTTTGAAACTAGGATAGCATAAATTCATTACTTTATTTAATAGATTTATGCAACTTTTTTTTATAAATATAACGAACTTATGCTACCCAATCAAATTAATAGAGGATTAAAATACATCTTTTTCAAAAATTACTAACATAGGGTACTTTTTTCAAAAATTTTGTATATCAATATAATAAGGGTGAATTATACTTTTTTCCCCTAACTTTACCACTTCTAACACTTTAGTCACTTAACAAAAATTTTGTAACTTTTCTTCATCTTACTTTTCGTATTTAACACATTTAGTCTAAATTTAAAAATTAGACTAAACTGTACTATAATAATAAGAATCAACGTGTTAAAAAACTAATTTTTTAAATTATTTAATCCCTTAACTTTTATATTTTAACATATTTAGTACACTATCTTTAAATATTGATTGAAATTATAATATATAAAAAGTAAGTGAACGAAAAATTACAAAAGTTTTATCACGAAATTAAAGTAATAAAAGTGATAAAGTTAGTATACAAAAAGTATGATTCATCCATATAAAAATATAGTGAACAATCACATTAATTACTTTCTTCCTAGCTAGTAATTGATGCTTAAGTTTTGTATTTATAAAATAACTTGTAAGTATACCAGTGATTTTATAAGAAGTGATAACTATACTTATCTAAAGAGGAATTACTTGATTTTTAAATAACTCAAAAAATTCTAAAAAGAGAAAATTAAACCTAAATGTTATGTTACAAAGTTTGGGTTTTTAAAATATTTAAACTAAGGACAAAAAATTAAAAATGGATTCAACATACATCAGGCAAATAAAATTTTCACTCAATAGAGAATTTAGTTAGATTAGTTAATTAATCATACATACTCAATATTAATTAGACTATTAAAGTTATGAATTAAAATTATTGATTATCGCTTATATATATAAATAGGAGATTAATTAGGTCTATTATTTGTTATTAATTAAAATTACTTAACACTTTTAGTCGAGTCTATCAATTAATTTTAATTAAGTATGCTTTTTTTCCTAAGAACTTAATAAACCATTTAATTGTCATCTTCCGTCAAGTCTAACAATTTAAATTTTCATCAAGGTGTTAAAGTTATGTTAACAATCAAGTATCTGAAAAATAACTTTCAGATTTTAAATCTATTACGAAAGATATGTCGTTAATATATTTTTCAATAATAAATCTTATAAAAATATTTGAAATAGAGCATGACTTTAAATAAGATTTAGATAATTACATCTAATATCCAAGAGCATTAAATACTTTAAGTCAAATTCATATAATTAAATCTTAAATTTAACTCTCATATTTATTATGAAGAACATTTCGTCAATATTTTTTCTTTAACAAATTTCATTTAAATCTTGATAAAGAAATAAAGCTTTCATTTTATAAAATAATTTACCTATTTTAATATTTCACAAGTATAACAATATTACTAATATCTCATAATATTTTCTACCAAACATACCTAAAAATAGAAGAATACTTTTAAATTATACATCAAGCGTGTCTTTCCAAGTACATTTTTTAGTACTATTTTTGTATCTAAAAAACCTCCAAACAAATTTACCGATATTGTTTATTGAATTAAAAGAAAACTACAACATAAATTAAACTATGTTCAACTCTCAAAATTGAGAGAAGAACTTTGAAACTACAAAAATAAAAACTTAAGAGAAAACTAACAAAATAGTTAAAGAAAGAACCAATGGGATTAGAAGGGATGATGATTACAATAGGTTTTAGAGGTTTATATAGGGTTAAAAAATGATGCAAAAGAGAGAAAATTATGGATCCTATAGTTGGGTGCCGTGGCATGCACTTTTTCTGCATCATTGCATGAGCCAGTCTATAATGCATTTGAACCTGGATTCGATTATCTTGTGTCGTAGCACACAAAAACCTTCTTCGTGGCATGCATGTTTCTACGCTTTTAAAAACTCTTTTGTATTTTACCTTCTTTCATTGGTTTTGGAACATATGTAAAGTTTATATATGATATTCTTTTATGCTTCACATTTGCAATGGAGTGCTTCTAAGTATTATTCTTCAAATATTTATTAGTTGAATCAATTTGAAGCTACAAATACTTAAAAAAACAAAATATACTCATGTTTTTGAAAAAGAAATGCTAAAATCATGATAAATTTATGCAAATAAAAATCTATTTTGACATTTAAAATGCATAAAATCATATTAGATTCAATGCTTTTAAGCACTCATCACAACTCTCAACTAGATTCTTGATAGTATCTAGTAAGGAAAGTGAAAAAATAAAAAAATTAAATTATCCTAAATTAATTTCATAGATTAACACGGTTGTATTTAATATATGCAATAATCCTTTAAATCCCTAAATGTTCCTAGTGGACGAGTTTTTGTCTCATGAGAGCTTTTAGAGATGATACCCACAAACATCAGATTAAAATACAAAAATTTAAAAATAAGTAACAAAAACAAACAAATTACACACAAACAAACAACAAAGTAAAACTTTAAAATAAAAGATAACAAAATAAAATAGCAAAATTTTCTCATGTTTTTAATCTCTTTTATGTTCACAATTAAAATTCAAAACATAAGTTAATTTAACATCCCAAACATTCATAATTTATTGTAATAATTAGTTAAAGATAATATTTATATCCACATAAAAATGTGTCAATATTAATTTTCCCACTTTCAGTGTTTGGAATCCTAATTCACTTCAACTCTAAAACTTACAAGTCACACTCTTAATAGCACTAATCTCATGGGTTCAAACACTCATTCAAAGTTATATGCAAATAGAGTTTATGTAAAGAAATAAACTAATAGATTTGCATATGTTTAAAGACTAAAAGGCTCAAAATAGTGCATAAAATCGATCTCATGAAAGGAATTAAATGAAAGAATTTATAAAAAGTCATATATTATTTTCTTATATTAATCAAAATCATCAAATAAAAATTTTCAAGTTATATTCCTTTTAGAGATAAAGAAAATGTAATGACTTCTAAGACATTTATTTCTAATTTTCCCTTTATATTTAGCTATTTCTTAGAACTTTATAAGATTTTTTGGGTCATATTGTTTAGTTTATACTTATTCATTTTTCTCTGTTATTATTATTATTATTATTCTCTCTCTCTCTCTCTCTTAAAGATATTCTTTTCTTTTCTTTTCTTTTTTAAAGAGAGAAGACCCATTATCCAATTTGTACATATTTTGTATGATTTGATGAGTGACTAATTTTGGCCTTTTTTTTGTAATATCTTAAGTAACCCTATGTATATTGTTTTTGGAATTCATGCATGAATGAAGAATGGCATATACTTTCAACTTCTACTTGAATCATTGAATTTAAGCAATAAAAATAAATAAATGATATTTTACTAGATGTAAAAATCCTAACATTCAATGCAAAAACCTATAGAGATCATTTAACAATTTGAATTGATAAGAAAAGTGTTTAGAAGAATAGAAAAATATTATCACTCAGAATGAAAAGACAAAAGTCTTAAAATATTCTCACAAGTTAATCTCCATTGTTTGATTTATAAATACCAATTTTGGGTTTATTATAATTTTAACATTTTATCATGAAATACAATATATGACAAAACTAACTAATTATCACATTATTCGATGATATGTTCAAAAAATTAATCTAAAAGTACAAAATAATTAGTCATTTACTTAACATTAACTAAAAGGCATGATAATATTTTCAAGAAAAATTTAAAATCAAAAATAAAATTTCTAAACTAATAAAAGCAAACAAATAAAAATATGAAAATGTAAATAAATAAAAATACATGAAAATATAAATTATATTTAACAAAAAATTTAAAAATTGCTCAAATTTATGTAGATATAACTTTTTCTACTACAAACCTGAAACTTATATTGCTCTCAATGTACAAATATATATTAAAGATAAAAGGTAAAGAGAATTTTTTTTTACCTATTTGTTGAACGTACTCAAATATATATGTGAAAATGCAGGTACATCCATCATTCCAAATATTTTCGTCATATAGATAGAATATTGTATACTTCTTACACATCTCAACAAATAGTTATAATTTTAACAGTTCTAAATATAATAAACAGTTGTTCACATGACAGTAATAATACAAAATAAATAGCATAAAACAAAAAGAAACATAATATAAAAAATAAAAGTGATTAAACTAAAGTTCAAATCATAAAATATAAAAAAATAAATGTAAATAAAAATAAAAACTCGTAAACTTTTTTGAAACAAATTTGGTGCTTAGTCCTCCATGTCATCAAGTCCTTATTCTGTATGATGTTGTCATGATTGTTCTGGTGGTGTAAAGATGAAATCATAATATTGGTCTGGTGTAACTAAATGGCTTAAATTCACGTCGAAATGGTTAAGTTATAATTGATTCTTTTGATATATTAAATAGTTACGATTCACTTGATCACGATATTGTTGATTTAAAAATGCAGCTTGTTAAACAGTGTAGGCTTGCTGATATTATTCCATATATGTCATTCTTTCACCTAAATGATGAATTTCATCTTTCATATTCATCCTAGATCAAAAATTGGCCCTTCTATCCCTTTGGGCATTGTTTGTACTAGAAGTGAGTTCATCGTAATATGCCATATTTAATAATTCTCCAGGTTGAATTATAACTTCACCTTTTGAGTGAGTGACCCTCACATTTTTATATAAAGTTGTAACGAGTTGGGGTGAAAAAGAAACTCAATTAGTAGTTTTTAGTAGACAATTTAATCATGTGATAAATTATATTTTCTACATCTATAGAAATTTTGGATGTTATAACATATAATAATATTGCTTGCTCTTTATCCATAGAGTTGTAATGTTTAGTGGGAAACAGTATTAATAAAACAAAGTATTGTCATATGTGGACAACCTTATCCAAATACTTAGCTTCAAAGCCCTTAGGATTCCCACCAGTAGAACCCTAGTGGGCCTCTTCTATAGTTAAGGTTTTAATTACTATAGAGTAGTCGACATTACCCAAATAAGTTTCATACTTTCCCTCGCCAATATTCATCAACATATAATGAGCATTAATATTAGCTAGCCCAAACAGGACTAGTACATCCCATACTTTAACCATATTATCAACATCGTTGGGAACATTTACATAGAATTCCCAAATTATTGATTCTATAGCACCATTTGGATTTTTAACGAACCTTTTCCATTCTATTAGTGTTATTACATTAAAAATTCCCTTAAATTGAACATTTGGCCCTAAATCAAAGTTTATATCCCTTTTCACTATTGAAGCTTTGTTTACTTCTGCGACTTTATCAAATCTTAATTTGGCCTTATTATTATCCTCAAAAGTTGATACTTTTTTTCTCTATCTATTCTACAATTTTTTCGGTGCCATTTTTAAAAATCAACAATATTTAAATTCAAAGGTTCTCATACAATCCACATAAAACAATACAAAATAAATTATTCTAAAATACTCTTCTTACTCTACTTACTCCAAATCAGGGTTTGGAACTCTTTTCAATCCAAAATTAATCCATAAAATTTAGAAAATTTAATTTAAGACTTAAATTCTAAATTTTTATTATTATTTACTTGTTAAGGATGATGAATTTGAAGAACATTTGTATTTTAAGAAAATGAAGATTTGTTGATGATTTGATGGTTTTTTAAAAAAATTTCAATGGAATAGCTAGAAAATAGTTAGGAATGGGAAAATATAGGATTTTGTGAAGAAAGTGAGAAAATATAAGAGAAAAATGGGTGAATGCGTTTAGGTTGGTATTTTTGGATAGAAAATGTATGCATGCTATGATGCAAGTAAAAGCACATTACGATGCAAGCTTTAGTATTTCTATCCTACTTTGAGCAGAAAGACTAGTGTTGTGGCATGGTAAATTTTGTACTACAGTGCGTGTAACTCTATTCTTCTAACTAATTTTTATGAGACCCTTTATATATATATATATATATAACAATAATAAATTACTAATCTAAAATAAAAAAAATAAAAAATACCTAAATGAAAACATTAAATGAAATAACAAATAAAAATAATTATAACTTTGAAACAAAAATAAATTAAATTAAAGAAAAATTAAAAGAAAAAATGGATTACCTCCCATCCAAGACTATTTTATCGTCTCTAGTTAGACGTCACTTAGGGAATTTCATCATTTAACAAATACAATGTCCTTATGTTATTGAGTTCAATTGTTAGTCTAACCTGAAAACTATTCTTTGCCTTACTTCTACAAGTACTCAATGAGGTGCTCAACTTGTACTTTCACTTTTTTAATAGAAGCCTCTACAGACTTTAACATTTGATATGTTCTTGATTGGTTATCCCTACTCACTTAAATGAATGCATTTTATCCTCTATAGTTTCTTTGTGGGAGGATTCTGGTGTTATTATTGGTGGAATTGTTGGCCCTATTGATTTGAGCTTTAGGAAAATGGAGGATTATTTTGTCTCAAGGATAAATTAGGATGATTCTTTCACCTTGAATTATAAGTATTTATATTAGGGTTGCACCTAGGTCTTGGTTGGTAACCCCTATTCATTAACTAGTTTAGGTCTTGCATTTTCTTCTCCTTGGAAGGGACATGTATCAACATTGTGTCCCAAAGTACTACACAATCCACATTGATATTTATTAGATGTGGCATGTGTAGTGAGAAGCGTAACTTTCTTGGTCATTTGTACAAGATGCATCCTACTTTTGTACCAAAGTTGATTTCATGAACTTTATCCCTTCTCACTCAAGAGCATTTTTGTTGGGAATTAACACTCAACATTTCAAAGAGATTATAAGTCTATAAGATTATCTTTTCTCCCATTACTCCTCCCGAAACATTGTCAATAACGAATTGACATTATTGTACCAATCCATTGTAGAAAAATTTGTTCTGCAGCTATAGAGAGTAGCTATGATAGGGGGTACTCATTAAGGAAGAGTTTGATCCCACTAATACAATAAATACATACTGTCTCAGGAATTTAGCCTCAGTTTTTTAACAAATTGAGGCCATAGGGTTTTGGCCTAGGTTATTTAAAAACCAAGGCCATAAACATACCCTATAGCCTCGATTATTTAAAAACCGAGGTCATAAATATACCCTATCAAATGTTTACACCACATACCAAATTTCTTTATCAAATTTTTATTTTTCTCACCCAATTTTTTCTTTTCCTTCTTTTTTCTCTCTTTTTTTCTTCTCTCCTTTCTTTTCCTTTCTACTTTTCCCTAGCTCGTCTCCTTTTCTTTTCTCTTTTCCCCTATTCCTCGCAACCCAACTCCATCAATGCAGTGGAAATTCTCGTACCAATCACCCTCTCTGCCGCTTTACGTGTGTCACCGTCAATGGCAACATCATCGATCTTTCACTTCTTGAAGCAATTGAAAAATTGCAAAACCCAATGAAGATTCTCAACCTACTAACCCTAACTGAGACTTTAACTTTTTCTATATTTAATGGCCAGTCAATTTGATAGTAACCCTTTTGTTGAGGAAGAAGAAGAAGTCAATCCCTTCTCGGTAAGTTACTTTAGCTATGATTTCCTATGTCTTTTTTCTTTTACTGGTATTAAATTTAAAGGAACTGATTGGTCATTGAGATTGATTTGCTTGGTCTTTTGTTTGATTTTTCTAGCGTATTTGTGTTTGTGGATTTGTGATGGGCCTTGTTTTTACATGAATTTTAGATGTGGTTCTTTCTTTTTTTTCTCTTTTTTCATTTTTTATCTTTTTTCAGTTTTTTTTCTTTTTAAGTTTTCAGTCCAAATTCTATGATGTACACAAGTTATATAAAAATATAAAATTAAGTGATAATGAGTTTGTGTTGTTCATTTTTGAATTTTTCTACATATGTTGATTTCTTTTCTCTTTCAACATTGATTTGAAGTGGTTAAGATGTTCTGATAAGTCAATTTGATTTTTTCCCTATTCGATAGGGATTTGGCCTTGTAGGGGAATAGACAAAACTATAGATGATTTTTCACTTATTATAATGGATTATCTTGCAAATATTGATCTTGTCCTGTTTGAGTGCCCATGATAAGGTGCTTCTGTTTTCCTCTGAGACTGAAAGGTGTGAAATTAAATAACTTTACAATGATAGATTGGCAATTGGATAATTGTGCCATGATGCTATAATATTCAATTTTAAGTGTCCCCATAATGTCTTATGGAGAATTTGCTCTACCAAACATGCCCTGCCTCATATGGGTGGTTTTAGGCTGATCTTCTACATGTGATCATTTGTTTCTACCCATAGAACTACAATTTAATTTATGGCTATAGACTATTCTACCCTTCAGTAGTGGTTCCTCTTATTTCCATTATTTTCCTAATTTCTTTTGTGAAGTTAAAAGTTTTGTGATCAGTATCAATACAAGAAGTGTAAAATTGAATGATGGAGTCATGCTTGAGGGTATGCATGATTTTCTCTTGATTATGCCCTTGTTACTCAATTTATTGTCTTATGTTTATTTTTGTCTCAAACATAGGTTTTTCCTCTTGTATGTATAGTTGTTTTCTAGTGCCTAGTGCCTCGTGTGCTTGGTACTTTGTGGCAGTGTTGGTGCCTGGTGGAGGTGCCGAGTGCCAGGTTCCTGTTGCTGGTGTTGGCACATGATTTTTCTCCCAAAAAACATGAGATTAGTTACTTGTGCTATCTGTATATGTGGATGTGGGGTTTCTCCCAAACAAACATGAGATTAATTACTTGTGTTGTTGATGAGTGCTCAAAAAGCACTAAAATTACCATGATTTTATGCACATTAATTGATTAAAAATATATATATTTATATGTTTTATCATATATTTATATAAATTTGTCTTTTTCGGAATCACGGGTATTTTTATTGTTTTTCAGGTATTTTCGCTTAAAAAACGTAACTTAAAGACTCAAAAGAGGAATACTGGAAGCAATACATCATAAATATATTAATAAATAAATGAGGAAAGGTCAAGAAATATCGAAAAATTGGACAAAATGGGTCAAAAATGTCGAAAAGGAGGAAATCGTGCCGTCCAGCTACCCACGCCCGCACGCGCCTGCTTCCATTTCCGCGCGCGCCCCTGCACGCGCCGTTGCCCATCTACGCCCCATTTTTGTGCGCAACCGCCCCCCATGTCATGCTCACGTCATCAATGACGTCAGCAATCACCACTCCTCATTTCCACCATTTTTTCACCCACTTTTTCTCTTCATCCTCACCTATAAATACCCCCCTTCTCTTCACTTCTAAACACACCTCAAAACACACTTCTCTCTTCTTTCTTATTCTCCATTTCTTAGTTTTTAGTTTTTCTTAGTTTTTAGTTAGTTTTTCTTAGTTTTAGAGTTCTTCTCTTTTTGAGAAGAAGTAGCTATGTTTTTGTAATTTATTTGCTTTTCGATTCAATAAATGGGAGTGCAAATTCCGCTTGGAGGTTTTTCAGCAACGGGAATAGCATCGAAGTTCTGTAAGGATTTTATTTTCTTTACAGTTATTTTTTATGCTTTATTCTTACATGTTATATTTAATTTGTCTGTGATTAAATTTAACTTTACTGGCTGTTTGTAAACATGATATAATAATAACGTTGTTTTGCTTGCGAAATATTAAATAGGTAAAAACCTCTAAAATGAATTGATTTTGTTTTTATTCAAGATTTTATATTAAGAATGTTAGAGAGAAATATATTATTTTTCATTACAAACTTAAATCTGAAAGTTAGATTTTAAGGTTTAGTTATCCGGTCTGATTTAGAGTAGTGCTCTTTTATTTGTTGGTACAATCGCCCGGTAGTTAGAGTGAAGCTCTATTTAAAAAGTTTTTATAAGAATTATTATCTGAAAATGTATTGACAACATGTTTTCAGTAGTGGTTTTAAAACTTGAAAGTTAGTACTCGGATAACTAAATTCTTAGGTTTAATTTGGATACCTTGAATAAAGTTTAAACTGTCTAACCCTACCAAAGGTGGCATTTAAATGGTTCATTTTCAATCTCTTAGA
The DNA here is from genome assembly GCA_030763125.1 of Hippophae gyantsensis. Classification (NCBI taxonomy): domain Eukaryota; kingdom Viridiplantae; phylum Streptophyta; class Magnoliopsida; order Rosales; family Elaeagnaceae; genus Hippophae; species Hippophae gyantsensis. The sequence goes on from CM061028.1 coordinate 32,286,875, forward strand.
AAAAGAAATTAATTTAATTAACCAAATTAATTATCAACCCCACCCATAGGTGTTAATTGATTTGTTTAGTTAACAAAGAATATCTAACCCCACCAAAGGTGGTATTCATATAAAAAAGAGAGAATCAATAAATATCAATTCATATCTTTAATAACCTAAATAATATGAGCAAGCATAATTAACTTAATTATTATATCCATAAATACTCCAATGTTTTAACAGATAAAATTTGCATAAATGTTTATTGAATCTGTATCTATGTTTATTTTTATGTAATTAGATTAAAAACACAAAACCCCAAAATATCGTGACAGGATGTTTAGGATTTAATTTCGTTTTTAAAAGTTTGAATAATAAATTAAAAACCACATACATTCCTTCCTTAGATAGACCTTGAGAGTATACTTATCATTTTCTACGAAATGATTCGTGCACTTGCGAGAGTTTTATAAATACATAAAACCAAAGTATCGGCAGGATCGGCGATCCCGGTTCTGCCCGATCAAGTTTTTGAGCACTCATCAGTTGTCTGTATATTGCCACTTCAATTTTGAGTTAGCATAATTAAGTTCATTGATGTTAATAGCAGGTGGCCTGTCAAAGGTTGATTGGTATATATGCACACATGTTATTCTAGTTTTTTTGTTTTCTTTTTCATGGTAGGCACCAGACATAGTAGCACAAGGCACCAGGTACAACAGCATCAGGCGCACTAGCGCACCAGTACCAGGCACCAAGCGCACCAACACACCAAACTCACCATTACACAAGACATACCAGTGCATCAGGAGCACCAGCACCAGTGCACCAACGCACTAGCCTACCAGAGCACCAACACCAACACACCTACATATCATAGCAACATTTTTTGGGTTTTTCAAGTTGGGTATGTGGTTCTTCCAAGAAGATGAAGCCCTTTAATAGTTTTGAGTTCACATTGTTTTTGTGAGTTTCATTGCTTATCAATTGATTATGTATTGATTGGTTTGAAATTTAAAATAATTGCATCATAACTAGAAATCGTGGACTATGAATTAGTTTTTGGTTGAACAACACTATTAGTATTTTAAATTTTATGGATTCTACACATTATTTTTGGATTTTTACAAATAAATTCTTGTCTCAACTTCTTGTTCACTTCTTCACACTGTTGTTGATCTTGCTATAGAGACTAAGTTGGATAATGAAATCAAATCATGGCTTGCTTTTACTACCCAGAAAATTGTTGAAGTTAATACCTTGGAAAAGGCTTTGGCTGGTCAAAAGGATAAGGTGACCTTCTCTATGTTCATGTTTCAATTTGATGATAGAAGTTACTTGAATAAAAAAATTATGATTTTGCTAGATTATGCAGAAAAATGTAGTACTGCATGCGAGTGTGCATGTGTTCACAAAGAATATGGATGGGTTAGATGATTTGTGTTTTAGTTTGGATAGAGAAGCATATTTACTTGAAATTAACCTTCTAATTATTTTATCCGATCCACCTCGAGTGTAAGAAATAACTCATAACAATATATGGATGCTACTTTTAGTTATAGATCCATAATCACATTGCCTTTGTTTATGTTTTATACTTAGTCATTCTTTTTTGCTAATGATGTTGCACAAGCTTCAATAAGATCCTCACCTAGGGTGAATAATGAGGTTGTACAAAAGGCTATGAGTATTAAGGTCTATCACCAGCACCAACACACCATCACCAGTACCAGCGCACCACCACCAACGCAGGAGCGCCTATGGTATTTACCTTTTCTTTACACTTCTGTTAAAGTCGTTGTGGACTTGATTATGTTGATTTGAAGTACACTTATAAATGGGTGTAATAGTAAAAAAGTAGTTTGTAATAGTAAGGTTTTATTATGTTTTAGTGTATAATAAAGTCTCAAATGTAATTCTACTTTTAATTTTAATATAATATGATTTTTAATATTGTAATAAATAAATTTATTGTAATTTATATTGATTTTTAATATTGTAATTAATAATTTTATTTTAATTTTAATTTATGCATACCCTATAGCCTCGTTTATTGAAAGACCGATGCCATAGGTAATAGTCTATAGTCTCTCTCACTTAGGCCTTGGTTCTTATAATAGTTGTCATAAACCTATGGTCACGGTTAAAAATGGAGGCCATATATATGTTTTTTGTAGTAGTGACTGATCCCAAGCTTTGCGGAAAGGTTCTTAATCCCTATGAGAGAAAGTAGCAATCATTGCTCCCAACTTTGATATTTTCTGATGAGAATAGAATTTTTCCATGAATTTATTGTATACATCTTCCTAGGTTATTAAGGAACTAGAAGGAGAGGCATGCCACACAAGTAGAGGAGCTAACTAGGCAAGCCACACGAACGCCATGCAAGCACGAAGAGTGAATCACATTACGCTACGTGTGAGGAGGTCAAAACACGTGTCACATGTCAACATGTCATTCAATCCGAGTTTGGAAATCGGTCAATATGCCATGTCACATGTCACCATGCCATTGCTCTGCGCGTTCCACCCGTGCGCCACACCATCTGTTTTCGTGAACCATGTTATGCCACTTGTTGCTGACTTGGCAAGCATTGACTCTGACCGGTCTCCCCTATGAATTTTTGATGCCAGGTATCATGCTGTGATTGGTTGAAACTATCTGTTTTGATCGTAGCTCTTGATCTGAAGCTGATCGGATAGTCCAGATCACACCTGAGCTTTATTTAAGCCCCTAATCACTCCATAAACCCGAATTAGCCTCTATTAGCATAATTTTGGTTAGTTTTTAGAGCTAAAAAGAGAGAAAAATATAGAAAAATTCAAGAGATGACACAATTTTGGTGAAGAATCAAGAGGAGATTAATTCTACAATTTAAGAGATTGATTGTTTTTCTTCTTCTACTCTTTTTTTTATCAATTTTATGTCTTTCTTTATGAAAAATATGAGTTTTATGAACACAATTATGTGTAATTAATTTCTTAATCTATGGATCTTATGAACCCAATTTTTATCATGTGATGATATAAAATTTTAGCCCAATTATAATTATAATTAAATTATATTATTTAATCTGATTTTTATGTTATTAATTGTTTGGCCAACAATTTATATATTGAGACAATTAAATAGATTTGAGAGAATTATTTAATTGTTTGCCTTGATTAAATAACATGCATAGTTTCTAGGCAGAGATGTATGATTCTTACGTATGTGATCCATCATTGATAAACTTAATGAGTAGTACACAATTTAATTAGCATGAGAGTGTGATTAAATTAATTACTATATGATGCGTAGTTTACTTGAGAGAAGAATACATGCTAGATTAGATTCAATTGATCATGTAATTAATTGATAATTATATTGGGGGGATTTTAGCGATTTGCATGTTTAGAAAATTATGAGATTAAGTATTCCTAGATATTTTCTCATATATCTTTCTAGTCACAAAATCTGATTTAATTAATTATTGTTATTTACTTTTAGTTATTTTAATTTTGCTTCCTTAAAATATAAAAACACTAAAAAAATTGATTTTCATTATTTTTAGTTTTGAAAATTAATTTTTAATAAAATAATCTCCTTGGGAACGATCTTTACTTATCATTATATTACTTGTTATAATAAGTATACTTGCGTATTCATTGCACATACAATTTGTGTGACGATCAGTACACCGAGAGCTAATGTTTGGATTGTGGAATAGAATTTCCTAATGAAAGATAAAAAGTATTCATTAGGCAATCCATTAAAAGAATGTAACACGAAAAAATGAATTTTTCTCAATTCATAATTCTTGGCAATCTTATCCAATTAGATTGAGGCAAGAGTAGTGCCAATAATTGGCATTGCACATTTCTTCATGGTGGTCACCCTAGGTTGTTGGTTTTCCCCATAATTGTTGGTTCAAAGAGAAGATCTAAGTCTGGTTCCATGTGTTGCTCAACTTAAGGCTATTTGATCTCAAAGTTTATCCTTTTTTAGAGTTCTTTTGATATATTAATGTTATTATATAAGGTGTGAGAGAATACTATAAGGATCTCTTACCTCATATAAACTATTTAAAACAAAAATAAAAAGATAAAATAAATATAAAAATATGTTACAAACAATTCATAATACAAATATTTTATGATACAAGAAATTTATGATATAATTTCTAAAATATTTACAGCAAGTATATTAAATATTACATGTTTATACATAAAAATACTAAATATAAAATAATTAAAATAAAGAAAATTTAAAATAAAGAAAAAAAATTGACAAAAAAATTTTAAATAAATAAAAGAAAAAAATTAAATTAAAAATTAAATTTTTTTATTTTATAAGATTTTTATAGATATTTTTTTATTTTATTGTTTTTTGAAAATTTAAAATTTAAAATATCTAAGTTTATTTAATAATAAAAATCAAAATATTTACAATATATTTTTTTAAAGATTTTGATAATAAAAATTTAAAAATGATATTCTTTCTAGACAATGGTACCAAAAACTTGATAATACTTGCATTTTGTATTTATAAAATAGCTCGCAAATGTACGAATCACTTTGTAAAAATTTATAAATATACTTTTAAGGTCGGTCTAAAAATGAATTATGTGGCTTTTAAATAACTCAACAAATTATTGTAAAATAAAAATTAAACCTAAACATTCTATTATAGAGTTTGAGTTTTTAAAAAATCTAAACTAAAGATAAATTCAATAAATATCATGCAAATAACATTTACACTCAATGTAGAATTTGTGGGATGGATTAATTAGTTAATCATATATGCTCAATATTGATTAGGTTATTAAATATGTGAATTAAGATTATTGATTCTTTCTATATATACAAATAGAAGATTAATTAGGTCTACTATATTTTATTAATTAAAATCATTCAACGCCTTTGATCAAGTCTATCAGTTAATTTTAATTAAATTGTGCTTCTTTTCTAAAAGATTAATAAATCATTTAATTGCTGTCTTTGGTCGGGTCTAACAATTTAAACTTTTATCAAGATATCAAAGTTAGATTAGTGATTTAAGTATTTGAAAACTAACTTTCAAATTTTAAATTTATTATGAAAGATATGTCATTAATATATTTTTCAATAATAAATCTTAAAAAAAATCTTTGAAATAAATCATGACTCTAGATAAGATTTAGATAATTACATCCAATATCTATGATGAGTATTACTTTAGATCAAATCCTTATAATTAAATCTTAAATCTAACTTTCGTGTTTATTATGAAAAATATTTCGTCCATATATTTTTCTTTAACAAACTTCATTTAAATCTTGATGAAAAAATTAAACTTAAATTAATTTTATAAAAAAATGTTTACCTACTTTAACATTCACAATCACAACAACATTACTAATATCACATAGTATTTTTAGTCAAAAATGTTTAATTTAATAAATGATCGATAAATAAAACATAACATTCAGAATCTAAAATAAAATTAATCTAAAAATAGAGGAATATCTTTTAAATTATATCTAACCGTATTCTTCTAAGTACAGATTTTTAGTATTATTTTCATATTTAGAAAACCTCTAAACAAATTTACCAATGTTGTTTATTGAATTAAAAGAAAACTACTACATAAACTATATTATTTTCAACTCTCAAAGTTGAGATAAGAACTTTGAAACAAAGAAAATACAAACTTAAGAGAAAACTAAGAAATCAGCTAAAGAAAGATTTGATGGGATTAGAAGGGATGATGATTACATTAGGATTTAGAGGTTTATATAGAGTTAATAAATGCTACAAAAGAGAGAAAATTTTGGATCCTATAGTCATGTGTCATGGCATGCACTTTTTTTACACCGCTGCATGAGCTAGCCTATCATGCATTTGAATATAGATCTGATTGTCCTATGCTGTGGCACACAAAAATATTTGTCACGGCATGCGTGTTTCTACGCTTCTTGAAACCCTTTTGTATATAACCCTCTTACATTGATTCTTTAAGTGTTTATTAGTTTAATCAATTTGAAGCTATAAATACATGAAAAATATCAAAACATACTCATGATTCCAAAAAAGATAGATTTGTTAAAATAATAATAAAATTATAAAACTATAAATCTTTTTTGACATTTAAAATGCATAAAATCACGTTATATATAATGCTTTTAAGCACTTATCAGCTATTAACTTTCAAAGTCACATGAAAAATTATGGTTGCCATAATTTTTCTACTTTAACTTATGGCATAGTTACACATGACATTTTAAGAGGGCGGTCATGAATATGACGATATACACAAGTGAAATATAACACTATAACATAGTCAATAATCCTTAAACACTTCTCAATGTTAGATTAATTTGATCCAAAAACATTCAAGAAATCGAGGAAGAAGAAGTTGATTCCATAATGGAAGAGAGAGAAAATTATAAACGAGACAAAAAGATCATGGTTGTATAGAAAAATGGAAAAATCAAAAGTGCCAGTTCATGTGATGAAGAGATACCACTAGTGAAGGATGGTTCTAATGTTGAAGTGGAAGAACATATGCATAGAGATTCACTTGTCACAAGGACAGTCCCGAATATACCGCCTAATGAGGAAGAAGATGATAAGCATTGTGATCATATTTTCCACACAAGATGCCATGTGAAGGATAAAGTATGCGCATTAATTATTGATAGTACGAGTTACACTAATGTTGCTAGTACCTTATTGGTAGAAACATTAAATTTGAAGTGGGAGGAGCATCCCAAACCATACAAGCTACTATGGTTGAATGATTTTGGAGAAGTTGAGGTTAAAAAACAAGTTTGGATTCCTTTTTAAATTGGAAAATATGAAGATGAGGTTTTTTGTGATGTGGCACCAATGTATATTGCTCACATATTGCTCGACCGACCATAGTAGTTTGATAGGAAGGTGTCACATGATGGTTAGAGAAATCATTATTCTTTTGAAATGAACAACCAAAAAGTTGTATTAGCTCCTCTCAAACATTTGCAAGCTTATGAAGACCAAATTAGGATAGCAGGAGAGTATAAATTGAGAGAAAAATAAAAGTGTGAGCAAGAGGAAAATAAAAAGAGAGCAAGTGAGGTCGATTAGAAAAAGGAGAGAAAAGTAAGCACAAAGTAGAGAAAAGTGAGCAAAAGGAAAGAATAGTTTGCAAAAAAGAGAGAAAAGTGAGCAAAATAGTGGAAAAAGTAAGAAAAAAGGAAAGAAAAGTGAGCAAACAAGAGAGAAAAATAAAAAAGTGTGTGTAATTGTTGAAAAACATGAGATTAAGAGTGCAATGATGGAAAGGCAACAAGTACTTGTACTTATGTACAAGGATATTTATCTTTCTACTAAGGATCTTAACTCATTTTTGTCTAGTGTTGTTGTGTCTTTATTGTTGGACTTTGAGGATCTATTTCCTGAAGATATTCCATATGGATTACATCCTTTGCGAGGCATGCAACATCAAATATACATTATACCTGAATCCGCAATACCAAATCAACCTACTTATAAAGCTAAGATTTGAGGATGAATCTTTTCGAAGAGGAGGGGAATAATGGAGATTGAGGTGTCAAAGAAGTTTATATTTACAAATATTTTAAATATTGTCAAGATACTACAGATATTCTTAAGATCATACGCAAGAGATAGATTTGGAATGTCAAATTGGATGCAAAGAATAAATTAGGAAGGAATTTTTTGTTTTAGTTAATTATGGGTTTTTTATGTTTAGTAATTTTTATTTTAGTTAATTATTTGCTTTTTATTTTAATTCTTAGTCTTTTATTTAATTGTAGGCCTTTTATGTTTAGAAATTTTATTTTAGTGAATTGTGGGCTTTTATTTTAAGTATTTTAGTCGTTTATTTTTTAAGGTTTGATTAGGCCTAATCCATAACTAAATAGGCACATTCCATCTAGGGCTTTTTTTTAGGGTTTCTTGCTTATTAATAAGAAGAGCTATGTAATTTAGAGGAAGAATGAATATCATTAATTAAAAGAAAATTTCAAAAAAGTTCTTGCTTTGTCTTCTTGTGTTCTTGATTGAATACTTGAATCTAACTTATCAAAGAGAGTGATCATCCTTTATGGCGGCTTAAGGTTTTCGTTTTAAGGACTTTGTTTCCATAGGGGTCTAATATGATCATCTTTAACACATTCTTAGCAAATCATTCATTTATATTCCTTTAAGTTCGTGGGTTCCTTGGTTGTTCGCCTAAAGGGTCCGCATCATCCTTCTTCTTGTTCTTCCCAAGGGTAGTAAAGTTCACATTTTCCTTTTCCCTTTCCTTTTCCTCTATAAGTAGCCTTCCCTCTTCTTGTGTTATAGGATATCTTAAAAGGGCCATACAGTTGAGGTAAGGTATAAAAGATGTAGTGAACCAAGAAGGCTTCTGACATCTCAACCTCTAATGTTTTCAAATGGTCCATAATATCCCTCTTGCACATGATATGTTAATGCACACCCCTAATGCAGGTGAGCCATAGGGATGAAAATTATATGATGAGGGTGCTCGTCATTCCCTTGTTTGAAATGATGAACTGTTCATCAATAGCCTTTAGTAAGTCCTAGACCTTATTATACTACTCAATGGAGCCCCTAATACCAGTAGATATTTTCATCTTTATGAACATAACAGAAAGATGATTAGATCACTCCCACTTATCATAAAGAAAAACTGCATTTAGAGAGCTAGTTTAAGTTACTACAAGGGGATCCTCCATCCTAAGTGAAGGAGAACTCTCTCCTTCCAAACCTTGTAGTTGTCCCATTTGAGGTCGGGAACATCACATCTCATATCAGAGTAATTAGCAGGTTGAGTTGTTGCAATAAACTTAATATTCATGCTAATGTTAGTAAATTATAAGCTTACATAAAAATATGACATGTACTACCAATATAAAATCATGGAAAAATATGAATCTAGTGACATAAAAATTGCATGTGGACTAAAGTTTCAATTCAATTAGATTCAACTTAACTTTATGATAAAACTATCAAATTATGTTCTTTTTTCTAATCTTTGTGGGTAAATTAGAAAAAATAATTTGATATTCTATCCTAATTAACAATACAAAATATAATAAAAATTCATGTTGGATAAGATTTATTATATTATATATGATTAATCACAATTAATGTTTATTTTCTAAATGTGATCCTAAATAAACATTATTACAAAATTTTAATTAATTAAAGATAGTGTAGCTACTTCCTAATTAATTAAAATACATGGATCACTTAAACACTAACAAAATTCTTAGGCTCAATTATTGCATAAAACCATAAACAATATAATTTAATTTTAAATGTAAAAATATTAGCAAACTTAAGATTGCATGTATCAAAAAATGACAATAAATTAAACAAGCAAAATAAATAATATATGCACAAATTAAATTCATAAAGATCCATTAACAATTAATTCCATTATACATAAATTATTTAACCAAATTTCATATGTATAATAAATCACAAAATTTATACATACAAATACCAAAATAAATAATTTAAGCATAATAAAATTAAAAATTAATCATAAATAAATTTTAATGTGCCAAAAATTATTTAAACAAATGTCACATGTATAATAAATAACCAATATTCTACACATAAAAAACATAAGTTAAATAAATTAATCACATTAAAATTATAATTTTATTTTAGCATCAAAATTATAAAAAATAAATAAATTAAATTTTGATTTTTTTGGCCTCCCCCAAACGGCAAGTCAACCTCCAGCTAGGTCACGTGAACCGGTTTCGATCCGAATGATGGCCCTACTATTTCTCGTAATTTTGATGACGAAAAATGGTGTTCTTTATATTAAAATTCCGATAATTGGATTTCTCAATGATTCATAGTCTCCATACGCATCAAAACCCTGACCCAATTTTGACCTGAACGAAAACTCAACCTTTTCTTGTAATTCCAATGACGAAAAATAGCATTTTTTATATCAAAATTCCCAAAATTGGATCTCCTAGTGATTTATAGTCTTCATACAAATCAAAACTAGGTCAAAGAAAATAAGCATGTTTGTAGTGTATAAACAGTAAAATAGAGCAAAATAGAAGTGTTTTTCAATATGGCTTTGATACCAAATTTTAGATTAATTAAATCCAAAAAGATTAAAGAAAAAATATGAACATGAATTTAAACACAGTGGAAGCAAAAGGAATTGAAAACTAACCTCCATCCATTGATCACGCTCCACCCACCTTTTAATCGTTTTTTCTGATTTGATGCTTCTAATTCTTTCTCTCTTAATCATGATGGTGTAGAGACTAAATTTCCTAAAAATTGATTGTAAAATTGATTGAGATGAGGCTTGTGAACCAACCATATAAATAAGCATGTTTGAGTACTCTGTTCATCAAAGAGCAAAATAGAACGTGCACTTGAGGAGCTGAGGGACTAAAAACATGGATGAGTTAATAGAAGTTGTTAGACCATATTCAGGCCAACTTCTTAGTTTTTTATCGATATTTTAGGAGGAAAAACTAACACTTAACACCTAAGCAACTCTTAGCTATAAATTTCCACAAAGTACCACTTATTAAACTCAATCACCACTATATGATTGTTTTGTGAAATATATCCCATTGTCATACATGAGCTTCGACATCCTATTATACAATCTTCTTTGTAGAACAATCATATGAAACAAGATATGGTATTTTCTATCCTTAAACTCCAGCCACTTAACCTTTGATTTTTGTACTCAATACATTTCATCCTACTTCCTTAAATAATCAAGATCATGCTTTAAAGATTTATGTTCATCCCATGTATGTTGGAGTACCATTATACTTAGCTTAACTTGTAAGCATAATTTAACGATCCAAAAGCGGAATAAACAAACTTAAGGGATCAAAACTTGTAAATTCAATGATCTTACCTCTAACCCTTGAAATTTTTCTTTAAGTTGCGAAACAAACAAACTATTTTTCTCTTTGTGTTAAGATCTTCTAAGCTCTAAACAACACTCAGATTAGATGTTGTATTTTAATGAAAATTGTGTGTTTGAGCTTAAGGACCATAATAGCCTTTTTATAGTCGTGCTTCTCATCAAAGCTTCGGCAACATGACCAACTTTTACCATAATAAATGAGTTATGGCTCTTCAATGACAGAAATGTATGGACCATACTAAATGATCCATTACAGAAGGATGGATTAAAATTTATAATTAGAGAATAGAAACAAATCGGTTACATTCTCCCACTTTGTCCAAACGTTCGACTTAATTCCATCGATAATATTTCTTAAGAAATAAACACACGAATCATGGCGATAGGTCCTCTAAGAGTAAGTATTATCTTCCATGTTTACAATGTACTTAGTTACAATTTATGTGGTAACAAAACTTAATGAATAAATCATATATTTATTCTTAGTCCTATACAAATATATTTTTTCAAATAAATTAAGGTGCATATGAATATAAAAAAATATCACAATATATAAGAGTTTCAATAATAAACTATATATATACATTTACAAAGTGGAACCAAGTCCCATTTTCTCTACATAATCCTTAAATTTTAGTGGTGGCATGCCCTTAGTCAATAGATTAACAATCATGAAATCAATGCTAACGTGCTCAATGATCACTTTCTTTTCCTTAACACATTCTCTTATGGCCAAGTATTGGATATCGATTTTCTTACTATGACTACCACTTTTGTTGTTCTTATTATAAACACAGCAATTGAGTTGTCACAATACAATCTTAATGGCCTAGAAATATAGTCAACTACTTTAAGCCCAGAAATTAAACTCTTAAATCATACACCATTGATGTATCCTTAAAGCATGACACAAACTTGGCCTTCATAGTGGAAGTAGCAGTCAAGGTCTACTTTGTACCTTTCCAAGACACGGCTCCACCGGAAAGCATAAAAATGTAACTAGATGTTGATTTGCATGAATTAACATAGTCAGGGAAGTCTGCATTGGAGTAGCCAATCACTTCTAAATCGTTGGTTTATCTATACATAAGCATATAGTCCTTGGTTCTTTGAAGGTACTTCATCACCTTTTTGTAGCTCTCTAGTGGTCCAAACTAGGATTACTCTGATATTGTCCCAACATTCCAACAACAAATGCAATGTCAGGCCTTATGCAAACCTAAGTATACATCAAGCTTTCAACAGTAGAAGCACATGGAATGTTCTTCATTTTTTCTCTTTCAAAATCATTCTTTGGGCATTGGTCCAAATTGAACTTATCGCCCTTCACAATGGGAGCAACACTTGGTGAACAATATTTCATTCAAAATCTCTCTAAAACATTGTTGATATAGGTTTCTTGAGACAAACCCAAGATGCCTTGAAGTATGTCTCTATGGATCTTAATGCTAATGAAATAAGATACCTTACCCATATCTTTCATATTGAAATTTTTAGAGAGGAATTTTTTTACCTCGTGTAGCAAACCCTTATCGTTGGTTGCAAGCAAAATGTTATTCACGTATAAAATCAAAAAAACATATCTTACTCCCTCTAACCTTCTGGTATATACATTAATCCACGGGGTTTTCAAAAAATCTGAATGTAGAAATTACTCCATGGAATTTATAATACCATTGGAAGGATGCTTGTTTTAGTCTGTATATGGACTTATTAAGCTTACAAACTAAATGTTCATCATCACTAGGGACAAATCCTTCAGGTTGTTTCATGTAAACTTTTTTATTTTATGTCTCCATTGACAAATACTATTTTCACATTCATTTTTTGCATCTCAAGGTCAAAATGGGAAACTAATACCAAATCTTTCTTAGATACATGAGAGAAAGTCTTTGTATAATCAATTTCTTCTTACTGATTGAATCCCTTAGAAACTAATATAGTCTTGTATCTCTCAATATTGCCCAACAAGTATTTCTTTGTCTTAAAGACCCATTTACATCGAATGGCTTTCTCAACATTAGGCAATTCAACAAGGTTCCAGACTCCATTACTATTTATAGAACTCATCTCATCCCTTATAGCATCGTACCACAATTCAAACTCTTTGCAACTTATGGCTTGCAAAAAGGATTCGAGATCATTCTCAGCTCCAATGTTACACTTATATACTTATAGATACACAAAATAATCACTAGAAATTGTCGATCTTTTAAGTCTAGTAGATTTTCTTAATGTCACACCATCATTTTCTTGGGAAGTATAAGGTTCAACTTATTGTTCAAAGGTTTCAGGAATCTGTTGAACAGTCTAATCTATTGGAATGTTGTCAACAACTTGTGGAATTTCAATGATTGGATGTTCAATAACAGCTTGTACTTAAGGGGTGTTATGAACAACAATCAATCTATCTCCTTAAGTGTAAGTTTAAGACTCTAAATTATTAGCATCATAAACTATGTTCCTAATTTGATCGCTCCCACTAATAAAATCATACTCAAGAAACTTTGCATTTCTTGATTCCATAAACTTAGTGTTGTGAAATGGATAATAAAATCGATAGCCTTTAGACCATTTGACGTTTCCAACGAAATACCCATTAATGATCGTTAGGTATAGCTTATTATTTTGCGGATTATAAATCCTCACTTCAGACGGGCATCCCCAAATGCGCATATGTTGCAAACTCAGTTTCCAACCTTTCCATACTTTAAATGGAATCTTTAAGATAACGTTGGTTGGAACTCAATTTAATATATACACAACCAGTTTTAAAGCTTCAGTCCATAAGAATTTAGGAAGATTGGAGTAGTTAAGCATACTCTGCACCATATCCAATAATGTTTGGTTTCTCCTTTTGGCTACACCATTCTGGTCTGGTGAACTATGCATTGTGTATTGGGCAACTATCCCATGCACTTGAAGAAACTTAGCAAATGGACTAGGCGCTTTTCCATTCTTAGTATATCTACCATAATATTCACCACATATATCTGCCTTCAAGAGCTTTATTTTCTTTCTACATTGTTTCTCTACTTCAAGTTTAAAGATCTTGAAGGCATCTAATGCTTTACTCATATTATGAAGCATGTAGAGATACATATATCGAGAAAAATCATCAATAAAGGTAATAAAATATTTTTGACCTTCTATGTCCATGTCTGGACAACATATATTAGTATGTATGATTTCTAACATGCCTAAAATCCTATTAGAACCTTTCTTTGACTTGCTAGTCTACTTTCCCTTAATGCAATTCACAAATGTCTCAAAATCAGTAAAATCTAGAGTACTAAGTACCCTATCTTTAACTAATATTTTAATTTTTTCTAGGGAGATATGTCCTAATCTCCTATACCATAATGTAGAAGATTCCTCGTTAATAATACACCTTTTAGTGCTAGTTTGAACATGCATATCGTTATGAGTGACATTATTTTTTAAATTAATGCAGTAAAGACCATCAATCAAAATACCATTCTCAATACAATCAAATTTATAAAATAAACTAAAAGATGTTTTTGTAAAGTGAAAGGAATAACTAGAAGGTACAAATCCTGAAATAGAAATCAAGTTTCTAGAGAAACTTGGAACATAAAAAGTCTTTTCTAATTCTAAAACAAAACCACTACTTAAAATTAAACTACATATCCCTACAACTTCCACATGTGAGCCCATCTTGTTACCGGATAAGATGTATTGCTCATTTCCTACTAGCTTCCTTAGCTTTTTCATACCCTGTAAGGAGTTTACAACATGGATTGTAGATCTAGAATCAATCCATAAGGTATTAATATTAACATTAACCATATTAGATTCATAAAAAACAAACGAGGTTGGATTACCTTTATGCTCAAGCCATTTCTGGAATTTGATACATTCCTTCTTTATGTGTCCCTTCTTTTTACAGAAAAAAAACTTGGCTTATTTCTTAACATCAGTCTGAGGTTGAACTTTCTCTTTCCCTGTCTATTTTTTTAGATTTACATTTCCCAAGCATTGTAGTCAACATTGCACTTTCACCAAGATTCATAACAAGTCTCCCTTCCTCTTGAACACACAAGGTCATTAGTTCATTGATTGACCATTTTTTCTTATATGTGTTGTACGAGATTTTGAACGGCCCGTACTATTGTGTGAGAGTGTTTAGGATATAGTGCTTAGGAAGGATTCTAACATCTCAACCTCAAGATTCTTAAGTTGAGATATAATGTCACTCATTTGCATAATGTGCTCGTACACACCTTTTGTATTGATGAGTCTTAAGAAAGAGAACTGCATAATAAGGGTGTTTACCAAAGCCTTATCTAAAGTGACGAACTAATCATCAATGGCTTTTAGTAGGTCCCAAACATTGGTATGTTGATCAACAAAACCACGAATACCAACAAAGATCTTAGTCTTAATGAACATCACACTAAGACGATTAGATCGTTCTCATTGTTCATAAAGCATGATATTCGTTAGAGTGCTAGTTTCAATAATTTTAGGTGGTTCATTTTTCCTAATAGTAGAGTCAATATCCATCCACCTTAGATGAAGGAGAATGTTTTCCTTCCATAATTTATAAATATTATATGCTTACTAAAATTTGAGATCTAAATGAAAATCATTCATTACCGATGTAAATCATGGAAAAATATAAATATAGTGACATAAAATTGCATGTGGGTTAAAGTTCTAATTAAATTATATTCACCTTAACTTTATTATTATCATTTAAATTTTATTACAGATTTGAAGATAATAAAGATCCAAAATTTTAGAAGCATATCATCTAAAAACTCTCAAATTTAAATAAAGATTTATTTAAATCAAATTAAAATTAAAATGTCTCTAAATATATATATATATATATATATATATATATGAGATTGGAAGGATATATATTATATATTATATATAATAGAAGGAACAACAGAGGGGAATTGCCTTAGGAAAAGCAGATTTTTTTTGGATAAATTTTAATTACAACAACCTTAGTGACTTCTCTAGATAAAATTGATATTAGTATAATTTTGGTATTTGTCAAAAATAAGTTACCAATCTCTGAGTACAATACTCTTCTTATTACTTTATTATAAAACTATGATACTATGTACTTACAGTTTTTCACCGATCATTTTATGATAAAACTATCAAATTATATTTCTTTCCTAATCCTTGTGGGTAAATTAGAAAATATAATTTGTATTCAATCCTAATTAATCACAGAAAATATAATAAAAATTTATGTGAGATAAGATTTATTATATCACATATGATTAATTACAATTAATATTTATTTTCTAAATATGATCCAAGATAAACCTTATTATAGTTTTAATTAATTAAAGAAGTTGTGACTACTCTCTATTTAATTAAACCATGTGAATCATTTAAACATTAAATAAATCCTTAGGCTCAATTATTATATTAAACAATAAGTAATATTAATTTAATTCTAAATGTACAAATATTATCTAATCCAAGATTGCATGCATGACAATAATTATGCAAGCAAAATAAATAATATAAGCACAAATTAAATTCTTAAAGAGCCATTATTAATTAATTCTATTACGCATAAATTATTTAACCAAATTTTATATGTATAATAAATCACAAAATTTATATATATAAATACCAAAACATATAATTTAAGCATAATGAATTTAAACATAAATAAATTTTAATGTGCAAAAAATTATTTAAACAAATGTCACATAAATAATAAATAAAACATATTATACATATGACAAACCAAAGTTAAATAAATTAATCATATTAAAACTATAACTTAATTCAACATTAAAATCAACCAAAAATAAAATTAAAATTTTGATTTTTTTGGCCACTACAACAACATGTTTTGCTCTTCATGGCTACAAATGACATGTCATTTTTCTCATCTTCTACCTCCAGTCGAGTCACACGACTCGATTTCAACCCAAACAGAGGCCTAATGGTTTCTTGTAATTTTGGTGACAAAAAATGGCATTTTTTTTATCAAAATTTGATTTCCCAGTTATTCATGGTCTCACTTTGAATAAAAAACATCAAAATAAAATAAAAAAATATTAATTCCAAAATTCTAATAAACACGAACGGCGAATTGGAATGATGTTTTTCATGTTTTTTCATGTTTTAATTCACAGAATCATTTAAATATCAATACTGAACTAATTTATAATTTTCATATGCATCAAAACTGAGCCAAAAAAAATATTCAATTTCAAGGTGTTATGGTGAAACAGAGAAAAATAGAGATGAATATAAACTGATCAAGGCAGAGGTAATAAGTTGCTCTGATACCAAATGTAAGCATAATTGAACAATCCAAAAGCAGAATAAATAAACTAAAGTGATCGAAAACTTGTAAAGTCAAGGATCTTACCTCCAGCCACTAAAATTATTCTCTAAACTATAAAACAAATAAACTATTTTGCTCTCTGTGTTTGAATCTTCTAAGCTCTCAACAACACTTAGATTAGATGTTGTATTTTGATGAAAATTGTGTGTTTGAGCTTAGGGATCATAACAGCCTTTTTATAGCCATGTTTCCCATTAAAACTTCAGCAACGTTACCAACCTTTAGCTATAACCGATGAGTTATATATCTTTAATGATAGAAACTTATGAACCATACTAAATGATCTGTTAAATAAAAACGGATTAAAATTTAAAATTAGAAATTAGAAATAGATCGGTTACATAACCAAACTAATTATCTTTTTAACTCCTTAGTGACTCGCATAGGACTTCCCCAGCATATATCAAAGTATCTAATAAGTACATGTGTTGGTTACTATAAAAAAATGTTGGATAAATTATGTACCTGATTAAGGAAACTTTTGGGTATTCTTTGTTTGAAGTAGTTGATCTTAAATTCTTGAAAAGTAAGTTCTAGATAGCTTAAACAAAATAGTCATACCTAGGGCCAACAACTAGCTGAAGATATATCACTCTCTATTTCTCTCTTTTTCCTTTCCATTTCTTTTCAAAAGAACCATTTTCCATGCCCTTTTGTGTGGCTGAGTCTTCAATGCTTCTAAAAGCAAACCATTGTTTATAGAAACCAAGTTCTCATGTTGTGAGGAAGAGCTTGTTTTGTTAGTGAGTTGTCTCTTTTTTTCTTTTTTTCGTTTTCTTCCTCCCATCTTTTCCTTTTTTCCTTCCATCTTCCTCTCATGCCCTTTTTCCTTTCTTCTTCCTCCCACTCTCTTCTTCTTCTTCTTCTTCTTCTTTCTTTCTTTCTTTCTTTCCTTTTTAATTTCTTTCTTTCTTTCTTTCTTTTATCTTTTAAGACTATGGGTTACACCCATGTGAGACCCCAAGTATTTAGAATCTTCTTCAATTTATTTCTTTTTTTTTTAATTTCTTTCTTTCTTTCTTTTATCTTTTAAGACTATGGTTTACACACATGTGAGACCCCAAGTGTTTAGAATCTTCTTCTTCTTCTCTTTCTTTTTTTCTTTTTTAATTTCTTTCTTTCTTTATTTCTTTTATCTTTTAAGACTATGGTCCCCAAGTATTTAGAATTAATTTTAAGAATTTTATAAAATATATTTTTAGTGGTATTTTAATATGTAACAATTTTTCAAGAATTTCCATACAAAAATCAAGTTTTTCTATAATTATTGAACTATTTTAGACAATTGGTTTATGAGAGTGGCCATAGAGTGATAGATGAGTAGCAGCGAAGGACCAATGAGTAATGGCAAAAAGGGTGGCAATACAATTTGTAAAGTCGTGGGGGCTCACGGTGGTGTTTACAAGGGTGGTCAACGAGGATCAATTTTGCCTATAAATAGGCACATAGATCAACCATTTCCTCACACTAAAATCTCATCATCTCTTTCTCCTTCGATAATTTTGTTCTTCTAAAAATATTATCATTTTTGGTATGCTTCTAAGTGGTCAAATTGGGGCAAAAATATTCAAACATTTGAGTAAGTAAGAATGAAGTATGAGATTGAAGAAATGTTTTTGAATTTCAAGTGATTGATATAGGAGTATTGAAAGGAAAAGTTTGGATCTACTCCTAAATAGTCAATAATATATCTTTCCAATTATTGTAAAATTATTATTCATCTAAATTATAAATTACTTCTGATTATTAAAATGAATGTTTATAAATTCTAACCAAAATGAAAAAGGACACGTTTAAAGAAGTAGGAGCTTAAAACGGAT
This sequence comes from Hippophae gyantsensis, assembly GCA_030763125.1. NCBI lineage: Eukaryota > Viridiplantae > Streptophyta > Magnoliopsida > Rosales > Elaeagnaceae > Hippophae > Hippophae gyantsensis. Next base: position 32,305,919 of record CM061028.1, read on the forward strand.
ATATTTTCATATATAGGATTACTTTACTTTTTCTTTATGCCTTCTTTTATAAATTGGGATGCATATTCATGTTTCTAAAAATAAGTGAAAATTGATACCATCTTTAGTCAATAAAATTTTATGGAAGCATATATACATTTTCATAATATAATAGGTGATGTTAACTTTTATACTGGTACATATACTTTTATGATATGAGATGTGATATTTAAAATGTATATTACATCTGTCATTTTATACATGCATCATGAGGTTTTTTTGTGAGAAGTTTAAATTGTGTTATTCTTGTCGAGTTTGCTACCCTAGTGATACTTGTTGTAGTAGATGAATTTTTATATAAACCACAACACGCATTTACATACTAGTCTTGTTGAGTTTGGTACCCTAGAGATACTTGTTGTAGTAGAGTTTAACCACACATGTGCCTCATAGTTGGATGCCTATGTGCCTTGGAGTTGACCATCCATGTGCCTCTAAGTTGATCAATACATGTTCCATATACATTGGTTACTTGGAATGTACACTCTCATTGGTTCAGGAAGTGAGGAAGTATAAGTATATTTGATTTTTAAATAAAATATCCCCAATATTATATACTATATACAAGACTATTGCTTTTATCGACATGCATAAGATCTTTATAATATATTGCATGCATCATTATAGACATGCATGAGATCTTTATGTATTGAGTACTCTCTTACACTAATATATAGTATATACAAGGCTATTGCTTTTATCAACATGCATGAGATCCTTATAATAAATCGCATGCATCATTATAGACATGCATGAGATCTTTATACATTAAGTAATCTCTTACTAAATTGTGAGCTCACTCCATACCTTTCCCTCGCCTTTTAGCTAAGATATTGTGATATTTGTAGTAAAGATATGGAGCTTAATTTTAGAGGATTCAATCGTTAAATATTTGACGTATAAATCTTATTTCTTTATTTAGCTATTTTAGTTATCGTATAGGCATGTTTAGACCACTATAATTTAATGATTTCATTTAGATTTATAAATATTTTGATTAAATTTGTGGATTTATAATGAACTTTTCTTTTAAAATAATACAATCTTTAAAGGTATTCAAATTGTTTTTATTTCATGATAAATTGGTTGATTTTTTAGTTTACTTTTCATAATTATTTAATAAATTTTCTTTTCAATATATTTCTCTCTTAAAATTCATGTATCCATATTTTGGGTGTGACAACGTCTCGTTATTTGGTGGTGTTAAAGGTTTTTTAGTGTAATGAAGTATACGAAAGATTTCAAATTAGTTCAATGAGCTATAACAACACTCAAGTTAGCATATCAAGATGTCAACCTTTTCTTTTAGCACAGGACTTAGTGTTTACTTTCAAATTGTGAATAGATTTTGTTTTTTTTGTTGTTTTTTATATTTTAATGTGTCAAAAGAGTCTTTTGTTTGTTTTACAATTTTATGGTGTTTTATTTTATATTATTTTAGACTGTTTTATAACTTAGATTGTTGTTCATGATTGCTTTCTTTCTTTAACTTCTACGTTTACTTGTTAGAACATTTACGGAATTTCATTATTTTATATTACGAGAGGTTTTTGACTTAAACTTTTCTCTAATTTTCATACCGTTTGCTTGTTTCCTTGATATTTTTATTATAGAAAACTCAGAAATTTCATTAATTAATTTGTTAAAAATAAAGAATCTAAATACATAATAAATTATAACTCATACAACATTATAAATATTATTATGTATCGTTTTAGTGTTAATATTGCTAATATTTGCCTCCAAATAGCTTTTTATTTATTTGAATTACTTTAATAAATTATTTATTTCAACTAATTTTATTAATTTAAAGTATTTTGCTATTATAATACCATCTTCAATATATAAAGTAAACTATTTATATTTAAGATTATATATACTTCGAAAAATATCCTAAAACAAAAAAGAAAACATTTATGAAATGCACTAGAGTAAATTAATTCATGGGAAGATACACAGCCATAGATCTGTGATCTATATATAGACGGTTTTATGCACTAGAGTGAAAATAAAAGAAGCAATTACTCATAGAAAAATTTAATTTCTCTAGAGGAAGAGTCGGGTGAATGATCCAATGAGAGATATAAATTTATAACTTTATGTCTACCTATGTATTGTCTACTCCACATTTCTTTTACTCTTACATGTATTTTTTATTTGTTAATATTTCTCTCTAAAAAAAATATTTTTAGATTATTGAAAACATTCCCTCTCTAAGAAGATATCTAAAGGAGAAGATGCAGGACAAAAAGGCTATGATCACTACTATAATATATACTTTTAGTTTCGGGATTTTAGTCTCGGTTATTTTAAAAACCGAGGCCAAGTCATTATCTCGCTTGCTTTGTACTTTACCCTTGAACATTAATTCTATGACCTAAATTGTTAATTTTGTAATTTATATAAAAATTAAATTCAACATTTATAGAATAAATGATTTTTTTTCTGTAATGTTAAATGACTCATTTAACATTTACAATAATGAAACATACAAAAAAAACTAAAATTAGTGAGAGCTTTGAAAAATTTAGGAACTAAATTAGATAAAAAAAATAATATGATAATTGTAAGAATTATGAGTGTAAATTATTTTCGTAAATAAAATATTTACATATAAATTTATTTTGAAATTCGTTATTAAGTCCATCAAGTAAAGTCGAAAAAACGTCAAAATTTCAGATAATCGTATTTCGGGTATATTTTTTATAACTATTTTAGGTATACATGCGTATAAATCTAGAATTATTTTTATTGATAAAATATTTATTTAAACTTGAATCAATTTATAAATTTACAGATTAATCATTTCTTTAATGTATTTCAATATTTTTAAGATGTGTCTTAAAAATAATATTAAGGTTTTTAATAGAATTTGAAAAATAAATTTCAAACAAATATTTAACTCTAATATTATTATATTATTACTATTATATATATATATATATATATAGGATGACGTGGCTGGAGAGCAATTGACTTGACTTGAGAGCTGCTGAGAATTGAGACTCCGGGAAGAATTGAGACTCCGGGAATTAGAAAGAAGCCAGTCAAAAACCGAAAAGTTGAACATCCAATAGCGGCATTGGAAGATGATATAGGAATTAATTTATATATAGGTAGTGAATGAAAAGGTGGAGTTGTATAAATGATTACGTTAAAAGCTGAACCTGGGTTTTTCATTCATTAGCAATATACCTCATTGGAGCAGTATCAGAGATACAAGTATATCAGAGGCAACGATGAGTCGAAGTTAGAAAGTAATTGGAGCAGAATATCAGTATCAAAGATACAAGTATATTAGAGGCTGAGTCGAAGTTAGAAAGTAATTGTAGGAGAAGGAATTAAATAGAATAATTAATATCAAATTTATATCTATCATAGTTATTTATTAGTATATTTGTTTCGAATTTTTATCTTTATATAACTTCTTTTTTATTATATTTTTGCATGTTTAGATTAAATAATTTCATACGTACGTTATCATTGTTACTTGATTTAATTATTAAATTTCAAAAAGTTATTTTTATTACACGTGTATTTAATCTTTTTGTTCTAAGATTTGCTAATTGATTTGATTTAACTAACATATATTTTGAATCATCTAGTTAGGATTATTTATTATTAAATTCGTTCTACAACACATATGAATACTTATGTTTTTGGTGCTAACCTTTTTGTAGTTGATTCGTGAAGGATCTAATTGGCAGAAATTTTATTGAAATGTTAGTTTGAATATTACTCACGCTAATATTAGAAACCAAATGAAAGAAAGTGGATCATCTGTTAAACCTCTACTCTTTGATGGGTATAATAACCCTTATTGCAAGGCTCGCATGCAAGCTTCTCTCAAACAGGATGAAAACTTTTGGTATGCTATTCTTGATAGTTGGAAATGACCTTCGACAATAGAAGAGTTAATAGAAGAACGCACCCTTAATGGGGCAAATCAAAAAGGTCTAAGCTTAATCTTTACTGCAATATCGATGGATGAGTTTCGTCTCATCTCTGACTATAATACTATTAAAGATGCAAGGAATGCACTTACTCATACTCATGAGGGAACTTCCCAAGTGAAACAAACAAAATTGAGATTGCTAATATCTCAATTTGATTCCATTAAAATGAGCAACAATGAAACTTTTGTTCAATTCTATGCTTGTTTGTGTCATATCACTAATGTTTGTTATAACCTTGGTGAGAAAATTCCACAACCTATAAAAATATACAAACTCCTAAGCTCCTTAACAACAAACTAAAAGATGAAAGTTACACTGATAGATAAAAGTAAGAATGTGGACACATAAATCATTGATGAACTTGTCAGGTCAATTCAAACCTATAAGCTTACTCTTGATCCACCCACAAAAAACAAGGATGCGATATTAAAAAGCTCTAAATAAATGTCTGATAGTGATGAGGATATGAATGATGGGTCACTAGTCTTGTTAGCACAAAAATTTAAGAAGTTCCTGAAAAAGAAGAGTTAATAGAATAATCAATCTAACAAGGGATAATCTAGTCGCTCGAGGGATCGAAAGTCAAGGAAAATCAAGCCTCGTTGCTTCGATGGTCAAAAAACTAAGCCCACTAGTCCTCAATGCTTTACTTGTGGGGGCTTTGGCCATATTTCTATAGAATGTGCAAACAATAAAAAGAAATTTCAAAAAGCCTTTAATGCGACACTCAGTTAAACAAAAAGTGAGTAGGATAGTGCTAATAACTCTTAGGATGATGACACTAACTATCGTGCCTTCACTGTAACTACCAAAACATACTATAATGACTTTGACTCTAACTTGGATGAAAAAATGGAGTAAAATCTTCTCTTATACTGTCTAAGTTTAACATATTGAATTACTATGAACTATTCATGGATTGTCTAAATGCCAGGAAAGAGAGAGATAAACTACTTGTTGAAGTAACTAAACTTAATGATATCATCAATATTCACAAAACAAATTTCTCTAGCCTAGAGAAAACAAAGGAATCATTTGAACATATTAATGCCCAAAATCTAAGTCCTGTAGAAACCAATAAGGAAAACAAAAGGCTTAGGCAAGAACTTAGTATTGCTAAAGAAACGATGAGGAATTTGACCATTAGTGCTGAAAAATTGACCAAAGTCCTAGACTATGGAAAGCCATATGAAGATAAGAGAAGCTTTGGATGCATAGATGAAAAGTCAACACTTTCATCATCAAAAACTCAATTTATAAAAGCTACCATTGCTCTGGTAGTGAAGGTAATTTCTTCACCTTATCACTCTAAGAAAATTCAATTTGTTCCCATTTTTCATCATTTTGGTAGGAAAGAATACATTAGACCTAAGTGTAGATTTATCTATACCTATGATTCTATCATGAATACAAATGTTTATATGACACCTCAAAAATTTTCCAAACGTAAAGTTTTTACTGCAAGAACTACACAAAAAGAGAAACCTAAGAAACCAGTAGTAGCTCATACTTCCAAAATTAAAAGAGAATGGGTTAAGAAGTCTGAGTTGCACTACTTTGTGGCCCATATAAAGTTTAAAGATAAATCAAATACTGCTTGGTATTTTGACAATGGATGCTCTAGACACATGACTGAGAACCTAATTTGTTTAAAATCTTTGAAGAATACAATGAAGGGATAGTTACCTTTAGTGATGGTAAAATATCTAGAATTGTTAGGAAAGGCTCCATTCAAATAAAGGGTATCCCTAAACTTGATAAAGTATTATATGTGGAAGGACTCAAGGCAAACTTGATTAGTATGAGTCAAATATGTGACAATGATTTCAATGTACAATTTACTAACAATCAATGCATTGTAATAGATCGAAAGGATGAATATATGATTCAGGGAATTAGATCACATGAAAATTGTTATTGCATTGACACATCACCATAATAACATGTAACCTAGATAGTAATGATTCAACTACCTTATGGCATGAAAAGCTAGGTCAAATTTTAAAGATTGGGTTTGATTAGGTAAAACTAAGACTGTGTGTGGTCTACCTATTCTCACAAAATTGAAACACTTGTATATGGACCATGTCAATTGGCTAAACAAACTAGTATTGCTCATAAAAAGATCAAAAGTACCAATACAAATAGAGTATTGGAATTGATTCATATTGACCTCATGGCTCCTATGAGAACTTAAAGTATTGGAGGTAAGAAATATATCATAATTGTAATAAATGACTTTTCTCGCTATACTTGGTTAGACTTTCTTAAAGATGAGTCAAATGCTTTTGAATTCTTCATCTTATCTTGTATAAGAGTACAAGTTGAAGCAAGTAATAAAATTGTAACCATCAAGAGACTAAGAACAGACCATAGAAAAGAGTTTGAAAATACCAAGTATACTAACTTTTGTAAAGAACATAGTATCTTTCATGAATTTTCTGCTCCTATCACACCTCAACAAAATAGTGCAGTTGAAAGGAAAAATAGGATACTTTAGGAGATGACTAGAGTAATTCTACATGCTAAGATAGTCTCCAAAAGGTTTTGGTCTGAAGCTATAAACATTGTATGCAACATTGTAAATCATATATATCTTCTCCCAAGTACAAACCAAACTCCCTATGAGATATGGAGAGGTAAAACACCCAATCTAAAATTCATGCATGTTTTCCAAAGTAAATGCTACATATTTAGGGATCAAGAAGAATTAGGTAAGTTTGATTCAAGAAGTGATTAAAGTATATTTTTTGATTATTTCCTAAACAGTGGAGCTTACCGAGTCTTCAACTATAGAATTAATGTTGTTATGGAATCTATAAATTTCATATAGATGATGAAGATAAGTTGATTACATGTGAAGAAGTTGATAATGAAGTAAATTTTATAGAACCTCAATTAAGAGTAACTAGTGATACAATTGGAACAAAAGAAGAAGAGCTTGACGAAAGAGAGGAAAAGAAGGAAGAAGCATCAATCTCATCAATCAAAACTCTGACCCGTACTTCAAAAAATCATCCTATTAAGAATATAATTTGAGATCCTAATGCACACATGGTAACAAGAAGAAGAAAAATAAGTGAGGTAACCCATTTATGCTATATCTCTCAAGTTGAACCAAAAAATGTGAATAAAGCCCTTAGGGATGAATTTTGGATAAATGCCATGCAGGATAAGTTAGCTCAATTTGAAATAAATAATGTGTGGATATTAGTACCTAAACATAAAAACAAAAATGTTATTGGAACTAAATGGGTGTTTAAAAATAAATCTGATAAACATGACATTGTTGGTAGAAATAAGGCTAGATTGGTAGCTCAAGGTTATATGCAAGTAGAAGGAGTTGACTTTGATGAAACATTTTCACTTGTAGTTAGGTTAGAGTGATTTGGGATTTTACTTACCATTAATTGTCACATAAAATTCAAATTATATCAAATAGATGTTAAGTCTGCCTTTTTAAATAGATTTCTGAATGAAGAGGTATACATGGAACAATTAAAAGGATTTATTGATCCAAAATTTCCAAATCATTTCCTTTGATAACTTTGGAGAGCTTTCCTTTCTTCAAGATCATTTCATGTTACTATCATATCATCAACATATACAATAAGTGCAGTGATCTTACCATACCCTTTTTTCAGAAATAAAGTATGGTCTGAATTGCTTTGCTTGTAGCCAAATGCCTTCATTGATTTTGTGAACTTGCCAAACCATGCTCTTGGGGATTGTTTCAATCCATACAGTGATTTTTTTAATTTACACACCTTTTCATCATGGATTTTGGATTTCTTGATTCCTGGTGGTAAATCCATGTAGACTTCTTCAATTAAATCTCCATGTAGAAAGGCATTTTTTACATTAAACTGATATAATGGCCAATCTATATTTGCAGCTAGAGATACCAAGACTCGAACAGTGTTAATTTTGGCTACAGGTGCAAATGTTTCTATATAGTCAATCCCATATTTCTGAGTGTATCCTTTTGCCACCAATCTTGCTTTATAGCATTCACTCATACCATCTGCTTGATACTTTATTGAAAAAATCCATCGACATCCAACAATTTTCTTTGTTGGTGGACGATCGACAAGTTCCCAAGTTCTATTTATTTCTAAGGATCTTAGTTCTTCATTCATAACATCTTTCCATTTTGGGTCAGCTAAAGCTTCCTGCACACTGTTAGGAATAGATACAGCAGATAATTGATTCACAAATGATACGTTTGATTTTGACAAACGATGTTTAGACATATAATTACTCATGGGATATTTGACTTTACTAGAAATCTCAGGTTGACTTTACTAGAAATCTCAGGTTCATACATGGCTTTAGGAATACCTCTGTTAGGACGTGATGGAAGTATTTTTCCGGCTAGTTCAATAGTTGGAACATTCTCTGCAAACGATTGGTTAGGTATATCAGCAGCTTGTGGAGAAGGAAACTCGTACTCACTTTGTGGTAGTAAGGAACTTGCTTGATGATTTTGAAGTTGATGAGGACTGGATTCTATTTCCCTTGAGTCTTTTCTATATTGAGAGTTATTACCATCTGAATTCAAGTTATTTGTATTTTCCTCACATATAATTTGTCTTTCTTCATAAGGAAACAATTTATATGTAAGGGTCTGAATTTCGGCATGGTTGTACTCCACCTAAAATTCAGGTGTAGATGAGAAATACATTGTATCTTCATGAAAAATAACATCCATGGTAGTAATCATTTGTTTTGTAGGAGGATAATAACACCGTGATGAGTGCTCAAAAAGCACTAAAATTACCATGATTTTATGCATATTAATTGATTAAAAATATATATATTTATATGATTTTATCATATATTTATATAAATTTGCCTTTTCGGAATCACGGTTATTTTTATTGTTTTTCAGGTATTTTTGCTTAAAACGTCACTTAAAGACTCAAAAAGGAATACTGGAGGCAATACATCACAAATAAATTCAAAAATAAATGAGGAAAAGTCAACAAATATGAAAAAATTGGACAAAATGGGTCAAAAATGTCAAAAATGTCAAAAAAGAGAAAATCACGCCGCCCAGCCACCCAGTTGCCCAGCCGCGCAGACCACTGCGCGCAATGCGCCCAACAACGTGCGCGCCAGATCCTCCTTCCACACGCGCCGCGCGCGTCCCTGCTCTCGTCCGCACGCACTTGCGCCTAGCCTACTCCCATCTGCGCGTGCCTGCATCCAGTCTGCGCCACATCTGCGCGCGCCTGTGCCCAGCTGCGCCCCATCTACGCACAGCCGCCCCACGTCATGCTAACGTCATCAATGACGTCAGCAATCACCACTCCGCGTTTTCATCATTTTTTAACATTTTTCACCCATTTTTTCTCTCCATCCTCACCTATAAATACCCCCCTTCTCTTCACTTCATACCACACCTCAAAACACACTTCTCTCCTCTTTCTTTCTCTCCATTTCTTAGTTTTTAGTTTTTTTTAGTTTTTCTTAGTTTTTAGTTAGTTTTTCTTAGTTTTTAAGTTCTTCTCTTTTTGAGAAGAACTAGTTATGTTTTTTGTAATTTATTAGCTTTTTGATTCAATAAATGGGAGTGCAAATTCCGCTTGGAGGTTTTCCAACAATGAGAATAGCATCCAAGTACTGTAAGGATTTTATTTTCTTTATAGTTATTTTTTATGCTTTATTCTTACATGTTATATTTAATTTGTCTGTGATTAAATTTAACTGTGCTGGCTGTTTGTAAACATGATATAATAAAAACATTGTTATGCTTGCGAAATATTAAATAGGTAAAAATCTCTAAAATGAATTGATTTTTATTTTTATTCAAGATTTTATATTAAGAATGTTAGAGAGAAATATATTATTTTTCATTACAAACTTAAATCTGAAAATTAGATTTTAAGGTTTAGTTATCCGATCTGATTTAGAGTAGTGCTATTTTATTTGTTGATACAATCGTCCGGTAGTTAGAGTGAAGCTCTATTTCAAAAGTTTTTATAAGAATTATTATCTGAAAATGTATTGACAACATGTTTTCAGTGGTGGTTTTAAAACTTGAAAGTTAGTACTCGGATAATTAAATTCTTAGGTTTAATTTGGACACCTTGAATAAAGTTTAAACTGTCTAACCCCACCAAAGGTGGCATTTAAATGGTTCATTTTCAATCTCTTAGAAAAAATAATTAATTTAATTAATCAAATTAGTTATCAACCCCACCCATAGGTGCTAATTGATTTGTTTAGCTAACAAAGAATATTTAACCCCACCAAAGATGGTATTCATATAAAAAAGAGAGAATCAATAAATATCAATTCATATCTTTAATAACCTAAATAATATGAGCAAACATAATTAACTTAAATTATTATATCCATAAATACTCCACCATTATAAATGATAAAATTTGCATAAATGTTTGTTGAATCTATGTTTATTTTTATGTAAGTAGATTAAAAACATAAAATCCCAAAATATCGTGATAGGATGTTTAGGATTTAATTTCGTTTTTAAAAGTTTGAATAATAAATTAAAAACCATATACATTCCTTCCTTAGATCGACCTTGGGAGTATACTTATCATTTTCTACGAAATGATTCGTGTACTTGCGAGAGTTTTATAAATACATAAAACCAAAGTATCGGTAGGATCGACAATATCGGTTCTGCTCGATCAAGTTTTTGGCACCGTTGTTGGGGATGGCATCAAGTTTTTTGCATCGTTGCCGGGGAAGGAATAGCGTTTTTAAATTATTTATCAAAATTTTAAAAACTTTTTGTGTTGTAAATAATTGTGATTTTTTTTATTTAAAAAAAAATAAAAAAAATTTTGTTTGTGAAAAGTAAAAAAATAAAAAAAATAAAAAATTTCAAATTTCAATTTCAAAATAAATAAAAAAAATAAAAATTTTAAATTTCATAAAATAATTATAGCACGAATAATAAAATAATTTTGAAATTTGAAATTTGAAGTAAAAAAAAAAGTAAATAAATTTTAAATTAAATAAATAAATGAAAAAAAATAAAAAAATTTGTTGTTTGTGAAAACTAAAAAAATAAAAAAAATTGTTGTTTGTGAAAACTAAAAAGTAAAAAAATTTGTTGTTTGTGAAAACTAAAAAAATAAAAAAAATTTCAAATTTCAATTTCATAATAAATAAAAACATTATAGCATGAATAATAAAATAATTTTGAAATTTGAAATTTGAAGTGAAAAAAAAAGTAAATAAATTTTAAATTAAATAAATAAATGAAAAAAAATAAAAAAAATAAAAATAAATAAAAGAAAATAAAAATAAATTTTTTTGTTCAAAAAAAAATCAAAAACTTTATTTTCAATTTTTTTTTCTTTTATCTTTTTCAATTTATTTTATTTTTGGTTTAATTTTTTTAAATTTTGTTTTGTTTTGTTTTTTTTTTAACATTTTTTTTATCTTAATTTTCGTTTAAGTTAATTAACTTAGGTTTTTAGTAACTTAATTTACTAACTTATATTAATTTAATTTACTAACTTAATTAACCTAGATTTTCATTAACTTAATTAACCTATCTTTTTATTAACTTAATTAACTTAAATTTTAACTTAACTTAACTTAATTAACTTAATTTTAATAGCATGAAAAGTAAAGGTCTAAGGGAGTTATGTCTAGGAGACTAGTTCCTGGAAGTCTTTGTGCCACTAGTCTTTCATGGGAACGTTGCTCTGTCTAGGAGAATGGTTTTAAAGGAGTCTTTACCCCACCATTATTTCCTGGGAGCACTCTTGGTTAGTACTGATTATGTTATTTTAACTTAGATATTATACTTAAAAAAACAAAAACAAAAAAAATTCTGAAACTATCTCCAAAATTTTAAAGTTTTAATTACAATCTAAGGAGTTAGTTATTTTTTTTATCTAGGTACAATTGTGTTTTGATGCCTTTTAATTATTTGATTTGTACCTAGATGTGGATGATCTAAAACTCACAAGCTTGTCCCTAGTTTTAAGTACAGAAAAAAATTTGAAAATCCATAGGACATGAGTGAAAAAGTGTAGGTAGACAAACTTGTCTTGCTTGTAGGTTTGATTGACTCATTGATGAGGGGACATTGAGTTTACTTAAAATAAAATCCCCAAGTTACGTCTTGCTAAGACGTTAAACTAAGCGCTAAATGGGAGGCAACCCATCATTTTAGGTAATTTTCTTTTATTTATTTAATTTCTATTATTTATTTTAGTTTAATTACATTTGAATAATTTTAAAATTATTAAAACTAAAAATATTTGTTGAGATGTTAGAAGTTCACAGCGATCTGTCTGTGTGAACTTTATTGATGAATATGATGGATGCACTTGCATTTCTCCATTACTACTTGCACATTCTCAGAAAATAGGTAATATTTCTTCTCTTTTCTCTTTATCTTTAATTTACAGTTGTTACCTTGAGGACAATGTAAGTTCTAGGTTGGGGTGGTGAAAAGTTACCATGCTTAATTAAAAAAAAATATTTAACAATTTAAAAAAAAAAATTATGTTCACATTTTCATTTTTATTGTGTTTGGTTTTATTTTCTTTGTGTGATTTAGTAATTTTTGGAATTATAAAAAAATTCTCACAAAAATTTATCATTTCTTTAAATCAAATTTAAGTAAATAGTTAAGTCTTTTGTACTGTTAGATTAATTTTTAAAAACATATCATGAAATATTTTGTAATTGTTTTTGATAATTAGCTAGTTTTTGTCATAACTAGTATTTCTTGATAAAATGTAGAAATTATATTAAACCCAAAATCGGTGTTTATGAATTTGTTTTAGTGGAGACTACCTTTGTGAGATATAATTTGAGCCTAATTTCCCTTATTCAGAGTGAAATATATATTTTTTCTACTCCAAACACATTTCTTATTTCTTCAAATTTTTATATGATCTCTATATGCATTAGCATTGAATGTATGAATTTTATCTCATCTTAATAGATTGTCGTATATTTTTTATTATTATTTTTGCTTAGATTAAATGATTTGAGTAGAAATTGATAGTATATGCTTTTATCTCATTCATGCATGACTGCTACAGAAAAAAGAGAGATATCTGGGGTTACCTAAACCAAATCAAACAGAAAAGCCACAAAATTAACCACTCACCAAAATTCTAAAAATAAAATGTACAATCTGTACATGGGTTGACTCTCTAAAAAAATGATATATATTGAAAAGTATCTTCAAAAAAATATAGAGAGATAAAGAATATATAGTATAATCTATATACTATGACCCGCATTACCCAAGACCTAAAAAACAAATGTATAATCTGTACATGGGTTGACTCTCTAAAAAATGATATATATTGAAAAATATCTTCAGAAAAATATAGAGAGATAAAGAATATATAGTATAATCTATATACTATGACCCGCATTACCCAAGATCCTAAAAAAAATGTACAATCTGTACATGGGTTGACTCTCTAAAAAATGATATATATTGAAAAATATAGAGAGATAAAGAATATATAGTATAATCTACATACTATAACCCACATTGCCTACAAAGTTGTGAGTAAAGGCTAATTACAAAAGAAAGATGAGGAAGTAATTCCCTAAAAAGTCATTGCACTTTCTTCATTTGTAAAAGGCATATATCTTGAAATTTTTTCTTAATGAGTTTGATTTATGCATGAAAATAATTTTTATATATGATATCTATATAATTTATACATTTGATTCCTTCCATGAGATCAACGTCAAAATAACACTTTGAGCCTTTATTCTTTATACATATGCAAACATATTAGTTCATTTCTATACATCAACTCTTTCGCATATAAATTAGTATGAGTGTTTGAATCCATAGGATTCAGTGTGTTGAGAGTATTGACTTGTGAGGAATAGAGTCGAAGCGAATTCGGATTCATGACACTGAAATTGGGTGAAATTAAATTGATACATTTTTGATATGAAATATGAAAAATGATTTTCCACTAATTATTATAATAAATCATTATTGTTTAAGAAGATTAAGATAACTTATGCTTGAGATTTTAATTATGATCTTAAAGGAGATTAAAAAGTATGAGACATTTTTGTGTTATGTTGTTTTCTTTTATTCTTAAAAATTAATTTTTGATTTTGTTGTAATTTTAGTTTTTAAGTTGTTGTTTTTATTATTTCTATTAATTTTTGTATTTAGTTCAATTTTTATGGGTATCATTACTGAAAACACTCACGAGACTCAAACTCGTCTACTAGGGTAACCTAGGGGTTTAAAGGCTTGTTGCATAGGCTAAATGCAACCGTGTCAATCCACGGAAGTGATTTATGATAGTTTAATTTTTAGTTTTTATCGCTTCTTTTGCTAAGGGACTAGCAAAAGTTGGTTGGGGGTTGTGATGAGTGCTTAAAAAGTACTAAAATTACCATAATTTTATGCACATTAATTGATTTAAAATATATATATTTATATGATTTTATCATATATTTATATAAATTTGTCTTTTCGGAATCACGGTTATTTTTTTCCAGGTATTTCTGCTTAAAAACGTCACTTAAAGACTCAAAAAGGAATACTGGAGGCAATACATCACAAATAAATTCAAAAATAAATGAGAAAAAGTCAACAAATATGAAAAAATTGGACAAAATGGGTCAAAAATGTCAAAAAAGAGGAAATCGCTACGTTGCACGTCCCTCGCTCGTCTTCACGTGTGCTTGCGCTACTTTTCTCTATCTGCGCGCACAAGGCTCCAGTCATGTCTGCGTGCGCCTGCGCCCAACTGCTACCCATTCAAGGCGCATGCGCTAATCAAGTACTCCTTCATAAGACGCTGCGCCAACGCCCCATCTACGCACAGCCGCCCCACGTCATGCTAACGTCATCAATGACGTCAGCAATCACCACTCCGCGTTTTCATCATTTTTTAACATTTTTTCACCCACTTTTTCTCTCCATCCTCACCTATAAATACCCCCTTTCTCTTCACTTCATACCACACCTCAAAACACACTTCTCTCCTCTTTCTTTCTCTCCATTTCTTAGTTTTTAGTTTTTTTTAGTTTTTCTTAGTTTTTAAGTTCTTCTCTTTTTGAGAAGAACTAGTTATGTTTTTTGTAATTTATTAGCTTTTTGATTCAATAAATGGGAGTGCAAATTTCGCTTGGAGGTTTTCCAGCAACGAGAATAGCATCGAAGTACTGTAAGGATTTTATTTTCTTTATAGTTATTTTTTATGCTTTATTCTTACATGTTATATTTAATTTGTCTGTGATTAAATTTAAATGTGCTGGCTGTTTGTAAACATGATATAATAATAACATTGTTATGCTTGCGAAATATTATATAGGTAAAAATCTCTAAAATGAATTGATTTTTATTTTTATTCAAGATTTTATATTAAGAATGTTAGAGAGAAATATATTATTTTTCATTACAAACTTAAATCTGAAAATTAGATTTTAAGGTTTAGTTATCTCGTCTGATTTAGAGTAGTGCTATTTTATTTGTTGGTACAATCGCCCGGTAGTTAGAGTGAAGCTTTATTTCAAAAGTTTTTATAAAAATTATTATCTGAAAATGTATTGACAACATGTTTTCAGTAGTGGTTTTAAAACTTGAAAGTTAGTACTCAGATAATTAAATTCTTAGGTTTAATTTGGACACCTTGAATAAAGTTTAAACTGTCTAACCCTACCAAAGTTGGCATTTAAATGGTTCATTTTCAATCTCTTAGAAAAAAGAATTAATTTAATTAATCAAATTAGTTATCAATCCCATCCATAGGTGTTAATTGATTTGTTTAGTTAACAAAGAATATCTAACCCCACCAAAGGTGGTATTCATATAAAAAAGAGAGAATCAATAAATATCAATTCATATCTTTAATAACCTAAATAATATGAGCAAGCATAATTAACTTAATTATTATATTCATAAATACTCCACCATTATAAATGATAAAGTTTTCATAAATGTTTGTTGAATCTATGTTTATTTTTATTTAAGTAGATTAAAAACATAAAACCCCAAAATATCGTGACAGGATATTTAGGATTTAATTTCGTTTTTAAAAGTTTGAATAATAAATTAAAAACCACATACATTCTTTCCTTAGATCGACCTTGGAAGTATACTTATCATTTTCTATGAAATGATTCGTGCACTTGCGCGAGTTTTATAAATACATAAAACCAAAGTATCAGCAGGATCGACGATGTCGGTTCTGCCCGATCACACCGATACCCTTTTTGCTGTATGGCATATCCCATAAAAACACAACGTATTGCTCGTGGATCCAACTTGCTACGTTGTTGTTTATGTAGGTGTACAAATTCCACACAACCAAAGACATGAGGAGGTAAATTGGGAACACTTGGTGCAACAATTGCTTCAGTGATGGCTTGTAGTGGTGTTTGGAAGTTAATAGGACTAGAAGGTACCCGATTGATCAAATATGCAGCAGAAGTAATTGCTTCTCCCCAATAAGATAATGACATATTAGCTTCGATCAATGAGGCACAGACAACTTCTAACAAGTGTCGATTTTTTCTTTCTACAACTCCGTTTTGTTGAGATGTATCAACACAAGTAGTTTGATGAATAATCCCTTCTGTTTTAAGATATTCTTGAAGCTCAGAACTTTTATATTCTCCTCCATTGTCACTTCGTAGAACTTGAATCTGTGTTTTATATTGAGTACGAACCATTTTATGAAATTTTCTAAATAATACGTTTACCTCACTTTTAGATTTCATTAAACAGACCCAAGTCATTCCAATAAAATCATCAATAAATGTAACAAACCAACGTGATCCTCCCAAAGTAGAGACTTTGGAAGGACCCCATACATCAGAATGTATAACCATAAATGGAAATGGAATTTTATTTAAGGTTACAGGAAATGAGGAACGATGACTTTTTGCTAGTTCACAGACATCACACTTTAAAGTAGAAAGATCTAAGCTCAAAAATAAACTTGGAAATAATTTCTTTAAATATCCAAAAGAAGCATGACCCAATCTCCTATGCCATAGCCATATATTTGATTCATCCTTTTTAGATCCAATTGCTACCAATGCATGATTTGTTGAATCCAAGTCCAAATAATACAGGTTTCCTTGCCTAACACCACGACCAATCGTTTGCTTTGTTTGAATGTCCTTGAACACACAAAAGTCAGGCCAAAAAATAACAAAACAAGATAAAGTAGTGGTTATTTGAGAAATAGATATAAGGTTATACTCTAAAGAGGGAACAACTAGTACTGAGTCTAAATTCAAAGTACTAGTGAGAGACAAAGATCTTTCCCCAATAACTGGGGTTGTGTTACCATTGGCAGTGCAAATAGTTTTGTGTGAGGATGGTTTTGAGATTTGTTTAGAATCGAATGTCATATAATCAGTTGCACCTGAATCAATTATCCATGTATTATTAAAAACAGGAGAAAAAGCTTTAAGCATCTTACCAACATTTGCTGAGGAGTTTGCAACATGATCTTTTGTTGTTTCAGCAATGGTTGTAGTAGACATCTGTCGTGGATTTTTCTTCCGAGAGTCACGGTTTTGATCCCACCAGTCAGGATATCCCACAAGTTCAAAACATCGTTCTTTAGTATGACCCTTTTGATGACAATGGGTACATTTAAATGATGATTTATCAGTCACCTTTTGTTCTTGCTGATTGGAAAAAGAACGATTTTTAGATATCATGGCAAAAGCATCAACATCTCTAGATTTTTCCTTCAATTAGATTCGACGTACTACCTCCCATCGAATCAAGGAATAACAACCTTCTAAATCTGGGATAGTTTCTTTTCACAAAATTTCTCCACGAACCTGCTCAAACTCATCATCTAATCCAGCAAGGAAAATATGTATCCTTAGTCTTTCAAGAGACTCTTGATATGATATTAGATCATGAGGGTCTTTCATGACCACCTTATCACGATGGTCTAGCTCTTGGAAAATTTCAATCAACTCTCCATAATACTCTGAAAGTGATTTTCCATTTTGTCTGGAAGTAAAGGCTTTTTGGTTTAAGACAAATACCTATAATTCGTCACTTCCATCATAGAATGCTTTTGCCAAAGCACCCCAAATTTCAAGAGCAGTAGGTATGCGTAAATATCGCTTCATGATTTCTGGACTCATTGACATAAGTATCCATCTCTTCACTTTTTGATTTTCTGCATACCACTTGTTATAATTGTTTGATGTTTTTTCTGGTTGCAAATTTTTGTCATGAATATAAGAGAGTTTTTCTCTCTCTGCAATATGCATTTCTATTATTTGAGACCAAACATCATAATTAGTCTCAGTAAGAACAATTCCAGCATTAAAAATACCTTCAAACTGAACAGATTGCACAACAACTGGATTTGATTGCTCCATAGGTAATGAAATTATACCCTCTGTCATGATATTATGGTAACCAAACTAGAAAATGGTGTAATAATTTTAGGACTAAAAAATTTTGTTTTTTTTAAATATATATTTATACTAAACCGAATAAAAAACCACAAAACCGATTCAAAATTGATTTAAAAAACTTGAAAAACTAAACCAAACTGGTTTTAGAAATCCAGAACCGGAAACAAAACCGGGTTCAGACCTTTAAAATAGACCGAATCGGCCAAAATAGGAAAACTGTGAAAACTCGAGAAAACCGGGCCTTTAGCTCCCAAACAGACCCGTTCAACTTAATCTTTACTACACCTTTTTTCCAAAAATAGCACACAATTGATCATCACCAAGGTATACATTTCCAAGCTTTCCGAGGACATATTTCTTGAAGAATTCTTACTGTGAAGTAACATGGAACGATGCTCCAAAGTCTAGCACCCAAGGTTCTTCCTTGCTCTCCAAAAAGCATAACAATGCATCATCTCCTCTTGATGTGTAAGTAACATTTGCTTTTGCCTATGCTTCCTGGTTCATTGGTGCACTATGGCACTAATTTTTGTAGTGCTTCATTCTCCCACAATTCCAACACTTGATAGTCTTAGAGCTATGGGAATTATTAGGATTTCTGGATTTGGACCTCCTATCTTTTGATCTACCTTTATAGTTTTTTCTTCCATGTCCATTCTCTCTGGTTTAATTTCTTCCTCTTGACTCTGCATGCAAAACTAAAGAGGTTGAAGATTCACCCTAATCTCTACGTCGGATCTCTTCACTAAGAACCAGATCACAAATATCATCAAATTTTAACTTATTGCTTCTTGACAAGCTACTAAAAACCATGACAATAACATTTCAGCTTTCTGATAGATAAGACAAAAGTATCAATGCTCATACTTCTTCATCCAATTCAATTCCAACTGAACTCAACTGGGTTGTGACTGTGTTGAGTTCATTGAGATGAGGAGCTACCAATGCGTCTTCGATCATCCGCAAATTGAACAAACATCTCATCAGGTGTACTTTGTTTGAGGCCGATGGCTCTCATACATATTGGAGAGATCTTCTATAAGACCCATCGTGGTCTTTTTCTTAACTATGTTGAAAGCAACATTTTAGGATAGTGTCAATTGAATAACTCTGATGGCTTGTCTGTCTAGAAGATTCCAATCTTCTTCCTTCATAGCCTTTCTTTTTCCCTGAGAGAGGTTGATACATAATTCTTTGATATAGATAATCCTCTATCTACATTTTCTAAAAACCAAAATATGTGCCATTAAATTTCTCGAGTTTCACCTTTCCTTCATCTGAAGGTAATATTTCTATTCGAGCTCAAGGGTCGTTTCCCCATGTAGTTCCGACCATAGAAAGGTGAGAAATTCGAATTTTCTACAAGTAATAGAGACAGGGGGAAATATGGTTGCAAACAAGATTGATACATATAGAGATAATCATTACAAGAAAAAGTGTTTTTTGGGACAAAGAATTTTATTCTTAAAAGTCAAGATTTTGTCTCAAATGAAAATTATAAACAAAAAATTTGTCTTCCAAAAAATCTACTTGAACAAAATTCAATTTTGTCCCAAAAAAACAAAGTATTCAGGACAAACATTTTTGTTCTTGAAAACAATAGATAATTTGCTAAAAAAATGTTTTAAGGACTAATATTTGTCTTTAAAAATTAAAGTTTTGACACAAAGTTTTGTCCTTAAAAATTATTTTATAAGACAAACAAATTTATTCTAATTTAGAATAAATATGTCCCTAAAATATATTGATTCTCTTCATAACGTTTTTAGAACCAATTTTTGTTGTCTAAATTTGATAATTTGGGGAAAAAATTATGACAATATTTGGTCCAAACATATTTGTGACAAATTTTTTCTTAAAATATATTTATGGACAACATTATAACAAAGAAAATATAATCTTAAAATATATTGTCCTATAAAAATTAAAACAATTATTTTTTATTTCGCCAATAAAATACAATTCACAAGCAACAAATATACTCTTAAAATTATACATATACAGGTTACATTCTATGTCTATAGATAGTACTACCTAAACATATTCATGTATCTGTGTAATATATTTAAAGTCTAATTAATAGCGTGTAAGGGTGGCAATAGTATAACAAGTCTTGCTCATGGTGGAAGCTTCTAGTAGTACCTATGAGAGTTAACATTGGATAAACAAAAAATAAGAACATATAGATATAAAAGATAACTAAAATACAAAATTAAAATTTTAACAAAAAATGGGAATAGATAATGAAAAAGAGAATAATCTAAGCTAAACACAATAAATGAAAATGCAATTATAGATTTTTGTAATTTGTATATGTTTATTAATCTAGACTAACTGAACTTTCAAATTGTTAGCTAAAAAAATTGCTCACTTTACTACTACTTGAATGTCTTTGAGACCAAATAGAGAATAGGAAAGAAGTTGAAAAATAAGCCAAAATCAAAAGAGAGGACATGAGGTTTAAGAACTGACCAAAGGTGGTGATGTTAGCTGCAAGAATTTCGTAATAACTTCATCTGTACCTTTAAATTCCATGTTTGAAGCTTCAATATAATCAAGAAAGAGAATCTGGATCACATCACTATCAAAAACTTACAAGTGCATCTTCAGCATCTTTTGTTGTTATTAATGCATTGCCTACAAATTACCAGCCAACATTAAGTGTCTTAACACCTATATTCATAATGTATTTCTTATTCTATATTGAAGAACTCAATAAAGGAAAGCTCAAAATTCTTTTTCCATGTACCATATAACTCCATTATAGCAATTGTTGTTTTGAAGAACATGACACAGTTTCCTTTGAAAAGCAGCACATCTCACATAGTAGAACTGGATCCAGTAGGAAGACATTAAAATTATTGAAAGTTTTTATGAAAATACTACTAATCTAAGATTCTAGATTTAAAAAGAGAGAAAATAATAATATTTATGGATGTGTAATAAATTCTAAGATGCATTGTTAGATAAAAATAAGTTTTAATTGCTAATTAAAGATACATATAAAACTTGATCACTTTCCCAAAGAAACATGTTCATAAAAATTGAAATGAACTACGGTCCAATAAATCAAGCCACCTAAACTCACAAGTAATCTAGATGATTGCCTGCACTTGAGGGTTACGATGACATTAGTAACTTTCCATCAAAGTACATGTACAAGTTGTGAGACAGGTAATGATTATACATTATGCGTGGAATATAGATGAGATGGTTTTAAAAGCAGAATATTGTTTAGTACCTTTACAAACATATTCATTCATATTACACTAAAATCTTTTGTATTTGCATATATAGCTTGAAAACAATGGATTTTATCACCCTTTACTGGTAAAGTCTACTACTCTTTGGCTGGATTTCATGTAGTAAAAAGGACAATATGCTTCAAGTATAGTTTGGCTACTGGTGACTTCCACTGTACAAACAACGAGGATGGGAGAGACTTATGTCTGAAAATTGAAAAGAAAAAGTAAAGAAAATTGAAGGCAGAGACTTATGTCTCTCCATTTCTACCTATGCAGCTCTTATGTACAAATAGGACAGCAAGATACAATTCTGAACCATTCATCCACACACTTGAAATGAAACATATGCGAGCACTGCAACTGTCTCATTTCTTCCTTCTCTTTGTATTTGGCTAGGAAGATACAATATTCCTGTGTATAACAAAGTAAATAGAAACAATAAGGACCTTTCAATTGCTTCTGAATATATGTAAAAACCTAGGCATATGTATGTTGTTCCAAAGAATAATGAATCAAAGATTTATCAGAACTTCATTTGATGAGTCTCAATTGTAGTCGGTACCATTTTCAAGCTCCAACTTCTTGTCGATTTCTTTGTATTTCCAACTAGGAACCTGAGAAATTTGATCATCAAATGATGACCTATCAATGGAACCCATGTATTCATGTTCTATACCAACAGAGTACTGTTGAGTGGCACACAACAACACAGCAGAAGAAACAATAGGAAAGGAAAAGAGTAGTTGCGCCTTTATCTTACCATTGTCTGTGCAATCACTCTGAATCAATAGAAGCAACTGAGTCAATACCCTAGCAGCCACAACGTCGATCTGGCTATCATCCAACAAAGAACACAGCAACAGAAGAGCCTCAGTTGTGCACTCGGTACAAACTCGCACTCAGACTAGGTGATTGGGAGAAACATTATAACAATCACAAGCGTTGAGTCTCAAGTCATTGAAATCGAATTTGGAAATACATTACGAATGCAATTTACTATTTCACTGAGGTGGGTAATGTTGTAGATGGGTACGGCCGGAGCGATAACAAAAAGAAATGGCCAGCGGGGAGAGGTGCTCGATGGGGGAAAAGGATGAAGAGAGGATAGGGTGGTGCATGGTGGGGAAAAAGAGAGAGGTCAGGGTGGTGCACGCTGGGGGTAAAAAAGAAAGGCTAGGGTGGTATGCGTTAGGGAAAAGAGAAAAGAAAAGGAGAGAGGAGAAAAGGAAAAAAAAGATGAAAAAGGAAGAAAAAAAAAAGAAAGAAGGAAGGAAAATTAATAAAGAAATTTAGTCTGCGGTATAAAAGAGAGAAAATACATAAAATTAAATTAATATATAAATAAATAAAATTAGAAATTAATTTTAGTATTTTTTTAAATGAATAATACACGTACACGATATATTATTTGATTTTGATTTTAAAAATATTATAAACTATTATTTTAATTAAATCACGATCATTTAATAATCGTGATTATATAATTTTATGTATATTTAAGTAACTTTTATATTTAAATTCATGGTTACGGTTATTAATAAATCACGGTCATTCAACAAAAACGATGTTTTCATATATTAATAAATCGATGTAGATTTTGAAACCCATAACTAATAAACTAAGAATCAAGCATTAATTATACTTATTAAAATCCATAATTATTTATCATCTTTCATTGTATCAAAATAACTAAAGTGTATAAGAATGTATATTTTAAAATTACAATTTAATATTAAAAAATAGAAAATGTATCCTCGAACAACATGGATTTTTTCTTCTCAATAACTCAATCATTTTTTTTATCTTGGGGAGAATTAAATGAAAATATTTATAGTAATATTTTAACTATATCCATTAACAAAAATTATCTTTAATATATTGCAATTTTTTATCCTAAATGTTTATAATTTTCTACCACAAATGTTTTGTCCTTAATAATTCTTCGTATTTTATTTCAAAATCTAATAATCTTCAAAGACAAAAATCTCGTTCTAAATATATTGTAAATTTTTTCTCTTAATAATTTCATTTTCAAACATAAAGAATTTTGTTGTAAAATTTGGAATAAATTTCTCACCATTTTTTTCATTTGCAAGCACAATTTTTTTGTCAAAACGTTTTGGTGGAAATTCCCACTATCTTTTCAATGACCAATTTAAAGTTTATCTTTAATAATTATTTTGTGACAAAAATTTTGTCCTAACTTTTTGTCATTTTTAATTTTTATTTGTTAAATTTCTTGTCAAAATTATCAAGGACGAATATCAAATTTTTGTCCTTAATTGTGCTATTTTCAAGGACTAATTTCATTTTTTCTCAAATTTTTGTCCGAGATATCATTTTTTCTTGTAATGAATGATGAGAATCCTATACTATTTGTTAATCTACATAGTGGGTCAATAATGATAACACCTTATGAGTCTAATTGCTTCAAAATTGAGACATGCCAGTGATAAAAAACTTTTTTGCTAACAACAAGGTACAATAAAATAAAAGGGTTTATTTGGAGTCTAATGTAAACAAGAAATTGAAAGCAGATGGAATAAATATGACTGGGATGGCACAATTTAAGATCATGTAATGATAGAGAAATATGGTTGTAAACAATATTGATACATTTGGGGATAATGATGGGAACCTTATACTATCTGTTAATCTACATAATGGGTCAGCAATATTGATACCTGATGGATTTGTTTGGACTCTAATTTAAACAAGAAATTGACAACGGATGGAACAAACATGATTTAGGATGGAATAATTCAAGATGAGGTCACACGTGATGAGGTCAATGGAACTCTGTCACGAGAAATAAGTCTTTTATTAAGTTGGAACGTCTGTGTTATAGGAAATAAGCCGACATTCTTGGCACTTAAGGAACTAATTAGCAATAATAGTGCTCCTTTGGTTTTTATTTGTGAAGTTGTTTTAATTGTAGATAGGCTGCACAATTTAGAGCTAATCTTGGCTTTGATGATTGTTGTGTTATGGTGAGAAAAGATGGTAGAAGGGGGATTGATTCTTTTATGGAGAGAGGGTCTTGAGGTATAAGGTACATCAAATGCATAATTTCTGTCAAGCCTTTGTTGATTACAACCAAACCTCCTTAGTGTATGATAATTGATCATTTACTTGGGATAACCACCATTATAACAATGAAAATGTCAAGGCTTACTTGGATCAAGTTGTTGCTATCAATTCATAGTGTGCACTATATCCCTAGTATGTTACCTCACATTTGGTTTCATCATACTCAAATCGTTCACCTACCCTGGTTAGAGTTGACAAGGGAAAGGGAGTTTTTGCACAAAAAAAGTGTGAGATGCCAAATCTTTTTTCAATTTGAATAGTTTTGAGTGCATGAAGGGGGCTGTCGTGAAACTGTTTATTCAAAGTGGAATTCAAATAATCACATAGATTATATGAGGTATGCAATTGAGAAACTTGTCACTACCTTTACCTCTCTATAGAAATGGAATGTATGGGAAATTGGTACTATAAAATGACAATTAACATGAAAGCAAAAACAATAAAAGGCTACAGTATTTAAGGGTCTTCAGATTGGAAAATGCTATCCAGCCTCAGAAAAAACATTGAAAACTTATTGTGTAAAGATGAGCAATATTAGGCATAGAGGGCTAGAATGAATTTGCTTAAGTTTTGGGATCCTAAGTTAGCGTAATTTCATGCTTATGCTAGAATAAGAAGGACTCGAAACCACATTTCTATAGTACAATTAGCTTCGAGTATGGTTGCAACACAATAAAGGGACATTTATAAGTTAGAATACAATTTGGTGGCTGAACCTATAATTAACAATTTGAAAATACAGTTCAGTCCTTAACAATAGCAAAATCTAAACCAACCTTTCACAGATGATGAAGCTCGATGTTCCTTATTTGCTCTGAAGCCTGATAAAGCGAATGGTATGGATGGAATGTCAATAATGTTTTTTCCAAAAATATTGCGACATTGTTGGGCCTAAGGTAAGTAATGCATGTTTATCTTTTCTAAATTGTGTTGATGATATTAGTCAGATTAACAATACTGTTATTTCATTTATTCCTAAAGTTGCATATGAGACGATGAACACAATTCATAGGACAATAAGAAACCAAGAATGATTACTCTTAAGATTGATATGAGTAAAACATATGACCAAATCAAATGACCTTTGTAGTGAAGGTTATGGAAAAAATGAGTTTCTCAAACCACAGGGTTAATTTGATATAGAATTGTATACCATGTCACTTACTCTATCAAAGTGAACAATAACATTATGGGTAATATACTATCATCCCGAGGAATGAGGTAAGTCGACCCCTTAATGCTAAACATTTTTTCTTTTGAAAGAAGCATAATTCACTCAACTTATTCATAAGGTTTAAGCAACAAGAGAAGCACCTAGTATGACTCATTTATTTTTTGTAAATGATAATTTCTTATTTTTTTGTTCTTGTAGATCTCAATGTGCTAAAGTAAAAAAAATTCTTCATATTTACAAGAAAGTTATAGGTCAGTAAGTAAATTTTAATAGGTCAAAAATATCCTTTAGCCTAAGCAATAAAAGTACAATAAAAGATAACATTAAATACCATAGACATCCGTGAGATAAAATTCCATGAAAAATACTTGGGACTTCCACTAAAGTTAAAAGAGATAAGCAAAGCACCTTTCAAACAATTCAAGAAAATTGTATGAAAAAACTAAGTAGATGGAAAGAAAATTATTTATCCAAGGTCGGTAATGAAATTTTGATAAAATCTATCTAGCAATACCCAATTATGCCATAAGTATTTTTAAATTACCTAAATCACTTTATAACAAACCTGAGTTTCTGGTTGCTTAGTATTAGTGCAAAAAGTATAAGGATGGTTATGGGATGCATTAATTGTCTTAGATGGATTTATGTAAGCCGAAATCATTAGGTGGAATGGGTTTTTGTAAAATGGAGGATTTCAATTAAGCATTACTAGAAAAATAGTTTAGGATCCTTATCGAAGCCATAACCTTGTTGGCTACATGTATATTAGTAAAGAAATATGATGTCTCATCCTCCCTACTCCTTTCTCGATATACAACTCGCTCTAGTTATTTATGGAGGACCCTAATATAGGGTCATACTATACTCACTAAAAGCTTATGTTGGAAATTTGGTGACAAAAATATAAGCACTACATCTAATAAATGGCTACCTCATAATTCATGTTTTCAAGCACACCTAACCCAAGAGTTTGCTATGAAAATAATGGTGTGTGATTTAATAACACCTAGTAGGACTTGCAATTCAGCTCTAATACAAAATATTTTCTAGTATGATGAAGTTTCTTTAATATGTAGCATTCCTCTCCCTCTGAAACACATGGTCGATCATCTTATATGGCACATTACAAATAATGGAATTTATAGTGTGAGTAAAGGCTATGGGAAATCCTATCAATGGCATTGGGAAAAGCAAGACACAACATTCACTTCATCCTCACAACAATTGAGCATTCTATGGAGGAAATTATAAGGTGCTATTGTCATGAACAAAGTGAAGCAATTTATTTGGCAGATATTGCAAGGAATTTTACCAACCAACTCTAAATTAATAATAAGGCATATTATATCCAACCTAATCTATCCTCTGTACAATAATAACATGGAAACAACATCTCAGGCTTTGTAGGAATATCACATTGTAAAATAGGTATGGAGCTCTTCTCGTACTAAATTTTTCTTTACTTAAAATATGAAGATCTTTTTTATAGAAGCAGTGTGGATGAAAATTGAAAAACATGCTAAAACTTACCTTTAATATATTATGGTACTATGAGATTTGGAAGGAAAGGGGTAAATGTCTTTTTGAAGGTAAACCGTGCAATTTTGCTTATATTTGTACTAAAGCTACTACATTGTTAGAGGAGTTTCATAGGCTAAATACCAAGGAAAAGCTTACTACCAATGACCCACCTCAATAATGGATTTTATCGCTAAAAAAAGAGCTTGAAGGTTAATGTGAATGTTGCGATTTCTACAACAAACAATGAAGTGGGCTTTGGTTGTAGTATAAGAGATGCAATTAGACAAGTATTTGGTACTATGGTTGATACTATGATAGCCATTCTTACCTAGTAGTTTAATTACATGCAATGTGATGGGAATTACTTTTAGCTCCGAAGCATGTTGCTAGTATATAATATTGGAGTTTAATTCACTACTGGCTATTCAATGTAGTAATAATATAGGTTCCAAATTAGCGATGCAGGATCACATTGAAGCTATTTGATAATTAGTAAATAGTGCTCATTCTTTTTCTTGTGTATATTATCCTCGAAGAACAAATGATATTGCTCATAATTTAACTAAGTATGCTCTGTCTTGTAATGATTTGAGAATTGGCTTAAGGAAGCTCCTGATTGGCTTTTTCTGACTTTAGATTTTGATACAAACTCTAATACTAGTTAATACAAATGCACTTTTTTAAAAAAAAAATATACATATTTTAATATTTTTTGATTCATTTTATGTTATCTTGAATCTCTATTTTTTAAAGTCATTTTACACTCTCTCCAACATCACTTCCTCACTTTTATTTTGTTTTGAAAATGGAAAGAATCATTTGTGAAACTAATAGTGTTACTAATATAGATATCATTTATAGTGTGTATCCAATAGCATATGTTATCATTAAAGGAAAGAGCGGTGATTGTTAAAAATGATTTGTTTATTTGTTGAAACAAGATATGGTTGAGGTTTTTTTCTATCTTTAAAACAAATTAAAAATAAGAAAAGGAGGTTAAAGAGAATATAAAATAAATAAGGGAAAGAGAGTTTGAAAACGAAGTAAGATGAGTAAAAAACCTAAAACATGTATAATCAAAAATGACAAGAAAAATTATTGTATTTAACGAAGTTTTGGCAAAAAACAAATTGAAGAAGTTTATAAGCTAAACATAAAAGTGACTTATACACTGGTTTGATGTTAAGATTCATTATTTTTTTATATTTAAAATCATGAATTTAAATCATACAACAATATTGTTTGATCTAAAAATTAAATAAAAAAAATTGACACATTAGTCTCTTTTTGTTATCATCCAATTTTTATATAATTTATTTATTCACGTTGTTTCATTTTGGTTATCTAAAATGTTTTTTAACGTTAAGAAAAAAATAACATTATGCAAAACACAAAAATAAATTTAACAATATCAATATCTATTTTTCCGAAATAACATACAATACAACACTAATACTCTTCGTCTCCTATACGTATAACTCTTCGTCTCCTAAATGAGCCCAAATGATTTATGAAGTGTAAGCAGGTACTAAGCATCTTGAAAATATTCCCAAAGCTTTCTTCTATAGACAATTACATAATAAATACTAATTATTTACATACAATTGTAATAAATTGATGATGTTAGAAAATAGAAGAACCAAAGAAGAAAAACTCACAATGAAAAGAAAAGCAAAAAAAAATTGCAAAGAAGAAGACAAAGGCCAAAAGGTCAAATTGCAAAGAAGAAGATAAAGGACAAATTTTGTCCTAACTTTTTGTCATTTTTAATTTTTATTTGTTAAATTTCTTGTCAAAATTATTAAGGACGAATATCAAATTTTTGTTCTTAATTATGCTATTTTCAAGGATTAATTTCATTTTTCATTAAATTTTTATTGGAGATATTATTTTTTCTTGTAGTGAATGATGGGAATCCTATACTATATGTTAATCTACATAGTGGGTTAGCAGTGATAACACTGCATCTAATAAATGGCCACCTCATGATTCATGTTTTCAAGCACACTTAACCCGAGAGTTTGTTATGAAAATAATGGTGTGATTTAATAACACTTAGTGGGACTTGGAATTCAGCTCTAACATAAAAAAAAATTTAGTATGATGAAGTTTCATTAATATGTAGCATTCCTCTCCCTCCAAAAACCATGACTGATCATCTTATATTGTACTTTACAAATAATGGAATTTATAGTGTGAGTAAAGGCTATAGGAAATCTTGTCAATGGCGTTGGGATAAGCAAGACATGACAATCACTTCATCCTCGCAACAATTGAGCATTCTATGGAGGAAATTATAAGGTGCTATTGTCATGAACAAAGTGAAGCAATTTATTTGGCAGGTAGGAATTTTACCAATTAACTCTAAATTAATAAGAAGGCATATTATATCCAACCTAATCTATCCTCTGTACAATAATAATATGGAAACAACAACTCAGGCTTTGTAGGAATATCACATTGTAAAATAGGTATGGAGCTCTTCTCGTACTAAATTTTTCTTTACTTAAAATATGAAGATCTTTTTTATAGAAACAGTGTGGATGGAAATTGAAAAACATGCTAAAACTTACCTTTTATATATTATGGTGATAGTCTATGAGATTTGGAAGGAAAGGAGTAAATGCCTTTTTGAAGGTAAATCATGAAATTTTGCTTATATTTGCACCGAAGCTACTATATTGTTAGAGGAGTTTCATAGGCTAAGTACCAAGGAAAAGCTTACTACCAATCACCCACCTCAATAGTGGATTTTATTGCCAAAAAAAGAACTTAAAGGTTAATGTGGATGTCACGATTTCTACAACAAATAATGAAGTGGGCTTTGGTTGTAGTATAAGAGATGCAACTAGAAAGTCTTTGGTACTATGGTTGATACTATGATAGCTATTCTTACCTAGCAGTTGAATCACATGCAATGTGATGGGGATTACTTTTAGCTTGAAAGCATGTTGCTAGGATATAATATTGGAGTTTAATTCACTACTGGCTATTCAATGTAGTAATAATATAGGTTTCAAATTAGCGATGCAGGGTCAAATTGTTGAAGTTATTCGATAATTAGTAAATAGTGCTTATTTTTTTTCTTGTGTATATTATCCCCGAAGAGCAAATGATATTGCTCATAATTTAACTAAGTATGTTTTGTCTTGTAATGATTTTGAGACTTGACTTAAGGAAGCTCTTGATTGGCTTTTTTTAACTTTAGATTTTGATACAAACTATTACTATAATACAAATGCACTTTTTTAAAAAAAAGTTTACATATTTTAATATTTTTTGATTCATTCTACGTTGTCATTTATCGTGTATCCAATAACATATATTGTCATTAGCGATAATAGTTAAAAATGATTTGTTTATTTGTTGAAACAAGATCTGGTTAAGGTTTCTTTCTATCTTCAAAACAAATTAAAAATAAGAAAGGAAGTTAAAGAGAATATTAAATAAATAAGGGGAAGAGAGTTTAAAAATAAGTAAGATGAGTAAAAACCTAAAACATGTATAATAAAAAATACAAGAAAAATGATTGTATTTAACAAAAGCAAAAGAAAATATAATAATAAAAAAGTTGAAAAAGTTTATAATACACTAATTTGATGTTAAGATTCATTATTTTTTTATATTTAAAATCATCAATTTAAATCTTATAAAAATATTATTTGATCTAAAAATTAAATAAAAAAATTGACACATTAGTCTCTTTTTATTATCATCCAATTTTTATATAATTTATTTATAATTTATTTATTCACATTGTTTCATTTTGATTATCTAAAATATTTTTTAATGTTAAGAAAAAAATAACATTATGCAAAACACAAAAATAAATTTAACAATATCAATATCTATTTTTCGGAAATAACATACAATACAACACTAATACTCTTCGTCTCCTATACGTATAACTCTTCGTCTCCTAAAGGAGCCCAAATGATTTATGAAGTGCAAGCAGGTACTAAGCATCTTGAAAATATTCCCAAAGCTTTCTTCTGTAGACAATTACATAATAAATACTAATTATTTAGAGACCATTGTAATAAATTGATGATGTTAGAAAACATAAGAACCAAAGAAGAAAAACTCACAATGAAAAGAAAAACAAAAAAGAAAAAAAAAATTGCAAAGAAAAGACAAAGGTCAAATGGTCAACAGTACTCCAAGAAATGGGTTAGAATTTTGAAGAAAAAATACGGAAATTATTTAACCATACATTTTTAAAATTGATCACGACAGGATCTAACAAATGTGAATTTTTTTTCTTATACTCTATGAATATATAATTCTTTAAATAAATATATATAAAAAAATAGATAAAAATAATAATAATACTATATGTATTTTTGTTATTATTTAATAATAATACTTTTAAAAAAGGAAAGAAAGAAAAAAATAAAGGGATGTACCTTTTTGGTAGTACGAAGGAGTTCAGGAGGAATCTTGTAGAGATCTTCATCAACAGGCTTGGGAGGCCTGGTAGGCAAACGATGAGACCTTAAAACGGCAGCGTCTTGAGGGTATTTTTGACCGTGTTTAAGTGGTGGTTCCATCACGTCACGTACCTTGCCGACCTTCCCTGTTTGCTTATTCTGCTCCTTTACATTTGGCAACCGCCTTTCCCTCGTTCTTGTCTGCATTATCGATTTTCACGTTGTCATCATTTTTTAAAAAAAAAAACAGAAAAAAATTTGTTTTTATCTTTGCAAACAAAAAAAAAAGTTATTTTTAATTTTTACTATGACTAATCTTTTTTCCTTCAAAGTCCATATATAGTGCCATATATTTCAGTATTTATTTGTGTTTGCTTACCAAGAAAATATATAGAATCACAATTTACAAAAAACATGCATTCAGCATTCTTTGTTGTACTTCATCATGCATGTTATTAATTTTGAAAAATATTATATATTTTTTAAATTTGATATGAATTTAAAAAAAATATATAATATAAAGTTACATAAACCTATTTAAAAAAATGAAAGAAAATAAAAAGAAATCATTTGATGATGTTATTTCTCATGTAAATATATATATTTTTTAATTTAAATATATAAAATAAATTACAGTGAAATTTTTTTAAAAAGTAAAATGATTGGTGAAGAATCACTAAACAAAAGGACTAGAATTACCGATTTATAAAAGAAAGTTATTTAGAGTGTGCTTCATCCAACATTTATTGTATATAAAATACAATTAAAATATCCTTTTTAAAATTAAAATGTGAAATTACAACGTGTGATACCTTAAAAACTTACACGAACAGAAATATTAATTATAATGCTTTTAATAAATTGTATTTTAAAAATTTTTTTAATAATAAAAATATATAAAATGAAACAAATAATTGCGATTTTTATGTTTATAAGCTTTGCTAATGTTTTTTTTCAAATAAAATTAGTGAAAGAGGTTGTGAAAGTTATTGACAAAATTAACACATTAATTATGATGAGAATATATTTGTAAATTTTAGTATTGCTATATCAATTTTCTTTGAGTAAATTAACAAATGGGAAATTTTCAACTTACAGTTGAAGAAAAAGGAAGAAATCTTTTATTAAATCCTTCAATCTTTAATCTTTGAGCCCAAAGAACACAATCGGAGGAAATAGAGACATTGATTGATAGAGAAGAACAAGGTTAATTGAGTGAATCACCTTTCGGCCAGGAGGAACAACAACACGATTAGAAGGCTTAAGAGGACGATCAACGGTGTAGAGATCATCACCACGAACATATGGATTACTATCTCCAGAGGAAGAACTGTGGCGAATCAAGCCAGCTTGTCTTGCACACTCAAAATACTGAGTTATTGGTAGCTCATTTGCGTATTCCCAGTTCCCAAATGCTGGTATTTGCCCACTTCTTTTGCAATATTCCTATATATTATAAATACAATCATAAGTATTCACATTAATTAATTTCAGCAACACAAACAAAACCAAACCAGAACCAGCAGAAGAAGAAGAAGAAGAAGAAGAAGAAGAAGAAAATTTACTTACATCCATTGTTGTAGAAAGGTGCTAAAAAGTTAGGAAAGAAAGGTTTGGATTTGTCTTTTGCTTTTAATTTGTTTTAAACTACGGATCTGTCTCTTTTAAGCGGGGGTGAAAAGGAAGAAGAAGTTGAGCAAAAGGTTAAAATAAGTTCGTGGGGATGCCTGTGAAAGCATGTAAAAGATGTAAATGTTTTTTTTTCTTTTTAATAATTACGTTACATAATATAATTAATTTTATAATTATTTAAAATTTTTTTTTTTTTCTTCCTAATTTAAGATTGTGCATATCAGATTTTTCATATATAAAAGTACATTTAAAAATTATAAATAAAAATATATTCCAGGACTCTGTAATAAATATTAAATTTGGTATAAAAATTTCTAATTAAACACAATTTTTTTAGAATTTTTTAAAAAATATTATTAAAATTTTATTATATATAATAAATTAAAATTATTATAAAATTAATAAATATAATAATTATCATAGAATTAATTAAAAAATTAAAAAAATATATATGTTATGTTTTATGAAAGAATATATTTTTAAATTAATATTTATTAAGTATTGGAGATAGATACGAAAAGAGACTAACTAACTAGCACAGAGTTAGAACTGTAGCAAATAAAGAGAGTGAATGGAGAAGTGGCTTTCAAGTTAACGTTGAATTATACAAATCGGGAGTGCTTTTTGATGACTTTTGTTTCCAGCTGTCGTTGACAACATTATCTAGTCGGTCAGTCCTACCTGAATTTGCACCATATCCCTAATAATTTCAAATTAGACGCAAGGATAGAGATTTTTTTGGTTCACACTTCACACCTCACAGTGGGAAAAGTCTTAAAAGTCCATACGTGTTTAAATTGTAGTGCTAGAGATAATATATTATGCATAAAACTCAGGTATTATCAATATCAAATGACTCAAAAATGGAATTAATATTAATGGAAAGTATAAAATAATCAATAAAAATAACTCATAAAAAATATACATATATTTATAATTAAATCAAATATTCTGTGCTGCAAAAACAAATAATTTTAAAAATAAAAAAATTCTTATTTTTTTTAAATTATATTAAAAACATTTTATAATTAATATGAATATAAACAAATTTCGCAATTAATATTCCTTAAAGGTTATAGTTGATATGAGTCTGGCATAAACTGAAAAGTACCAATTACCTATTTATAAATTCACACCTATCTTACACTTATTAAAATTTTATTATATATTAATATTACTTAAATATTTATATAATTTATAAAATAATTTTAATATATTTTAATATATAAATATTATATGTGTAAAAATATGTACATATTAACATTTTTCTTACTGTTTGTTATAAGGGACTGTTACTAAACTTTATGCCGTTGAAAAGTATTAATATTAATTAATTTAATATATATTTTTACACATATATTTTGTATATTATATTATGTGTTATAAGAACTTTAAAAATTTAATAAAAATTAAATAAATAATTAAATTTTTAAATAATATTAATTTATAATAAAATTTAAATAATATAAATATAAAAATGTATATAAATTCGTGTACTTAATAATTATGCTGTTTACTATTGTAAGTGGTGCTTCCACTGAAAGCCACTCTTTTCTCATCGTTTTTAACAGAAAAGTTAAATGCAAGCACTTTTCTTCGTAGGTAGCTCCGGTCTGATCGAGGTATGTCTTTTTCCCAATATTCTAATAACATACATGATATTTCTTTTTGATGAAAAAGCATACATAATATTTTAGTTTCAAAACTAATTAAGAATATACCTTTAAAAAAACTAATTAAGAAATAAAGCAAGTGATAAATGATTATAATAAATAGACTATAAAATTTATGCAAGGAAATTATTTAAAAGAATGGATGGTTGAATTATATATATAATTGTCAAATTTTTCCACCTTAATCAAAAATAATATCTCAAATATTCTTGAGGTTTAACATATCTTTTATTATGTCTTCAAAGTTTATAAAATATCAAAAATATTCTTAAATTTTAATGATGTTAATTTTTCATCAATTACTATTTAGACTATTATTCATTAGTTTTGATACCAATTTTTGGAAATAGTTATAATTTTTAACCGTGTGTTAATATTGACCTAGTTGATGGTTTTTATTTATTTATTAAAAGTAATAATTTGTCTAAAAAACTTATTATTTTTCTGTATAAGTTTAATTTTTTTCTATATTCATTATAATTGCATAATATATTATATTTTTCATTATGTTAGTTAATTCTAATCTTGAATCTATTAATTATCTTTTAAAATTTAAAATTATTCTTTCATTTGTTAAATCTAATAGTTTTAATTTATGTACTAATGATTCGATGTTCATAGAATATTATCTTGACAAATCATATGTGTTAAATGTATATTATTTTGTCATATTCGTAGTATACCAGTAGGTTTTTCTTGTGTACATACACTGTATTTATAATCTTCAAAGAAGTAGTATCCAAACATTAAGTTGTTGAATTCTTCTTCCTCTATTCTTACATATTTTTTACTAAAATAGTCTTTTAATATCCTTGAAACAAGATGATCTATGATACTTATGATAGCTTTAATATAATTTGTATAGATATCTAATAAGGTGTTAAATCTTTTAAAATTTTCAAGACAAGTTTCATATTGAATTTACTTCCTGTAGGAAATTCCTTGTTTGTAGTTTAGAACTTCATATCTTCAATATGTTCTTGAGTATACTTTCTGGCCAAGTTATAAAGACTCAACCATTGTGGTTTACTGAGGTTTCTATATTGGTCTTTTTCATCTTCAATGATTGAAGTAGTTCTAGGAGATGTCTCCCTGAATAGCATTGAATGCTTTATTATTTTTTTATATTTTTGGTGGAGATGTTTCTCTAAATAGCATTGTAGGCCTTGCTATCTTTCCAAGATTTGTCAATCTGCTTGGAGTTTTTCGCTGTTGTTGTAGAGCTACAGAATAATTTCTTATTGTCTCCTATGGAGTTATTAGTTTTGGTGTTTTGTAGTTGGCATAGCTACCTTCAGCTTCTATTCTATTGGTGAATGTTCTATGGTTACTCCACTAATTCCTAGAATAGATTTGCTAGCTTATGCCCAATTGTTATAAATTCCTAGTTTTGGATCATTATAGATCACATAATTTTTTTTATTCTTCTTTTTCTACCTCATCTGAAAATTGAGCTTTGTGGTTTCAGAAGTTTTTTGTGAACTGTTAGGTTCTTCCTTTTTTGATGAAGATTCCTTGTTTAAGCTTTTGGTCACTAGAGGTTGTTTTGAACAATTAAGTTCTTCCTATTTCTTTCATGTCTCCATAAGAGATTTCTCGGGATATAGCAACTCGAGTTGTTCATGTAGGATTTTTATCTCTTTTTCCTTTATCTTGATTTTGATATCAAGATGTTCCATTCTTGAAAGCAGAAAAATAGTTAGAGGTACTAATTCTCTAGTAAAGGCATCAACTAAGCTATTTTTATGGCCTGGAAGATATTCAACATTAAAATTGTAATGGTTGAACCACTGTTGCCATCTAACTAATCTTCCTTATTTGTAATCACCTGCAATATTAGTTCTTAAGAAATAACCAAAATTCTTGTAATCTGTTCTAACAATGAATTTGGAGCTTATAACATATATTGCAAATTTCTTAATAGCTTTTTTAACAGTTAAAAATTCTTTTTCATTCCTATGGTAATTTAATTCTGAATCTTGAAAAGATCTTGATGTATATCTACAAAGATATTCATCTTTGTCATCTACTCTTGTTTTAAGAACTGCTCCCCAATATTCTTGTGAAGCATCTATTTCAATTATCATCTTATCTTCTTTTGTCCATTTTTAGATATGATCTTTTTTCAATTTTTCTTGTAATGGTTTTCTCATTTCTGTAAGTTTCTTGATGTATGATTCTGCATATGTTAAACATCCTAAAAATCTTTGTAATTGATTTTTATCTTTTAATTCACTAGTAAAACCTTGAATATTATTTAGTGTATGAGGTTGTAGATTATGTTTTTCATCTTTAATTTCCAACCCTAAGTATTTAATCTTTTGTTGAGCAAGTACTGCTTTCTTTTCAGAGAGTACAATGTCTTCTCTTATACATTCTTGTAAAATATTGATAATATCCAAATAATGTTTATTTAATCCATTATTGAAAACCAAAATATTATCTATGTAAACACAGTAAATATCTTGTAATTTCTTGAAAATGTTATCCATATATCTTTGAAAAATACCTAGAGCTTGTTTTAATCCAAATGGTGTAACTGTCCATTGGAATTGACCTTGGAGGCAACTAAATGCAGTTAGTTTTTGAGATTTTTCATCTAGTCTTATTTGCCAAAATTCGTTTTTGCAATCAAAACTCAACAAATATTTCTTTCCTTTTATTAATGATAGTAGTTCTTCCTTTTTTGGAATGAAGTATCCATCGTCAATGGTTTCTTTATTCAGTCCTTTAAAGTTTAATATCATTCTCTTTTTTCCTCTTCTTTTCTCAACTTCTTTTTCAACTAAGAATGTTGGACTAGAGTGAGGTGAATTACTTGGTATTATGACTTTTAATTCCAAAAGGTCTTGAATTTGTTTTCCCAATTCAATCTTTTCTTCTGGAGTATAAATCATTGGTTTTACTCTTATGATCTTGTTAGGATCTCTTAATTTTATGTTGACTATTGTTTTAAATTTATTTATTTTTGGATCTAAAAGATTTTTTGAACTGACTGACTATTTTTAATAATTTTCTAATGTCTGTTAGGGCTTTTTCTTCTTGTATTTCATTGAGAAAAAAGTTATGTTTCTCTTTTCTATCTAATGAAATATTTTCTAAATAAGGTTTTTGTTAGTTTTCTATCTCACACTTTTTCGCTTTTTATGTTGTTACATAAAAGTTAGGTTTGAGACAGTTAAAGCTTTTCTTGTTTTGCAGACATAGATGGTTTCTCTTTCTAGGATTATAAGACTTATTTTTTCGAAATGTTGTGTAAAAAGTTGATATAAATTTAGGAAATTATTTCCTATTAACAACTCAACTCATGTTTCCTGTTGATATATGGTAGGAATGTGAAAATTTTCTCCTCCTATTATTATATCAGCATCTTTTAATACCTTAATAAGTTTTATTGTAGTATTATTGACAATTCTTACAATTAAATCTTTTGGCGCTTGCAATTTTTTTTCTTCTGAAAATACATATCTACTAGCTACACACATACTAGCTCATGTATCTATATATGCATATAAATGATAAGTGTTATAGCCTTTAAGTTTTAGTCCTACTTTAATGTAAGTACTGTTTAGATTTGTAATACTATACAGATCATTCATCTTATGAGGAAGAGTATCCATAATTTGAGTGTTCATATTATGAGTCAGTTATTTCCTCATCAGTTTCTTCTAATAGATAGATACTATAAGTATCATCTATATTAGATTTCTCGATTGGTTCTAATTCCATTTTTAAAGTTTCTTCTAAGATTTTTACTTTTTGTAGAAATTCTTTTTTTATGTTAAAGTCTGTTTGGATATTCGTTAGCATAATGTCCTTCTTTATTATAGATCAACATCTAAATTTTTTCTTTCTTGAAGGGTAATAATTCCTTTTTTTAGAAGGTTTATACTTCTTTCTTCTAAAATATTTTTTCTTGTAGTTTTCTCTATTAAATCTCTTTTTATATTTTTGGAATTTTTTTTCTGAATTTATATTTTTTATATTTACATTTTATTTATAAGATTTTATATTACATTTATATTTTCCTGGTATTCTAAAATCTCTTGTATCACATCAGATTTTATCATTTCCTTTTATCTGTTTTTATTCTTTTCTTTTTTGGCATTTAATAATAATCCAATCTTTAAGGCTTCTTAATCTTCCTCCTAGAGTATCTGGTATAGTTTCTCTATTTCTTTGTTCCCAATTTTCTGTTAAGGTTTTATGTAGTGTTCTAGGCAATTTTTGGAAAAAACATTTCTTTATAAGTTGTTTGCATAGAGGGTGGTAATTATGATAAATACTTTTCATATTCACAAATAAAAAAATATATGTAACACATGTTACAAATTTCTATATTTGTTAGATGACATTTAGCTTCATTGATTTCATTTTCACTAGATTCAGTGATAGTTCTTCATTTATCTTCTCTAATAAATTCCTTGTATATTTCATTTATTACTATATCCATGTATTCCCTTCCTGTGGAAGCATTTTCTTACATTAACGAATGTTGTTGATCTGTTAAGTTTGATAACCAAACTTTAACATTCCTTGTCATTTATGTGTTATAAGCACTCTACAGGTTGAAAAATTTGTTTAGGTAGTTTGAGAAGTTTGTATGAACACACTCATTCCACTAGCCCATTCATCTAAGGCTTTCTTTCTATCTCTTATACAGTCTAAGTCTAAAAGTTCAGACTTATAATTATCATGGAGTTTGAATTATAGTGGAATACTACCTCTAGTTCCTCAATGCAACCTTTTCTCCATTTTAGGTAGTTGTCTTATTCTATCTGTGTTATCAGGTTGTTCTGTTCTTTGCCTATTTATTTCTCCCCTATGTGGGTTAGATGTTTCTTTTTGGTAAGGAATTGGTAATGAAATTGGTTTCATATGACCTTTTAGGGTCATGTTTTCTAATTCAAAATCAGTTTCATTGATTATTGTCATATCATCCTCTTCTTTGTTAGTACAAAGTTTTTCATTATAATATTTTTCTATTTCTTCATTGGTTAATATCAATAAAC
Organism: Hippophae gyantsensis; assembly: GCA_030763125.1. Lineage (NCBI taxonomy): Eukaryota > Viridiplantae > Streptophyta > Magnoliopsida > Rosales > Elaeagnaceae > Hippophae > Hippophae gyantsensis. Next base: position 32,346,076 of record CM061028.1, read on the forward strand.
TGGCAAATCTTTCTATATCCCTATTTTCAAGGTCCATGAATTTTCTTTCTAACTCTTTTCTACATTCCATTAAATTGCAATTATCTCTTTGTTCTTAGATTATTCCTCATTTTTTCTTTTCTCATTTTTAGGAATCAAAGAATCTGATCTCCTAGGTGGTTCTTCTTTTAGTCTTTCTAAGGGATCATATTTATAACCTATTATTTCATTATTTCTATGTATGTTGTATACATCTTTTCTTAATTTTGAAAATTATTTGTGCATATCTTATTGTAGTTTATTAGAACAACGTTCCTTTATTTCTTTTAGTAATTCTTTTTGTATATCTATTATTTCTTGTAAATATTTTGTATTTGATTCTTGGACTAAATTAATTTCCTCTGTTAACAATTGTATAGTTTCAAATAATATTCCTTGATATTTTGCTACACATATTAGGCTTCAATTTACTTCTAAATGCATATTTTTTATTTTATTTCTAAATATTATTTTTTCCTAATATACAACCATGAACTAATGCCTTCATTATTTTGACTTCATTTTCTAATTTTTTAACTTTTTTTATTAGAAGTTTTTCCTTTATGATCTATAAAAGTAAATCTTGGCATGCTATTAGGTTTAATAACATTATTTTTTCTTCCTGTTATCAAGAGTTTTTCTCTGATAATGTATTGAAAATGAATAATTTTCTTCTTTAATTAAATCTCTTCTTTCAAATTCATAAGCTAGACTTAATACTTGATTTAGATTTTTATCATGTATATTAATAGCAAATCTAGGATATGTTGTAAATTTTAACTTTTTGTATCCTAAATTACCATGGATCATTCCTAATAAGGCATCTTGTCTATTTATTATTCTATTATCTAATAATGCTATTTTTATTGATGTATCTATTCCTTCTTTAAAATGCGTTTTTATTAATATTTGAATTCTTCTTAAATAGATATATCCAATTTTTTCTTTATCTTTTTGAAGAATTTTTGATAGCTTGTTTAATATAGTTTCTTTATCAATTAATGGTATATTATATCTTTATTTTATATCTGTAATCTTAATACTCATTTCTTTATTACTTATGCCATAATAAATTATATTTTTCTTAGTGATTAATTTTCTTAATAAAAATGACGGGTCTTTAAATCCATCTCCTTTTTTAAGGTTTAACTTTGTTTTTTGAATATCTTCAAATTTCTTTTTACTTATTATTATTTCCTGTGAAAAACATCCTAAGATGTCTTATGTTTCTATGTCTATTATTTCTTGATTTATTTTTTTTTCTTTTATTTTAGAATATTTTTAAATTTTTTGAAACCTTATGAATATTTTCGAATTCTTTAAAACCTTAGGGGTATTTCTGATATTAAATGTTACTCTTTACTTCAGTTAGATTTAACTTCCGTTATGTTTTAGGAGTATTTTTAAATTTTTTGAAACTTTGGGAGTATTTTTAAAGATTTCTTAAAACTTGAGTATTTTTAATATTAATTACCATAAGCATTTAGTCCACTTATTCACTTTTTTATTTAATTTGATATTTTTATTTTTTAATTTTTACAATATTACTCCATTATTTTTTAAAAATTAAATTTTAAAGTTCAATTTTTCTCAAATTTTGAACTAAATATATGAAAATTAAATTAACCAAATTACAAGGAAATTTTAAAAAAATTGGAGATACAAAATTTAAAAAAATAAAAAAAATTAGGATCTTTATATATAATTTAGCATAAAAGAAAATCCAGTGGCGTAAACATTAGGGAAAAGCAAAAAAGGTGTCATCTGGAGCTAAAATGATGTATGTTCGATATATCTAACAAAATACGCTGTCATTTAGTATATAGTAATTTTGTTATATTTTATGATTTTTTTTAACCAATGATATTGAATATATTTTAAATAAATGATATATATGAACCACTTTTATTTATTATTTTTTATTACGGAAACCACTGAAATGATAATATGAAATTAAGGTATCATAAGTATAATTAATTTAAACTGTATATGGGATTTTATGATCAATGATCATGTACAATAATTTTCATATTTACACTATCATATAAATGAATATCTGGTTAGATGTATTTTGTGATTTGTTAAAGGTATCATCATACATACAATATTGAAAATATGATATATTTTCACTAAAAAAAAATATACATGTTTTTTTTATAATTCTAAAGCCTAGAAAAGACCATTAATTTCTATAAATATTATATATTATATGTTGCTTAAAGTTTCGGCACTCGATCTAAGGCACGATTTCAATCTTCATAGTTTTCAAGTTATAAATAACAATTGTTATGGGACAAAAAGCGGGCGTATTGGCAAGAACTACTGATATCGTGCTTATGACTATTGAAATGAACACATGCAACTAAAGGGACAGAAACTTTATATAAACGCAGCTAGCTAGGTTGCTAGCCCCCAACCACTGTTGGTAGTAGTGTTAACTTTTAAAATCTCTTTCTCTTTATATTTATAACAATAAAAATACATCTTAATAATATTAAATTATGTTCTATTAAAAAATATTCAACATCTATTTAAAATAAAATAACCTATTATATTTCTTTTTAATAGAAAAATATATGAAGTGAATTATTTTTGTAATTATTAGTATTAAGTGTTAAAAAATCTCGTATCGATTGGACATGAAGTATCCAACTCATATATAAATGAGAGCAATTATTCGTCTCATAATCTGGGTTTTAAGATGTAATTAGGCCAAAATTTAACATGGTATTAAAACAATCAAAACTCACCACGTGACATGCAGTTGTAAGCATACTATCGTGCATCGATAAACTATGGATATGAGAGAGAGTGTCTCAGGGTATAAAATATTCAACTCATATATAAATAAAGTTAATCCTTCCTCTCATAATCTATATTTTAAGATGAATTTAGGTCTAAATTTAAATTTAAAATTAAAATTATTATTTTTATTATTTTTTTTAAAAAAGAAGCTATATTGCTATTTGCGAGGAAGAAGAAACAATAATCAATACCAAGCTTTTTAATATGGTGGAACAAAAATGACCAAGTGGTGGTCATTCTATATTTTCCCTATTTAATTGTATTTGTTTTGTGTGATAGACTTTCCAGATTCATAAGAGACTATTGTTAACTTGAAGCGCAAATTATGTATATATACTTTGTGTCTTGACTCTTGTGCGCATTGACCAACGCACCACCGCTTTCACATCCCACTCTGCCTTGGGAGAAAAAAGGGTTAAAATACCATAAATTTATAATAAATTTTAAATAAGAAAATAAAGTTTAATTATATAATATAATTATATTCGTAAAATTATATTATATAATATTATAGGTTAATTTCGAAAAAAGATTATACTAACTACTACGTTAGTTAAAGTCAAACATTGTACAATGTTCTACCTTAACAGCGAAGTTCAACACAACAGCGAAGTCTTTGCTAAACTGCAAAGCACGACATCTTCTAGAATAAATGAAAATTACACAAATCTCCCTTACGTTTCTTAAAACTAGAAAACAAAAAATCCACAAAAATACACTATTACAGCTCTTAAATAATCGCTATATTATAATACCCTTTTTAAATATCTTGTTTTTATCATTTTTTTTTTCATATACTTCCATTAAAAAGTCTAAAAGAGTCGTTATAAAAGATGTACTTTTATTCTTAATTTTTTATTTCAATAAATGTGTAGAAAAGTATTTGTAATTAAAATTTATATTAAATTTTTATATTTCAACGATATGATACATCTCTCTTTCCAACTACCTTATTATTTATTAAAAAAATAAAACTACCTTATTGTCTTTTATTTATTTATTTCAACGCTAATGTACCGATTTTTCCTTCTTCTTTTTTCACGTGGTTACTCTCCTTAACTTATGGCTGGAATATGGATTATGAGTTGGTGAGTTTGGTCACTGGCGACTGATTTACTAATGGTAACGGGATATGATGTTGAAATAAAGCTCAAAGATATATATTTTTACCATGGAATAAAAGTATAACATAATATATATTTCGATTTTTCAAATATATTAAAGTTACAAATAAAAACTTAAAGAAAACCATTGGTTGTGCTATATCATCTACTAGAAAATTCTCTTTGTTTATTCTTATTATCTTTCGTCTTATTGTTTGTTTGGAACAATTGATAACATCATTTTCCATAAAACATTCAACAAAAATATCTAATTAAATTTATAGTTATAAACATCTAAAATCTTTCACATTCAACTAGTTATTTATGCCTAAAGCCATTTTTTTCCTATGTTTATCTTCATCACTATGATCGGTATTAAAAGTGTGTTAAGACAAATACGTGAAAAATGTGTTGGAACAATATTATCGATAACTTGAAATAAACTGTTTAGGTTGAATCGTCGACTAAATCATTCTCTTTAAAACGTTTTGCGACTCTTCCTAAATTTGTGCAAGCAAACACAGTCTCGTCGTCTATAGGATAAAACAACTCAGAATCTTTGTTTTTTATCTCGGAACTTCACTGCACTGATGAAGACTGGAATGTTACACCTGTAAATTTTTGTTGTTCGAAAAACTGAAAAATAATTTAAGAACTTTTTTTTCTTTTTGAGAGAATTTTTTTTAGTAAGATGTGTTTGCAGATCGTTGTGTAGAAAACTGAGAGCTGAGGCCCTCTACTTATAGGTTTTAGAAAACGTATGGCCATTATGATAATAACGGTCGTATCTGGATAGAGAGCGTAATAACCATTTTTCTAAGTAAAGAAGAGTAACGACCATTTTCTGAGTAAAGAAGAGTAACAACCATTTTCTGAGTAAAGGAGAGTAACAACCATTTTCTGAGTAAAGGAGAGTAACAACCATTTTCTGAGTAAAGGAGAGTAACGACCATTTAACGAATATTTTTGAGTAAAGAAAAATAATGGTCATATTCTGAGTAAAAGAAAATAACGGCTATTTTTCTGAGTAAAGAAATGATGGCTATTTTTCTGAGTAAAAGGGTAACGACCATTTTAATAAAAAAATTTCCAAAAAATAAAATGCCACCTCACACGCACTCGTCTCGGCATGGTCATTCGGTGATGGCGATGACGCACACGGTATCACATTTTCCTAGGTCCTCTCCCATTCCACAAAAATGAGTGCCCCTTGGGGCCCAAACCCATTGCCAACTCTATTCTATTTATACATCTTACAAGTGATATAAAATAGCAATGTAAGACAAGGTAAAAAATTGGCTTAGTTTTTATAAACATTCACTTTTTTCAACAAAGTAGATTTGTTGGAAAAGATGAATGTTTATAAAAAATTTAGTGAAGCCTTGTCCTACATTGCTTTTTTACATTACTTAAAAGATGTATAAATAGTGAATAATTGGCTATTGGGTTTGTGCCCCAAGGAGTACTCACTTTTGTGGAAGGAGAGAGGACGTACACGCGTGCGCCGCCGTCGCCGTCCGATCGGTCGTGTCGAGCCGAGGTCGAGTCTGTGTGCGTGTGCATGTGGTGAGGTGGCATTTTATTTTTTGGAAAAATTTCTTTAAAAAAAAAACTTTTCACTCAAAAAATGGTTGTTATATTTTTTCTCAGAAAAACAATCGTTATTTTCTTTTACTCAAAATATGGCCGTTGTTTTCTTTTACTCGGAATATGACCATTAAATGGACATTGCTCTTCTTTATTCAGAAAATAGTTGTTACTTTTTTTATTCCAAAAATGGTTGTTAATCGTATTTACTTAGAAAATGGTCGTTACTCTTCATTACTCAGAATGGCTGTTACGTTCTCCATCCCCAGACATTACCGTTTTTATCATAATGGCCACATGGTTTCTTAAACCTATAAATAGAGGGTCTCAGCTCTCAGTTTAATAACAACAATCTGCAAACTCCTCTCATTAAAAAAAATATTCTCTCATCAATTCTAAGTTATTTTTTTAGTTTTCCGAGCAACAAAAATTTTCAAGTGTAGCATTATAGTCTTCATCAGTGCAGTGAAGTTCTAAGACAGAAAAAGATTATGGGCTGTTTTATCCTAGGACGACGGGGTTGTGTTTGCTTGCACAAATTTGGGCAGAGTCGAGAAACATCTTAAAGAGAGTGACCTAGTCCGCGACTCAACCCAAGCAGTTCATTTCAGGTTATCGATAATATTGTTTCAACACTGTTTTAACATACTTGTATCAATAATTTTAAGACATATTCTATTTGTCATGTCTACTAAAATGCTAACTGTTGATCTCAACAAACCATTCCGTTTTGAAGGACTACACTTTAAAAGATGGAGACGAAAAATGTTATTTTTCTTAACCATGAAAAAATTCATTTATGCTCTTACTATTGAAAAATCAATACAGTCTAATCCTCCCATTGAAGTTACAACTAAGGATTTAGACACTTGGATGGAAAATGATTTTCAGTTTAAAAATTATATTCTTAATGGTTTAGCTGATGACTTGTATGATTATTATAACTCTAATAAGTCTGCTAAGAAAATTTGGGAAGCACTTCAAAAGAAGTACAACACTGAGGAAGCTGGAACTAAGAAGTATGTTGTTAGTAGATATATGAAGTTTCAAGTGATTGATGGCAAATCAGTGGAAGCTCAATCACACAAACTACAAAAGATAGCATACGAAATAACTTCTGAAGGTATGACTTTAGATGAATAATTTCAAGTAGCTGTTATTATAGACAAATTACCCCGTGCTTGGAAAGATTTTAAGAATACACTTAGGGATAAAACTATGGAATTTTCTTTAGAAAGTCTTATAATCCATTTAAGAATAGAAAAAGAAGCCCAAAAACAAGACCAAAGAGATAAAGTACTCGTAGTCTCAAACAATAGTACCAATAAGAAACCCTCCTCTGTAATTCTGAAACCTAAAGGTAGAAATATGAAAACTCAGAATCATAATAATAACCAAAACCACAACCACCAAAATAGAAATAGAAACTATCCTCCCCAGAATGGACCTCAACCCTTTTAAGGAATAACACATTCATGTGTTATAGTTGTAACAGACCTAGCCACTTGGCTAGGAACTATCGGAACATGAATCGTTTTGCCCCATAGGTGAAACTTACCGAAGATCAAATTATTGTTATGATATCTAAAATCAATTTTGTTGGTGGATCTGAGGGGTGGTGGGTGGACACTAGTGCTTCTCGCCATGTTTGCTATGATCGAGATATGTTCAAGTCCTACTCTGAGTCTGAGGATAAGAAAGTGCTATTGGGCGACTCGCACTCCACTAAAGTTGTTGGTACTGGTAAGGTGGAATTAAAGTTTACCTCTTAAAAGACTATCATCTTGAAAAATGTCTTACATACTCCAAAGATGAGAAAAAACTTAGTTTCGGGATATCTTCTTTACAAAGTTGGGCTTATTCAAACTATAGGAGTTGATTTATATACAATAACTAAAAATAATATTTTTTGTTGGGAAAGGGTACTCCACTAATGACATGTTTAAATTGAATGTTGAGTTCTTTTAATATTTGGCATGCTAGACTTTGTCATGTTAATAAACGCATAATCAAGAACATGAGTAGCTTAGAACTAATTCCTAAATTATCTTTGAATGATTTTGGAAAATGTGACTTTTGTTATCAAGCTAAAATAACAAAAACTTCACATAAGTTAGTAGTTAGAGAATCTGAACCTTTAGACTTAATACACTCTGACATATGCGAACTTGATGGAAATTTAACAAGAAATGAAAAACTCTATTTTATAACTTCTATTGATGACTATTCAGATTATATATATGTATATCTAATGAAAAATAAAAGTGAAGCGTTTGACATGTTTAAAATATTTATGACTGAGATTGAGAATCAACTTAATAGAAAACTAAAAAGATTTCTAAGTGATAAAGGCACTGAATATGATTCCAATGTTTTTTTAAAAACTCATGGAATCATACATAAAAAAACTACACCTGATTCTCCTGAAATGAATGGTAAAGCTGAATAAAAAAAATTAGAACTTTTGATGAATTAGTTATTGCAATTTAATTAAATTCTGGTACTGATTCTCATTGGTGGGAGGAAATTTTATTAACTGTTTGCTATGTGCTAAATATAGTGCCTAAATCTACTAGCAAAATTTTACCATCTGAAATTTTGAAAAATAAGAAACTTAACTTATTTTAAAACTTGGGGTTGTTTAGTCTATGTTAGGATCCCTGATCCTTAAAAGAATAAACCTACTAGTAGAACATACGAATGTGTATTCATAGGATATGTTGTGAATAGTAAAACTTATAAATTCTATGACTTAAATGATCATAGTTATAGAATCAAATGATGTTGACTACTATGAACATAGGTTTCCATTTAAATTGAAGAATAGTGGGGGCTCGTCTTCTAGTTGTTTACCCATAACTAGAACTAGTAAACAAAATGAGGAATTAAACACTGAAATTAGGATAAGTAAACGAGCTCGAACCCTTAAGGACTTTGGGTTTGATTTTTATGCTTATACCTTTGAAGAAGATCCCCAAACTCTTCAAAAAACCTTATCTTCTTTAGATGCCAACTTATGGGAAGAAGCCATAAATGATGAAATAGACTCTCATGAGTATAATAGAACTTGGCATTTAGTTGACTTACCTTCTAGTTGCAAAACCATAAGATGTAAATGGATACTAAAGAAGAAATTAAAACTCGATGGTACTATTGAAAAGTACAAAGCTTGTCTGGTAGTCAAAGGGTATAGGCAAAGGGAAAATGTAGATTTCTTTGATACCTTTTCACCAGTCACCCGAATAACTTCCATAAGTGTACTTTTTTCTCTTGCTACTATCCATGATTTAGTAGTATACCAAATGAATGTTAAAACTACTTTCTTAAATGGTGACTTAGAAGAAGAAATTTATATGGATTAACTTGAAGGTTTTGTTATCCCAGATCAAGAAAATAAAGTTTATAAACTAGATAAATTTTTTTATGGTCTAAAACAAGCACCTAAGCAATGGAATGAAAAATTTGATAATCTAGTTATCTCACATGGATTCAAAATAAATGAAAGTGACAAATGCATTTATTATAAATTAGAAGATAACATTTGCACTATTATATGTTTATATGTGGATGACATGCTTATTTTTGGATCAAATATTCATGTTGTGAATAATGTGAAAACTTTGTTAAGTGCTAACTTTGATATGAAAGATCTCGGAGAAGCGAGTGTAATCCTTGGTATAAAGATTACTAGGTCTGAAAAGGGAATTTCTCTAAATAAAATCTCATCACATTGAGAAGATCTTAAAAAAATATAATTACTTTAACTGTAAACTTGCATGTACTTCTTATGATCCTAGTGTAAAGTTGTTCAAGAACACCGGAGACGGTGTTAGACAAACTGAGTATGTGAGCATCATTGGTAGCTTACGTTATGCTACTGATTGCACTAGACTAGACATAGCTTATGTTGTGGGACTACTATGTAGATTTATCAGTAGACCTAGTGTACATCATTGGAATGCTATTGAAAGGGTTATGAGATACCTTAAGAGAACTATATACCTTGGATTACATTATAAAAAGTTTCATGTTGTTCTAGAAGGATACAGCAATGCAGATTGGAACACTTTATCAGAAGATTCCAAAGCAACTAGCGGCTATATATTTAATATAGTTGGTGGAGTTGTTTCTTGGAAGTCTAAAAAATAGACAACATTGACTCAATCTACAATGGAGTCTAAAATGATAGCACTAGCCACTACTAGTGAAGAAGCAGGCTAGTTAAGAAGTTTGTTAGTTGAGGTCCCTTTATGGGAAAGACTGATACCAACTGTCTTGATCCACAACGATAGTTCCACAGCTATTGCAAAGATCCAGAACCGTTACTACAATGGTAAGAGATGACAGATACATCATAAACATAGTACTGTTAGAGAATTTCTCTCTACGGGAGCTATAAGAGTGGATAATGTACGTTCTGATGAAAGTTTGGCAGATCCATTGACGAAAGGATTACCGAGAGAGAAGGTTTTCTAAACCTCAAAAGGAATGGGACTAATGCCTTTAGAATGAAGAGTCACTCGTGATGGTAACCCAACTTATAGACTGGAGATCCCAAGAAATAAGTTCAAAGGGTAATAACAAGTCATGAAGTGATATGAAATGAATCATGCTATTTTCAAATCTCATTCTATATTATTAGAAGCATGAAGTCCTGAAGTGATAGAAAAGGATGAGTTAATTGTTAAACTCTTAATGAGTTCTATACTCTATATGGAGTGGAGTATATAGCTACAAGAGTGCTCTTGATAGACTCACCTATGTGAATATGGAAGTGTGGCCACTTTCTATGGAAAATATTTAGGAAAAATTTACTAGAGCGTTCACTATACTGGGATACACGTGCATAGCCGTAAAGCACGGGTTTTTCGAACTACACCTTGGAAAGGTTGTGTGTGTGATGATTGTTAGAGATAGAGTTCAAAACTACGAGTTACTCTAGTATATTCTAAAGCATCAACACTATGCAAAGGTTTAAGTCAATAGACACCTTTTGCTTATGTATAATCTTATAATTTTAATTGATCGGTTGCTCGATGAAAATTATTTTTATATAAAATTCAAGTGGGAGATTGTTGGAAAAGATGAATTTTTATAAAAAATTTAGTGAAGCCTTGTCCCACATTACTTTTTTACATTACTTAAAATATGTATAAATAGTGAATAGTTGGCTATTAGGTTTGGGCCTCAAGGGGTACCCACTTTTGTGGAAGGGAAAAGGACCTAAGAAAATGTGATAACACACACGCACGCGCGTTGCCATCGTCGCCGTTCGTCCGACCGACCGACCGGCCGTGCCGAGCCAAGCTTGAGTCCGTGTGTGTGTGTGTGGTGAGGTGGCATTTTATTTTTTGGAAAAAATTCTTTAAAAAAAAAAAAAACTTTTCCAATCAAAAAATGGTTGTTACATTTTTTCTCAGAAAAACAACCATTATTTTCTTTTACTCAAAATATGGCCGTTGTTTTTTTTTACTCAGAATATGACCGTTAAATGACCATTGCTCTTCTTTATTCAGAAAATAGCTGTTACTTATTTTTACTCCGAAAATGGCCGTTACTCGTCTTTACTCATAAAATGGTCGTTACTCTTCATTACTCAGAATGACTGTTACGTTCTCCATCCCCAAACATTACCGTTTTTATCATAATAGCCACACAGTTTCTTAAAACTCTAAATAGAGGGCCTCAAGTCTCAGTTAAATAACAACAATCTCCAAACTCCTCTCACTAAGAAAAATATTCTCTCAGTAATTCTAAGTTATTTTTTCAATTTTTCGAGCAACAAAAATTTTCAAGTGTAACATTCCGGTCTTCATTAGTGCAGTGAAGTTTCGAGACAAAAAGATTCTGGGCTGTTTTATCCTGGGGACGACGAGACTGTGTTTGCTTGCACAAATTTGTACAGAGTCGCCAAACGTCTTAAAAAGAGCGACTTAATCCGCAACTCAACCCAAACAGTTCATTTCAAGTTATCGGTAATATTGTTTCAACACTATTTTAACATACATGTATAAACAAGATTGTCTTAGAATTTAATAATTTCTTCTAACAAAAGGCTTTATTATCTTCATAGGATCATCTTTTGAGTTTTCCATCAATTTTTCAATAAAAATTAAAATGAGGTTATTTTTTAAATGAAATCATGCAAGAGATACACTTTTTATTTCATTTGAAAAATAAAGAAACAAAGCAGTGCAGATGATATAGAAGAGAAAATTTTGAACAACTTGCTGTAAACTTTTTAAAGATAAGACCATGAAAGATCTCATATATAATTACTGAAAGTGAAAACACAGTAAAAAAGATGCAGGAATTTAGGAAAGAAAAAAATTAAGAAAAAGAGAGAATTTTCTCTCTCTAAGGTTCCCTCTGTTTTTCTAAGGATCATAACATGGGTTATGGGACTCTTTTTTGGACAGTAGGTGAGACTTACGGTACTGTGAGGTATCATATTTATTTCTTGTCCCATGCCATCATTCATCTCACGTTGAATTGAATGTGTATAAAATAATATATATGATTTTTAATTTATTATTTAAAATTTTTAAAATAAAATTAAATCTTAAATATTTAATTACGATATTTTTATTTATATATTTCATAATCTAATAATAAAAAAATAAACATAGACATGATTCAATAAATAATTATATAATTTTTTATTATTTATAAGAGTATAGTATTTATGGATATAATAATTAAATAATTATGTTTGCTTATATTATTTAAATTATTAAAGATATTTATTGATTTTCTCTTTTTTATATAAATACCACATTTGATGGGCTTAGATATTCTTTGTTAATCAAACAAATCAATTAACACCTATAGGTGTAGTCGATAATTAATTTCGTTAATTAAATTAATTCTTTTTTTAAGAGATTAAAAATGAACCATTTAAATGACACATTTGGTGGGATTAGACATTTTAAATTTTATTCAAGGTATCCAAATTAAACCTAAGAATTTAATTATTTGAGTACTAGTTTTCAAGTTTTAAAATCATTACTGAAAATATGTTGTCAATACATTTTTGAATAATAATTCTTATAAAAAAATTTGAAATAGAGCTTCACGCTTACTACTGGGCGATTGTGCCAACAAATAAAAGAGTATTATTCTAAATCAGACTGGATATTTAAACCTTAAAATCTAATTTTTAGATTTAAGTTTGTAATGAAAAATAATATATTTCTCTTTAACATCCTTAATATAAAATGGTAACAGGATATGATGTTGAAATAAAGCTCAAATAATTTTTTTTACCATGGACTAAAAGTATGACATAATACAAATTTCAAATTTTCAAATATATTAAAGTTACAAATAAAAACGTAAGAAAACCATTAGTTGTATATCGTCTACGAGAACATTTTCTTTGTTCATTCTTGATTCTCTTTCGTCCTAATATTTGCTTGGAATAATTGATAACACGATTCTCCATGAAACATTAAACAAACAAAAATATCTAATTGGATTTGTAGTTATAACATGTGAAATCTTTCACAACCAACCAATTATTTATGGCTTATCTTTACTATGCTTATCTTCATCATCATGATCGATACTAAAAGTGGATTGTCTTAGACTTTAATAGCTTCTTCTAACGAGAGGCTTCATTATCTTCATCATTAGGATCATCTTCGGAGTCTTCCATCAATTCTTCCATGAAAATTAAGATTAAAATGAGATTATTTTTATGTAAGAGATATACTTTTTATTTCATTTAAAGAATAAAAAAACAAAGCAGTGCAGATGATAAAAGAGAAAAATTTGAACAACTTGCTATAAATTTTTTAAAGAGTAGACCATGAAAGATCTCATATATAACTGAAAGTGAAAAATGCAGGAATATAGGAAAGAAAAAAATTAAGAAAAATAGAGAATTTTCTCTCTCTAAGGTTCACTCTATTTTTCTAAGGATCAGACTGTTGGAAAATTATGTAAATTCCTAATAAACTAGATTTATGAGAAAACAAAATAAACAAAATAACACATAAATTTGATAACAGAGTTCGACCAATCTTGATTACGTCTCTGGACATGCTGCAAATATTTTTATTGAAAATGGAAAAAATTATACAAGGTATTTACAACACTCACAACTCACAACCCAATCACACCTAAGAAAATTACTCTTAATTTTCTCTCACTAAATCTTTTTTTAAGCTTTTCTCTCAATTAGAATGAACATTTGATGATAAATTCATTACAATTATACATCTTTTTATAGGAAAATTCACTCATTGAATTTCAAAGGGTTCCTTAAATTTCTTCTTGAATTAAGCTTTGATTTGCTGCTTGAATTAAGGTCAATTCTTCAAAAATCTACCACTTGAAGACTGATTCCAATCTATCTTCACACCTCGATCAATGCAATAGCTTTTCTAGTCTTGTTACTCTAACAGACCAATTGAAGTTGAACACAACTTCAGTTTGTCAATAGTCACTACCTTTGTCAACATATCCACTGGATTTTTGCTTCCTTGAATATTCTCTAGTATTAATACATCATTTTTCAATATGATTGGTTCTAGAATGAAATGTTGAATTTTTTGCCAAGTGTATTGCACTTTGACTATCATTGTGTGGAACATTCTTCTCTTGTTTAAATCCCAACTCAGTTAACAAACCTTGAAGCCATATAATCTCTTTACTAACTTCAGTCACTGCTACATACTCAGCCTCTACGGTGGATAGAGTGAAAATCTTCTTTATCTATGACATCTAACTAACAGTTGTAGTTCCAACAGTAAATATATAACCGGTGGTACTTCTTCAATGATCAAATTCACCTCTAAAGTATGTGTCTACATAGGCTTGTACTTTTAACTCTCCTTTAATAAAGTACAAACACTTCTTTGTGGTGCCCTATAGATACCTTAAAATCCACTTGACTGTTTCCTAACGAGTTTTCCTTGGATTTGACATAAATCTGTTAATAACTTCCACTATATGGCCAATGTTTGGTCTTGTACAAACTATTGCATACATCAAACTTCCAATGGTTGAGGCATAAGAAACCTTAGCTATGAATTCTCTCTCTTTCTCCGTCTAAAGGGAATGATCCTTGGATAGGCGAAAGTGACTGGCCAAGGGTGTACTAATTGGCTTGGTGTCACCCATGTTAAATCTCTACAAAATACGGATGTACTCTGCCTGAGATAACTGCAAGGATCCTCTCTTCTTATTTCTTGTGATTTGCATTCCAAGAATCTTCTTTGTCGGACCTAAGTCTTTCGTGTCAAACTCCTTTGACAATTACTGCTTCAACCTTATGATATCATCCATATTTGAACATGCTACTAACATATCATCAACATAAAGTAGTAAAATGATATAACTGGACCTATATCTCTTGAAGTAGCAACAGTGATCGGCATTGCACTTCTGGAAACATTCCTTGTGCATGAAGCTATCAAAATTTTTGTACCACTATCTCGAGGCTTGTTTCAGGCCATACAAACTCTTCTTATGTTTGCACACCATGTTCTTCTTCCCTCTTCCTAAGAAACCTTCTGGCTAGTAAATATATATCTCCTCATCTAAGTCTCTGTGAAGGAATGTAGTCTTCACATCCAAATGTTCAAGATTAAGATCTTCAATGGCTACAATACTCAATACTGTTTTGATAGTATTGAGCTTCACAACGGGAGAAAAAATGTAAGTATAGTCAACTCCTTCCTTCTGTTGAAATGCTTTGACAACTAGTCGGGGTTTGTATCTCTTAGAATCATCATGCTCCTCTTACACTCGGATCACTCATTTTTTGTGAATTTCCTTCTTCCCTTCCATCAATTAGCAACATATATTTCATGTATCTCTTGTTAGGCATATGAGGCTGAGAAGACCTTCTCAATATAGGAGTTGGAGTATGAGGTTATGATATGTGAGACTACTACATACTACTCCGTCTAACGAGTTCCTCTCGTTTGAAACTTTTTACAATTGGTTCCATTATGGAACTATCTAGGACATCATCTGCATCTGTAAATACTGACTCATTCTTCTCTATGTCATTGGCATATGTTTTATGCATGTCCTTATACATCACCCTTTCGTTGAAAATCACATCTCTGATACATATCACTTTCTTATTTTCGTCATCCTAAATGCGGTACCTAAACTCATCCTCACCATAGTCGATGAAGGTATATTTCTTGGATTTGGGACCAAGCTTATTCATGCCTTGATCATTGATATGCACAAATGCTACACAACCAAAAACTTTTAAATGTGATAGTTTTACCTCTTTTTCGCTCCATACCTTTTTTGGTATTATGTGCTTCAATGGAACAGATGTGCCTCGATTGATCAAATAAGTTATCATGTTGACTATTTTTGCCCAGAACTACTTCGGTAGACCTGACTGTATATGAATGCTTCTAGCTCCTTTTGTCAACGTTCAATTTATACACTAAGTTACACCATTGTGTCGAGGAATGCTTGGCATAGTTCTTTCCATTTTGATCCTGTGCTCATAGTAGAAATTTTTGAATATGATATCTTCATATTCACCACCATTTTTGGTTCTGAGCTTTTTGATCTTCAAACCTGTATCATTTTCAACCATTGTTTTTCATCTTCTAAAAGCCTTAAATACTTCCAACTTTTGCTTTAGAAAGTAAACCCATACCTTCTAAGAGTGATCATCGATGAAAGTCATGAAGTAGTGTTTCCCACCAATGAATGAGACTGTTGTTGGTCCCTAAACATTAGAGTGAATGAGTTGTATCCTTTCCTTCTTTGGGTTCTTCCACTTGTTTGAAAGCTGACTCTCTTTTGCTTTCCAAGTATGCAGTCTTTGCACATGTATATCTCTATAGACTGTAGAACTGTAAGTTTTCCTTTTGAGTGCATAATCTTCCTCCCCTTCTCACTCATGTGTCATAATCTCTAGTGCTATAGATTTGGTATTTCATTTCCTATTGTAACTACGATTGAACAATGTGCCCCTACTATCATGTAAAGAGTGCCACTCTTCTTGCCATATGCATATGTCATTGCACCCTTTAAAATCTTCCAATCATCACCATGGAAGATCGTAGTGTAACCTTCACTAGCCAACTTCCCTACTGAGATTAAGTTCCTTCTTAGGTCGGGAATATGTCTGACATTCTTCAGCCCCCAAACAAACCTGTTCAACTTAATCTTCATTACACCTTTTCCAATAGCACACAGTTGATCATCACCAAGATATACCTTTCCAAGGTTTCCAGGGACATATTTCTCGAAAAATTCTTTCTATGAAGTAGTATGGAATGATGCTCCAGAGTCTAACATCCAATATTCTTCCTTGCTTTCCAAGGAGCATATCAATGCATCATATCCTCCTAAGGTAGAAGTAAGATTTACCTCTGCCTTCACTTGTTGGTCCTTCGGTGCACTCTTGCACTGATTTTTGTAGTGCTCGATTTTCCCATAATTCCAACACTCGATAGTCTTCAAGTTATGGGAATTATTGGGATTCCTGGATTTGGACCTCATGGCTATTGATCTACCTCAGTAGTCTGTTCTTCCATGTCCATTCCCTTTCGTTAAATTTCTTCCTCTTGACTCTGTATGCATAATTGAAGAGGTTGACAATTCACCCGACGTTCTACATCGGATCTCTTCATTGAGAACTAGATCATGAATATCATCAAATTTTAACTTGTTGCTTCTTGACGAGCTACTCACAACCATGATAGTAGCATTCTAGATTTCTTGTAGAGAAAAAAAAAGTATCAATACTCATACTTCTTCATCGAATTCAATTTCAACTGAACTCAACTGGGTTGTGACTATGTTGAGTTCATTGATATGTTGAGCTACCAATGTGCCTTCCATCATCCATAAATTGAACAAACGCCTCATCAGGTGTACTTTGTTTTAGGTTGATAGCTTCTTATACATATTAGAGAGAGTTTCCATAAGACCCATCGTGGTCTTTTCCTTTGCTATGTTGAAAGAAAAATTTCAGGATAGCATCAATCGATTAACTCTAAGGGCTTGTTTGTCTAGAAGATTTCAATCTTCTTCCTTCATAGCCTTTGGCTTCTTCCCTAAGAAAGGTTGATACAGATTTCTTTGATATAAATAATCTTCTATCTGCATTTTCCAAAACTCAAAATCCGTACCATCGAATTTCTTGAGTTTCACTTTTCCTTCATCTGTGGTCGTTGCTCCCACTCAAATCTTACTTCTTCCATATCATTTCTGACTATTTCTACAAACCATTATGATACCATTTGTTGGGAAATTATACAAATTCTCAATAAGCCAGATTTATGAGAAAGAAAAATAAACAAAATAACACACAAATTTGATAACAGAGTTCAGCTAATCTTGCTTACATCTCCGAACATGATACAAATCTTTTTACTGAAAAATGGAAGAAATTATATAAGGTGTTCACAACTCACAACCCAATTACACCCAAGAAAATTACTCTCAATTTTCTCTCACTAAAGCTTTATTTTTTAAGATTTACTCTCAATTGGAATGAACATTTGATGATGAATTCATTAAATTATACATCTATTTATAGGAAAATTCACTCCTTGAATTCCAAAGGGTTCATTAAATTGCTCCTTGAATTAAGCCTTGATTTGTTTCTTGATTTGCTCCTTGATTTGCTCCTTGAATTAAGGTTAATTATTCAAAAAAGACCATGGGTTATGGAACTTTCTTTTGGATAGTAGGTGAGAGTTCAGGTACTGGTGAGGTACCATATTCATTTCTTGTCGTAGTATGTGACCAGTCATTTTGTCTTCAATGTGTTTACTCCCAATTTCGATTTAATGAAGGAATATATGTGATTTTTAATTTATTATTTAAACTTTTAAAAACAAAATTAAATCCTAAGCATTCTGTTACGATATTTTGATTTTTTTATTTCATAATCTAATAACAAAAAAATAAACATGGATATGATTCAATAAACAATTATGTAAATTTTTATCATTCATAATAGTGGGGTATTTATGGATATAATAATTAAGTTAATTATACTTGCTCATATTATTTAGGTTATTAAAAATATAAATTCATATTTATTGATTCTATCTTTTCTATATGAATACCACCTTTGGTGGGGTTAGATATTCTTCGTTAACTAAACAAATCAATTAACACCTATGAGTGAGGTCGATAATTAATTTGGTTAATTAAATTAATTCTTTTTTCCTAAGAGATTGAAAATGAACAATTTAAATACCACATTTGGTGGGGTTAGATATTTTAAATTTTATTCAAGGTATCAAAATTAAACCTAAGAATTTAATTATCCGAGTACTAACTTTCAAGTTTTAAGACTATTACTGAAAATATGTTGTCAATACATTTTC
Source organism: Hippophae gyantsensis (assembly GCA_030763125.1). NCBI lineage: Eukaryota > Viridiplantae > Streptophyta > Magnoliopsida > Rosales > Elaeagnaceae > Hippophae > Hippophae gyantsensis. The sequence continues at coordinate 32,364,917 of CM061028.1, forward strand.
AAATAATAGTTCTTATAATTTTTTTTGAAATAGAGTTTTATTATAACTATCGGGCGATTGTACCAATAAATAAAAAATAACTACTCTAAATCAGACTAGATAATTAAACCTTAAAATCTAATTTTTAAATTTAAGTTTGTAATGAAAAATAATATATTTTTCTCTAACATCCTTAATATAAAATCTTGAATAAAAACAAAATCAATTTATTTTATAGAGATATTTTACCTATTTAATTATTTTGCAAGCATAACAACGTTATTATTATATCGTATTTACAAATAGTCAACTATGTTAAATTTAATCACAGACAAATTAAACATAACATATATGAATAAAACATAAAAAATAACTATTAAGAATTCAATTTAAAATTACACCACAAAAAAATTCTTACAGAAATTTGATGCTTATTTTGTTGCTGGAAAAACCTCCAAACAGATTTACATTTCCATTTATTGAATTAAAAGCTAGAAATCTATAAAAGCATAACTAGTTCTTCTCAAAAAGAGAAGAACTTTAAAACTAAAAAAAACTAAGAACTAGAGAGAGAAAGCTAGAGAGAAAAGTTTGTGATTTTTGAGATGATTTTTATAATGGAGGATAGGGTTCTTTTATAGATGAGGAAAAGGCCAAAAAAGGTAGGAAAACATCTCAGGAATTGATTTTTGACGCGTTTGAATAGGATGGAATGTATGTGGGGGTGAGATTTGCAGTAGATGAGCATTGGTACACGTAGGCGTGCACGGGAGAGGTATAGGCGTGTACTGGCGCACACGAGACTCGACATTTTTGATATTTTTGACCGTTTTGATTCATTTTGTCCAGCTTTTCTATTTTTTTTACTTTTTCTCAACATATTTGTAATGTATTACCTCTACTATTTTTCTTCAAGTCTTTAAGTTATTTTTGAACGAAAATACCTATAAACAATAAAAATACCTGTAATTTCGAAAAGATAAATTTATATAAAAATATGATAAAATCATACAAATATAAATCTATTTAATCAATTAAATTACATTAAATCATGATAATTGTAGTGTTTTTTAAGAACTTATCAATAGTGTGGCACTAGTCATCTCATTTTCAACAATGATATACATGCATGGAATACTGATTAAATGTGTATTTCCCATGACTTCTAAAAATAACCATTTATATAATGTTATGTCCTTCTTTTGCAGGGGACAACATTTGTTGTTCTTGTAGGAGTTGTTGCGGCACTGAAGTTAATTGGTTGTACCCTTGTTGAGCACATCTTATTATTCATTGGTGTTAAGGAAGTAAGCCTCTTATTCATCTTTCGTATCTTTCAAAACATTTGTTCACCTTGATGTTAGAAGGACCAAATTTTCCATTTGGCATGCTATTCTTTTGTTATTGAATAGATATAATTTATTGCATTTTTGACAAATAATCTATATATTTTTCTTAATTTTTGCACTTCAATGAATTTCTTATAGGTTGGGACAGGTATAACAAAGCTAATTGCTCTTTAGATGTCAAAACAAGTATTAATTGAATGTTTTCATTTTAACGTTGTGTCTTTTCTTCATGATTGAACATTCTATTTTGTCTCCTCTCTTATGAATGCATTCTATTACATGCACACATAATGGTGTTACGTTATCTAATGAATATGAATGTATGTTGTTTCTATCTCAAATTTGATGCTATCTTATTTGTTCTATGGGCTCCAAACATGGCACTTGCCTTTATAGGTCTTTGATCTTTTTGATGAAAAGAAAAATGATGTTATTGAGTTCAATGAATTTATTCATGCACTGAGCATATTTCACCCTTATATGCTTTTTTAGAAGACAAAATCGACTATAAGTGTTACATATGCAACAGTTTGATCAATGCATTAAATGTAATAAGTAGATTTGTTTTACTTTTTATAGGGGTGGTTAATTATTTGTAATTTCATTTCATTTATATGATTTGAGACAAACAGGATTTATTGAACAAGAAGTGAGTATATTTTTCATATTAAATCATTTCCTATCCTGATAAATATTCCATTTTTCATATTGCTAGTTCATGTGTGATCTTCTGTCTAAGGGCTAAGGGTCTTTACAATTTCAGGTTAAGCCTTTGGAAATTTTGTTGTGATTATGGATGTTAATTTATCACACCATGTAAGTTATTTTTGTTTAGGATCTTAATGATTCCACTTAAATTGTTGGTTATGAATAATCAGATCAAAATAGTTTGCTATCTAACAATAATTTAAATTTGTACATTGTAGTTTAATCATGCAAGAATTTACACCAATGGTGAAATTGATGAGATGGAGAATGAGTGGGCAAAACTTAGACCATCTATGCATTCTTATCTACTTTTTTGTTAGATTGATTTAGATTGTGGATAATTTAATTAGTATTGTTATTGACAAATTTTTTGCATGTATTTCATATTTTGTAACACTTTAATTAGCTAGCTAATAAGGTTTTATTATGTTTTAATGTATAAACTCTCAAATGTAATTATACTTTTAATTTTAATATAATATAACTTTTAATATTATAATTGATAAATTTATTATAATTTATATTAAAAAATGGGATTAATTGACATATATATGGTCATAGTTTAAGTATAGCTTTGACAATAGACATCATTTTGTCACAGTCTTATAAAAGGTTGAGACCAAATAGACATATCATTTGGTATAAGTATTTTAAAGATCATGACCAAATGATAAGTCTATGGCCTCGATCTTTTATAAGATCGAGACCAAATGTATGTTTATTGTCTTGGTTTTTTAAAGATTATGAACAAATGGTACGTCTATCATTTTGATCTTTTAAAGACTACAACCAAATGGTATATGTATGGCTTCGGTCTTTTATAAGACCGAGATCAAATTTATGTCTTTGGTCTCGATCTTTTATAAAACCGTGACCAAATGGTATATCTATAACTTCAATTTGTTATAAGATCCTGACCAAATGATATGTTTATGGCCTCGATTTTATAAAAGATCGTAACTAAATGATATGTCTATCGTCTCGGTTAAAAATCAAGATCGTATGTAAGATTATATAATTTTTCTCACATAGGCCTCAGTTTTTATAATGGTGGTCATAGATCTACAATCACGGTTAAAAACTGAGACCATATACCAATTTTATAGTAGTGTAATAAAAATATTTTTAATGTTGTTCATTAGTTAAGTTGCTTAATTATAGTGCTAGTAAATAAAAAAACATTCATACTATTAAAAACAATAATAAGTAGCTTAATTAAATGATTAGTAACAAGACAGTGAGGTTATATTGGTATTCATAATCAATCTTTTTTTTATAAATTGGTGGAGTGTTAAAAGTTGTGTTTTTGATTTTTTGTTTTAATAAAAATGGTTGCTCTTATGTGAAATTAAAAACGACAACATACAACAAAGTAAAACATAAAAATTTTGTAGTAAAAATAATAGAGTGGGGCAAAGAAAACGGTGAATAAAATTATAAATAATTATATAAAATAAAAATAAAAATAATTATATAAAATAAAAATAAAAATAAAAATAAATATATATAAGTAAAAAATAAGAAATAAATAAATTAAATATAAATGAGTTTTATAAAAATAAAAATAAAAATAAATCAATTAAATCTTAAAATTAAAAATATGAAGTTAATTTAATTAAGGTTATGATAGGTTAGTTTCATGAATTTTTTATGAATACTTAATTATTATTATGTCACGGTTAAAGAAAATGGCTTTTTGCCTTTTTGGAGCACCATAGTGCTTCACACTATTAAAGTTCTAGATTTTGGACCAGCGGTATACGCATATGTATAATTACATCATTAAAATTATTTATTTTGAAAAAGAATTTAAATCAATATATAATTTTAAAATAATTTATTATTATGTTATATTTAGACTTCTGAAAAACAATATGTACGGTATTTATTTATTAAAAAAATGAATAGCTGGAAATCTAGATAAAAATAAAACAATGTCTAAGACATAACTTTTTTTCTTTATAATTTTATTTCTAAAAATTATACTTTGTTAATATATAAGTAAAATTATATTATTAAAAAGAATGTTAATCGTTGAAAATTAATTTAATTCGATAAAAAAATGATAATCACGAACTTAATAAACTTTTTTTCTTAAAAATAAAACTTAACGTGATTAAAACTTTTATTTTTTTAGCATTGGGTTTCACTATTTTACTTTAATAATTTTTAAGTGATTAAAATAATTATATTATAGAATAATAACATGGAGATAATACATAATAAATTTTTAAATACAATTATTTATAAGAATATATATATTTATTTATTTATTGATATAAAAAAATTTAAAAAATAAACAATTAAGACTACTAAAACTAAAAAAAGTAACAAAATTCATTCATATATTAAATGAGTGAGGGTATGTTAATGTTTACAAGAGTAGCTCTTAATATCCAGAATATAAGTGTAGTATGTTAATGTTTACAAGTGTAACTCTTAATAACTAGAATATAAGTGTAGTAATTTGTACTTGATTAAAATAATTATTCAATCACAATAGTGTAAAGATAGTATTAAATATAAAACTATCAAATATAATTAACTACTTACAAAGGTTTAATATATTTTTTATAGGAATATTTTAATATCATTGAGATAAAATAAAAGATAAAAAAAAAACTAATGATAAAAAAATGAGAGAAAATAACAAAAAAAAAAAAATCCATTTAATTACATGTCATAAATTTCTTCATATATACAACTTTATTTCTAACCACCAACAAGAAAAATATATAACAACATTTTTACATTAAATAAAATTTATATATATATATATATATATATATATATGTGTGTGTGTGTTGGGTTATCAGTTGTACTGAAAAATAAATAAATAAAAGCTAGTTGCATGAAAAATAAAAAACAAATTTGCATTTAGAGTACCCTTTTATAACAAAAATACACTTGACTAAGTTTTCTTCTATCAAAATAAAATCAATATGAAAATTGAATCAAAGTATACATATATTCTTTTAAAATAGATTTGAGATTATGAATTCAAAAGATAAACTCATCGAAAAATATTATGTTTTTACCAATTTTACCATAAATTCATCGGTAAGATTTCTCTATATATCCTTCTTGCATATGTTGTAGTAGGTTGTCATATATCTTTCAATTTTATCTCCATCTGTCACATTTAGTAAATTTGACCGTCAAATTAGCACAAGTATTCATCATATATAATTAAAATAAAATCTTTAAATTAACATAATTGTTTTTATTATATTTTGTAATAAAAATAACCTTTAAGATGAGAGGAAATATTCTCAAGCAAAGTGTCCACCACTAATTGCCCAATAGTATCCAATTAAATTAAATAACCACCGAAGGCCAAACATGTCTACAAATACTCACCCAGCTTATAATAGAAACAAAACACTATTTTTTTTCATTCCCTTTAAATGTTATGATTTAAAATAATAAAAAAATACCTCCATATATCGTTATCATGAGGCTACTAAGTTTTCATTTTCTAACTCCCTTATAAAATTGAACATTTATTCATAATTTTTTATAATAAAATGAAAACATGTTTATAAATTAAACGTGGAAACATACATTAATTAAATGCTAAAAAAGTATAAATATATGAACAAATATTCAACACATATTTGCATTAAATTGATAAGGTTATTAGTGTTTTTGATTATGTTTTCAACACACATGATGGATAGATATTATAAATGAAACTTCACCTTTGAAAAATAGTTATATTACCCATAATTATCTTTTACCAACCGCATTTAAGTAAAATCGGTAAATACCTAATATTTTTTATTTTTAAATCCCCCTCCTCAATATATTAAAAAAAATTGTATTATACACTTTTTTTAAGTTATATTTTCCACCTTTTTCAAGAAAAAGGTATTAAAATAATTTTTTTTATTAAATAAATAAAAATTTATAAGATATGATTTAAATTTGAATCGATCGAATGTAGAATCATATCATTTGAATTACAAATCAATCTCAAACTAAAAATTTAATTAGCGGAACTTACGGAGGATGAAAATTTATATTTTGCACTTGTATAAAAAGAATATATATGTTTTATACATACCGTATCCCAAGTTATCGACAATAAACTTTGTATGACTAAGAGTACACTGATATAACAACTTTGAGTAAGGTCGAAGAAGACGGAGGCAAAGCTTTTCAACACATTTACTAACGCAAATGCCAAAGTGCTTATAGTTTTTGCTTGCTATGAAACCCGTACAACGGTTGTAATTACAATACACAAGACAATTGCCAAATTCAATTGTTACTTTGAAACGTTGAAATGAGAAATCAAATGTGTCTGCATATTCATCATAACTAAATTCTTTTAATACTTTACTTGAGTTCGTAAGAATTATTAAACATCCCAATGTAATCGTCAATATAATTGTCATTCTTGTAACCATTTCAAATCTATAAGCCATGGCCTTATTTCTTTATGCTCTTAATTAGTAAGCTACTAGGAACTACTTATATATATGTACCCATCAATTATGTGCAAGTATATTAAATAAAAAAAGAGTATAAATATATATATATAAGATGATATTATATCATATGGTTTGCTAATTACTAGCTCTTATCATCATTTGAAATCCATGTCTTTTGGTTAGCACAAATTTATTGCGATCATTAGAGGCATATAAATTTTTTTTCATGTCAATATTATATTGGTATTGTTTTTCAATAGAAGGGAACGGTGGTATTCCTTGGAAAAAAAAAAGTATATGTTGGGGTAAGGTAAACTATGAATACACTCTTTTTTATTTTTATTGTTTTTTGCAATTATACAAGAAATATTTTTTAAAAAAGACTTTTGGTGAAGATAAATCAATCATAACGCTTGAGGTATTGTTTACATGTTAATTTAGGGGTTACAATTCTGGTTATAATTTATAAGACAAAATGTTCGACTCAACACTAATTATTTTTAAACATAATTAACTATTAGTTTTTTTTCTTCTTATATTGTGTTTTCTTATTACTCAAAATAATGAAATTGGCTAACAATTGGGCATGAAAAACATAAAAAGAACGCACACAACACGAACAACACATGAGATGAACATACACTACACGACATATTAACATTCGTATATGTTATTATAAGCATATTTGGTGTACTATATCACATATGCTAAATATAATTGTATTAAATTAAATTATATTGAATTGTATTCTAATTAGGATGTAATGATGAAAATTTGTATAATATAATTAGTTAAAATTGTTGATAATTATTTTAATAAAATAATTTATATTTAAGATAGTATTTAATATATTTATGTAATTTTCTTATGTATTGAAATAATTTTATTTTAAAATTTTGTTTAAATCAATATTTATTTTATTTTAACATTTAAAAATATTAATTTTTTTAATTTGAGATGAAATAAAAAGTCAAGACACATAATTTTATAATTGAATATTTAAATAGATTAAGTTAATGTCTAGAACGGTTTAAACCTAGACTTTTTGATAGGTCAATTTTTTTACATAACTGTACAATTTTTATTAATTACAATATGTATGATTTGATTTCATAATCAAATGCATAAATATACATAAATTATAGAGAAAATGCCACAAAAATCATTTAGATTAAGTTATTTGTACTATTTAGTCTCTTACCTTAGAAACAGTATTATTTATTTTCTTAATTTTGTAAAAATACTAATTAAAAACAAATTATATTACTTAAACGATTTATTTATTAAAATAGTATTATTTTTATCAAATGATTAAATGTGATTAAAATACGAGTATTTAATAATGGTAAAATCACAATTAATATAAAAAATCTCAAAATATTTATTTTTAATATTTTTTTAATTATCATTATTTTATTTTATTTTAATAATTTATTTATTTTTAATTTTTATTAAAAATTTAAAAATATATTTAAATAACTTTTATTTGAATTTTATTATTAGTTATAGAGTATTTGGTAGGATGATAAATAACTTTTTGTAAAAATCATCTTTCAAAATATATCGATTATATTTGGTAGGATGATAAAAAGGTCATTATATAGAGTATTTTATTCAAACATGCATGCTAAATTAGTTTAGAGGAATTCTAGTAATTTTGCACTAAAGGAAGCTCGACACCTATCGATATAGACATTCAAGAAAAAATACTTTTTATCAAACCAAATAATGTTTTGTGCTAACAACGCAACAAAAATCCGGTAATTGTTTAATGAATATGTAGACCATAATTATATAAGACTAAATATGATTATATTTGCTTCTTTGTTATATATTATTGAGAATTTTAATTATAACTTTTACATAATCATATATTTAATTATAAAATCTGAGTGGATTATACAGAAGAATAATAATTATTCGACTATATAAATATTTCTATACAGAAGAATAATAATTGTACGACTATATAAATATTTCTATACATTAAGGGGTCTAAATGGCAACTTAATATGATTAAATTTTTAATTCTAAAAATATATATATTGAATTTTTTTAATCTCAAATTAAAAACATTATTTTTTATTTTAAAAATGTAAAAAAAATATAAAATATTTTTTTATTGTTAGATTATTTCATATATAAGAAAACAAAAAAAATTCTATATTATTTTAAATATAAATTATTTTATTAAAATATCTATTATCAATTTTATTCAACTATGTTATATAGAATGTTATAAAAAATAATACAAATTAATTATAATTAATTTAATACAATTTTATTTGATAATACTATATTTAACTTATCTGATATAGTAAACCAAATATATCATATGGGTACTATGAGTATCTTCTTCTTCTTTTTTTAAATTAAATTAGACATAATTTTTGCAAATAGTATATATTTATAAGGAGATTGCATTTATATATTAGTTGTATTAAATTATATATTAGTTGAACAATCTCATAGGAACAATTATACGAAAGTTAATTATTATTTTGATTTGAATAGGTAACAAGAACCTAGATGAGGGATAAAGACATCAATCTATGATAAAAGTCTTTTATCGAGCTCTATATTAATTTGGTTAGGAAGACATCACAAATGTAAATTAAGCGAATAACATAAGGGAAGCACAAAAACAATATGCTCAATTGAATACACAACAAAAACAACCAGTAATAAAGAAGAACAAACTGTTGTAAACACAATAGTAACGACGTACCTCACATGTTCTTATCTAGGCTAACAACATGGATAAATATATCAAACAACAAGCAGCATGCGAAACAATCATACATACTAAAAAGTCATAAAAGATTTTCAATCACTTTAATACTTCATATGTGAGAACATATTCGATTAATCATGATTGTACTCTCACAGCATGCAAACAAAGATGTATAATAAACCATAATAAAGAGTTCTACTATGCTTCCAAGATGATGAGATAAAAACTTCTTAGAGACTCACACCTAACTAGTATGAAAAGAAAAAAAACATAAGCAATATAAAATAATAACAGACAACCTATAATAAGTAGCATATATGTTATACATTAATCAAAAAATAGGTAATAAATATTAAAATCTTTTTAATCATAGTTTAAATTTTAGTATTTAGAAACATACGCTATTTAAATTTTGATTGTTCTATCCATACATTAGAGCATGCATAACATCTGATAACGAGGTAACCCATTTAGAAATCACATCTATATGGTAACATTCTCAGATTGTTTATGGAAACCACGCAATAAAAAACAAATCCACTAAGTAATAAAACAATTATAATCCTGATAGAAATAAAACCCCATTACCTCTATCAATTGGGATCTCTATCTAAACTACCTATTGTTGCCATCACTTGCTGCCTCCTTAACAACTTGGTTTGAAACACGAACCTAGCTTACCTCTAAAGCCAATACCACTCAATATGGTATGATTAGTAACCACAGGTCAGTAACAAAATGTGTACAATCACTAGAACAACCTTCGAATACGAGCATCCAACAATCTCCATTAGACACACAGTCAAGCCACAAACCACAAAATATATACGTGAGACATACAATCAATCCATGTATTGTACATAGCTAAATATATGAGAACTTAACTAGTTCAACTTAATCTATTCACACAATGTTGTTCTCATATATAAAAGTTACATGAAGGTAACATCCAACTGACACACGGCTCATTACCACACAAACTCTTCATATAAGATAACATTGTATGAGGGAAACTACTAGTCAACACACAATTCTTTGCCATGCAAGCTCCTCACCAAAAACCAACGTGCAAACACTTCCTTGAGTACATACCATTCAAAAGCATAGTTTTACTTACTCAATCATGAATCGCTAATACCGATCAACTCTCAATGTAATCAATTTGACAAAGATCTGTTACATTTTTTCTAGATAAAGAAATAAGAAGAGATGAGATATTTGTAGAAGTTACGCAAGCATATAGCTAATCTCACCACAGTCCTCGCCAAAGGCCTCATCAACCACCTTGCCAAGGTTATGGTGAGGGGTATGGTGAGGCCCCTTGTCGAGGGATGTGACAAGGTGTCAAAAATATCATTTTTCAATACTAAAATTACTGAGTAATTTTCATAAATATCTACACCCAAAATGAAATAAAAATATAAGGGATAACTTAGTATGCACACTGCAAAAATCATTCTTGTATTGCATGTAAACTTGCTTGCATACAAATTATACCTAACTATATGCATGTGTGCATTATTAATCCATATTAATCAACCTTACACGGAGAAAAATAAATGCATTAAGTAAAATAAATAGACTCTGTATTTTGTACACGGAAAGCCAACAAAGACACAAAAGACTACACGACTTACATTAGCTATTAATTGATTGTAAAGTTAGAGATAAAATTATAAAGTGATTGTGAGATCATTTATTGAGATGAACTAATTATATTATGTTATGTTAATTCACATGGAATAAAAGATATAATATAGTGGGTATTTACACCTAACAATAAAAATGACAAAAATAACATGTTTAATAATTAAAATATACAATTAAAATCAATTTAGGATTTAAAGTTTATAATTTAAGATTTAAGATTTATAGTTTATCAACCAATAAAGAGGTATTGTTAATAAGTTAATGTTTTTCTTCTTGTTTAAAATTTGCATTCTAATTACTAAACTATTATTTTTGTTCATTTTTTTCTTTGTTGTTAATAATACTTATATCAGTCCCGAACTCGAATATATATATATATATATATCAAGTTGTAATAAAATATTTTTATATGAATTTAATTTTTTTCTAAATCCTATAACGATTTTATGTTAGATCGATTTTAATTTGCATTTCAAATAAAATAATATTTTATCTTTATTTCCTTTGAATTTAAAAAAGTTCCGTTTATAATTATAGTCCAAAAAATTATTTATGTTTAATTTTTTTATTTATGCATGAATTATCTAAATATAATCACATTTATTGTTTGATATAAAAATAATAATTTATTATAAATTTCATTTATACTCGTTAGAAATTTATATGAAAAACTCTATACTCATACTTTATTTAAATGAAATTACATATATATTCACTTTAATTCTATCACAATAATCATACTATTTTTCTTTATTTATAACAAATGTTATTGATTGAATTCTTTCTTTGATTTCACTAATAATTATGTTCTCAATTTATTGTAAATTATTTTAATATATTTTTTAAGAATAATTATTTTATTAATACATGAATAAGTATGTTAGTTAAAAAAATAATAAATATGTTGATATTAAATATTTGAGAATTAAATTAATTAATATTTTTACTTTTTATGTCTATATCGGATTTTTTTTATTTTTTTGTAAATATTATGATTTTAAATATGTTTTTTATTATTTTATTCAAAGTTTAAATAATTTCACTAAAATTTATAGGATGGCATAGTTTGAAAGCTCATAATGTTTAATAAAGATATTATATTTACTATGTACACAATACTAATGAGCTATGGCTTAATGACATGAAGCTTATTTAGATATTAAAATTTAAGAATTATGTTCCAATTACATGCTATGTGCATACAATATTAACACGTGTTTTGCGCGGATCTAAAAACTAGTTATATATAAAAGTTTAAATAACATTTATAATAATTTTGGAAAAAAATGTCTTTATATTTTAAAGTAATAACATATTTTTTATTTTTTATTTTATTTTAAATTTTAAAAATATTAAGGTAAGTATTTTAAATAAAAAAACTATTAATTTCATAATAGATATTTTGTATTTAAGTTTTTTAATAACATATTAGAAAACAATTGTTTGGACACGTTAAAACAGTTTTGAAGTTCAAGAAATTTAATTAACAATGTTATTATATATGATTAAATTTTTATTATTTTTTATTTTTTTATATCAAATAAATTTTAAATGTTGCATAAAATTAGACAAAAATATTATCTTTTTTAAATCATAATAAATCATGTAAATGGCAGTATCTTTAACTAGTCCACACAATAGTCTCGTTACTCCAACGAGGCTATATATAATTATTCATTACATAAAATCATACAAATCAAATCCAAAAGAAAAAAGCTTAATATATATATTTTTTTTGATAATTTTGAAACCGAAAAATGAAGAAACATATTACCAAATTTTATAGAAAAAACAAAAATAATACCTCTAAAAATTATAATAAAAAAATAATACTTTTTAAATCCAACTCGTATATTTTTATTATTAAAAAAATTGAACACATCATTTCATTTTTAAATATCATTTAAATTAAATTAAGGTTATTTAAACTCATTTAATATTGAATGTATCCGATTAAACCCCGTTCAACATTTTTAGGATATTATTTTTATTATTATAAATTTTAAAAATGTTATTTTTTTTATAATTTTTTAATTTTATATTAGTAGATTATGCAATTTCGAGAATTAGGATTCTCTATTTTTTAAATTGCCTAATTTAATTGTATGTATTTCGACTTATGCATTAGGTGATTCAAATAATTACATAAATATTTAAAAAAAATCTATGACAACCATAAATTTGTTAGGTACATTAGATATGAACTAGAAAGTTGAAATGAAAAATTAAGCAATAATAATTAGAGATTTTTTTTTTTTGAGAATTCAAGTCCCATTTTCGAAATAATTCAAATTCAAATAAGATATTTTTAAAGAAGCCATTAAATAACAAAACTTACATTTAACATTCTTTTAGTGTGGGGAATGATAAGATTAATTAGTAGAATTCGATCATATTCTTTTCTATTTTAAGAGTAATAGACTCAACAAACTAAACTATAATATGATTTCCATAACTTCATACATTTTAAGCTTCTCATAAAAAAATGAATTAGAAATCTATTTGTGTGATTAATTATATGTTGTTGTAATTGTTAGAATGTACATCTAGTACCAAACATTTTAATTTTTTTGGGAAGAACAATACAATCCCAAAAAATAAAAATAATAATGCCACTGCTAATGCTATTTTCACGAATATAAATTGCTTCTCAGTTAACATTATTAAAAGTTCTCTTTGGATTTTTCAAATTTCAAAGCATAAAAAATACTAGAACAGATCATTCTTAACAACACAGAACTTTGGAAGGAGTTGAATGCTAGAAAGAATCTTGTTTGCAGTTGTTGTAACACCTTGCCATATAATATTCAATCCGATTGTCATCTGTAAGAGTAAAATTATTAATTATTTACCCAAAAAAAAAATATTAACATAAATTTATAAATAAAAAAATGAACATCGTTTAAGTCCATTGTCTTTAATGAAAATGTAATTAAATCCGTATTTATTAATTATAATAGTACAAGTTAATTACTTAAACAAAAAAGATCACATAAATTTATTTTATAAAATTAATGAACTTTTGTTATACTTTTTACACTTGTGTTATCCTATTTGACAAATGCGAGACAAAAATATCTTTTAAAAAAAATGAAGAAACTTTTATCACATCTTTTTAATATATATATATATATATAATTACAATATAAAATAATAATTACCATAGGTAGAGTACTCTTGGAGAGTAGATTTTGTGCAGCCAATGGTACAAGCATATAACGAATTAGACGAATGCTTAGGGTCAAATATTTGAGCACAATTCTTTTCCACACATGTAGCAAGGCAAGACGCAAACTCTCTGGTTTTATGTTTCCATATGAAATGAAAGCACTCATGAACATTGCACCTCCAAACACACTTACTAAATTCTGATTTGACAGGAAGGTGAAAATCCTTGGGGAATGTAATAGCTTGTGTTATTTTTGTTGGAATTAATAAAACAATTAGTACTGTTCCCATTATCACAAGTTTCTTCATTTCAAAGATAGTCCGATCCATAAACATTTTCTGATTTTTCATCTTAATTAATTAACTAGCTTGATCAATTGTTGTTACTTGATATTTTGTGGGTACATTAATTTTTTTGATCATATTAATTTTTTGCTTTCTATATTTTGTAAATTATATATAGATATTGTATGCCTCTTGATGACCAATGTAAAAATGTTTAATTATTACACATATATACCACCTCTTGATTTGTACAATGTGATATTTATGCTAATTATAAGTTGGTGGATTAATATAATATCTTGTTAAGCTACCTATATATGCATGTATATAGGTTAACGACTTTTAGTTTAATGCTTTGGCTTATATTTCCAAAATATAAATAAATTAATATACTTTTTATGGAGATTATAGCTAGAGTTGGTCATTGTATAAGTAGATGCATGTGGTGGTTTATAATAGTGAATAAGTATATAATAAGAAAAAGAAAATTGTGAGAGTACGTAGTAGGATCGATGCTAATTTTCTTCGTATAATTTCTTTTAAAATATACTATATATTTGTGAAAGTTTTGAATTAAATTAAATGATTTTTTTTATCACAAATAATATTTTGATCAATAAATCAATAATTTAATTATTAAAATTCAAAATTATTACATATGAACCAATAATAATTATAATTAATTGTTGTTAAACTAACAAATAAATAATTTAATTATACTATAATTTGTACTTTAAATTTTAAATTTATTTTATTTATATTACATAATAAATCAATAAATAAAATTAAGAGTAGTCATCATGATACAAGATTTATTTTTTAAAGTGTAGTATAATATTCCAATCATTTAAGCAATAATTGTTTGTTGTTAGATTTATTGCAACTCCTCCGATGATATTATACTTTTAAATATATGTATATTTATAGAAAATAAATAAATTCAAGTCATAGGTTCAAAGATGAAATTACCCATAACGAGCGTGTCATTTAAATTAATAATATTATCACAATTACTTTTATTATAACAAATCATTTAAAAAAACTCTTATTTTACTTGTAAAAAAATATTAAATGTACCAACGGGCCCGAACCAATCCATTACTTAATTTGTGATAACAATTAAGGATTGCAAAAACAAATAACATTATGAGAAGCTTGTTCACGTTGGAAAAGTGATTTTGTTAATTTAGGGGTTTTGCTTCATGTTGGGATATGGATATGGATATTAGTGGGTTCTTAAGGGTTTTAGGGGATATGGACTACGAATCCCATTTAGGGATTTCATTGAGTTACAGAAGGAGAAATGTCATGGTTTTAGGTTTTATAAAATTATTTTTTTGATTTAAATGGTTTGAAATTATATAACTAACCCTCCAACAAGTGAGGTATACATGTTGTCTCAACAATATTTATTTAATTTCAAGCTATTTTTATAAATTTTTCATTCAAATTTAATTCAACAATATATATTAATTCTACAACTATTCTTTTTCAAATGTGGTTAAAAATAAATCATTTTTTTTAAATTAATAAATTAAATTATCATAAAAATTATTAAACTTAAGTGATCAAATTACAATATATATCATTTTCATAAAAAAAAACAAGCAACAAATAAGTAGAGGAGTAGAGTGCTTTACTTTTAAAAAATTAATGTACTATCAGAGTATTTTTCGCTTAAGCTAATTGGAATTAAATGCAGAATATTATAAATTAATTTTAAAATATTTAATTTAATTTATATATATATATATATTATAAATTATATATAACATGTATATATTTTATATGTATATTATGTACAATTAATTAGATTATCTATAACGTAAATGCTATTTAGTGTTGAAATCAATAAGCACCGAGATTTTTTTTTTTTGTTAAATAAACATCGTGTATTTGAGAATTTGAGATCGATACAAGTGTTATATACATCTAAAAATAAAATAAATATTAATAATTAAAAAATAATATAATATTTAAATATTTTTTATATTTTTCATTGTAATTAATTGATGAGATTAGAATAAGAATTTTTTATATATTACTATTTATATATACTAAGATCACTTATTGAGGATAATAGTAAAAATATTTGTTTAAAAGGAAAAAAAATTGTTACCATGGTATTGGTTAGACGTTGAAAATAGGAAGAAACCTATTTCATTCTTACAGTAGAATTAAATTAAACCAAAATATATCATAATAACATTATTTTTAATATTAAGATATAAATTATCTCATATGTTAAATGATATAAATTTTATATCTTAAAAATTAAAAGTATTATAATAATATTATTTTTAATGTGATATAATTATTTATATATTATGGATATAATTATAATTTTAAAAATATGTTTAACATGATTGTTATATATGAATATAATTATAATAAAATAAATATTTTAAATATTTTTATATATTATCGAGGTAAAACCAAATTAATTATTATTGAGAAGAAGCAACAGATCGGTGCCCTCTGGAGGAAGTAATAATTCCATTACATTTTTCTTCGCCTGGATCTCTCATAATAGAATTCCATTCTCATACAAATAAAAACACTTATGGGTCTTATTAATCACTAAATATTGATCGGAGGAAGTAAGTTGGTGAATACTTCAAATAGAGGGAGTTTGACTAGTAGTTTTTTTTTCTCATTTCAAGATTGGAAATTTTTTGTATTCTGATTTTGTTGCTTGCTTTTGAAACGTTATACTCTTGAAACTAGGTGATGTTGCTCTTTGACGCCAGTTAAAATCAGCATCTTTGTATATATAATTAGTTTTTAGGGCTTCAATGTTTGATTTTATTTTCTTTTTTTGGTTGATGGCAGTGTTTGAAAGAGAAAGTAAAACAATTTATCAAAGGTGCATGCGGAATACAAACTAGCTGCTAAAAATCACTACTTTCGATTAATATTTGGTGCTTTTGGAAATACTTATGTTTTGGTTGAAAGAACATTCAAATACATCAAAGCACTTTCAACAGTGTTTCACAATTTCAATGAGAAGTGCTTTCAAAAATTTAAGGACAATTATTTGTGATTTTAAGAGAAGTTTAAGAGAGTAATTTTGAATGCATGTTCTCGTCTTAAAATAATTAATAAAATCACACCTAAAATTACTTCTAAAATTTTGAGATCAAATACTTGAATACTTAGTTTAAAACCACTTTTAACCATATTATTCAATTTTAAACTACTTCTTGTAAAATCACTTCTTAGAGAAGCACATCCAAGTATGTGTAAATATATATATATTCAATTGCTCTAGGTACTTTGATAGGCCAGGTATATGTTATCTAACTTGATTGTGCTGATATTATTATTGCATTGATATTTTGAGATTTGGATCTTTTTATTCATGTTCCCTTTCTTTGGTTTTTTTCACAGCAGAATTAAAATCTTCACAATTTGCTTTATGGCTTACATTCCTCCACATAAACGCCGTTCTGAGGACTAAAGTAAGCCATCACCAACTCCTGAGCCGCTGGCTCCTCAATTCAAAAAGAAGCTGAAAGTAATTAGTACAATAGGACTTTTGGGCATCTTAATTTATCTTTATCTGTTTTTGCAAATTTTAAAATTCACCCATCTGTTTGGCTGTGTTTTTTCCCACATATTGTGCGGAAACTGTTCCCAGCCTCCACGTTATATAACTGTAAGGGATGATTTTATTATGTGTATAAACGAATATTTACAATCTAATTTATACAAAAGGAAAAAAACATGTAATAATTAAAATAGATATAATTATTAGAAGCTATGTTCTTGGACAACTTGTTGTTCTCTACCATTCCATTGTTGGTTGTTTCCAGCTGGTGTATTGGTTGCCACCAGTTGGATCTTGAGTTATTTAACATTTTCCTTCAAGTTAGAATATATGTTAATTATTCTTAACTTGTTAAGTAAGCTCGAGAACCGTGGAAAACTCAGGAATTTGGTAAAGATATCTGCTGATTGTTCCAATGTAGAGATATGATAAGTCTTGATCATTCCAGCTTGATTCTTTTCTCTCACTAGATGACAATCGATCTCTATGTGTTTGGTTCGTTCATGAAATATTGGATTTGATGCAATGTGAAGGGTTATTTGATTGTCGCAATATAACTTGGTCGGTTGGGAGTGTTTGATACTCAAATCATCCAAAATGTATCGTAACCAAGTTACTTTGCAATAGGCTCCTGCCATAGAAAGGTATTCTACTTATGCACTCGATCATAAGACCGTATTTTGTTTCTTAGTCTTTTAAGAAATTAGTGAGTTTTCAAAAAACATACAATATCCCATGGTTGATCGTCGTGTGTCTGTGCATCTAGCCCAATTTGCGTCACAAAAAGCATTTAGTTGTAATGAACTAGTTTCTGAGAAAAAGATACATTGTCCTGGTGTGTTCTTGACATATCGTAGCACTCGTTGAGCTGCTTTCAAATGTGGTTGTCATGGTTTGTCCATTTATTAATTGAGAATATGCATAGCATACATTAAGTCGGGTCCTATGATGGTCAAGTATATTAATCTCCCAACAAGTCTTCGATAGGATGTAAGGTCACTGATAAATTACCCTTCAACCATGCTAAGGGATAAATTCTATTCCATAGGTGAATTGACAGATTTGGCACCAAGATAACCAATGACCTCCAATATTTCAAGTGCGTACTTACGTTGTGACAAAACAATTCCCTTCTTGGAACGTGAAACTTCTATGCCCAAAAAATATTTTAATTCACTGAGATCTTTTAGCTTGAATTGTCACATAAGATGATTCTTAGTTTCTTCAATGTCTTGTAGATTGTTTCCTGTTATAATTATATCGTCTACATAGACAGAAGAGTAGAGAAAGAATTACCATAGGTTTGGACGAATAGTGAGTGATCATACTTGGATTGGTTAAAACCAGCTAGGTTAAGTGTTGTTGATAGCTTGATGAACCATTGTGGTGAGGCTTGTTTGAGTCCATACAAAGATTTGTGTAGTTTATATACTCGTGTTTCCCCCTTTCGTCTGAATCCGGGTGGAAGAGACATGTAGACATCTTCGTAAAGATCACCATAGAGAAAGGCATTATTGACATCGAGTTAGAAAAGATGCCAATTTTGAATAGCAACAACGACAAGAAGGAGACGAATGGTGACAAGTTTGGCTACTGGTGCAAAAGTTTCTTGGTAGTCAAAACCTTCAATCTGACTATATCCTTTGGCCACTAACCGAGCCTTATATCGTTCCACAAAGCCATCAGGATTATACTTGATTTTGTAGATCCATTTACAACCAACTGGTTTCTTGTTTGGAGGAAGCTCTTGAAGCGTCCAAGTGCCATTAGTTTTGAGAGCATCCAGTTCTTATTTCATGGAAAGCAACCATTTTGGATCGTTGAAAGCTTCAACAAAGGTGGTTGGTTCTAAGAGAATGAAAATAGAAGAAGTAAAGGCACGATGTGCGGGTGATAATTGGTCATAAGTAAGTACATGAGATAGAGAATGAGAAATACCTTTGTTATTAGATGATGCTGAGTTAGACGAAGGGAAAGACCGAGAAGGTAAGGAAGCTTCTACATGATACTTGTAAAGGAAGCTAGAAACATTAGTGGATTGGCAGAGCCTATGTGTGACTGGTGTTAAAGGAGTCACGTGCAGTGCGGAAGTTGATAGTGATGTTTCAGGAGATGAATCTTGAAGATGAAGAATGTCTAAGTCGATTACTAGAAGGACAAATGGTGTATGATGAAGTGATGTATTTGGAGTGGTTGATTGGAGAATTTTAAGCATGTCATCATAAATAGTATTTTTTGATGGAGTGAATAGAGTTGGAGTGTTGATAGCAAAAGTGGAATAAGGAAACATATGTTTATGATAGATAACATCACGAGACACTAAATTTTTGAATGTTTCCAGATTGTAGACTCGATAGCCTTTTATCCCAGATGGATACTCAATGAATATGCATCGATGTGATCCAGCATCTAACTTGGTGGGTCGATCATGATGTGCACACACAAAGCAAAGAGAACCAAAGACACGAAAATGTTCATACCTAGGAATGTTGTCTCTTTTAGGAGAACATAAAAACGTGCAAGTATACACGATCACAAGTAATAAATTTGAAAAGTAAATTATCATTCCCATGGAGATTTGTTACTACAGTTTGTGGAGTACTAAAATTATTTCAATATGATTTTATCCAAAACAAACGAAAGTTTTGATGGAAGTTTAAACAAATTAAAAGTTTTATAACAAAATATAAAAAACATTATAGGATTGCAGTTTCACCAAATTAATCCACTCGAATCATATTATTTTCTCTTGATTTATTTTTTTGTAAATTTAATTTGTCAACCAAAAACTTCTAATTTTATCCATACATCTCTTCCGAGCTCCATACAGACACATCTCGCTAAAATAATTCACTATATTTGTATGAGAATTAAATTCACCAAGATTCATTACGTTCAAAGTTCTCAAATGACCACACATACAATAAAGATATATTCCTATCCTTTATATATACATGTTATTCTATCCACAAGCAGTTACACGAAAATGTCTTTTTCAAGTTTATTTAAGTGTCACAAATCAATTGATTAATCTTCCAATTAATCAAAAGCATTAAGCACAAATAGAATAAACAAATTAAAAATCTAATAAATCATTCAAAAATAATTAAATCCAAGCTTCATATATTCAATTAGACAGCAACCCTAAAAAAACTAAATTATTTCATAACAGAAATTAAAATTACAATATTTAAGGAATAATAGATGAAAAACAAAAGAAAATTAAAATTTGTTTATGCTCTCAAATTTCTGGCACACGTAGAACACAACAGAAGCCAAAAATGGCTTCTGTGTGTGTTGTCTCTTTTGGAGAACATAAAACGTGCAAGCATACACAGTTACAAGTAATAAAATTTGATAAGTAAGTTATCGTTCCCACAAAGATTTGTTACTATAGTTTGTTGATTACTAAAATTGTTTCCCTCTGATTTTATCCAAAACAACCGTTGATTTAGAAAAAGAAGAAAAGAGTTTTAATAACAAAATAACATAAATCTAGGATTGCAATTTTTCGCCAAATTAATCCACTCAAATCATATTATTTTCTCTTGATTTATATTTTTTAGTACATTTAATTTGTCAACCGAAAACTTCTAATTTTATTCATACATCTCTTCCGAGCTCCGTATAAAAAAACCTCGTTAAATTAATTCACTATATTCCTATGAGAATTAAATTTACCGAGATTCATTAACTTTTAAGTTCTCAAATGGCCACACATACAATTAGTCCTATCCTTCATCATACATGTCATTCTATCTACGAGCAATATACACACAAATGCCTCTTCCAAGTTTATTTATGTGCCACGGATCATTTTGATAAAATTCATAAATAATCAAAAAGCATTAAGCACAAAATAGAATGAACAAATCGAACGTCTTATAAATCTATGAAAAATAATTAAAATCAAAGCTTCATAAATTTAGATCAAATGCAACCCTAGAAAAATTAAATTACTTCATAAACTTAAAATAAAATTACAACAGATACAGAAAAATAAGAAGAAGAAAAGGGAAAATTATATCATTTCGTATCGTTAATATTTGGCACACATAGAACACAACAGAAGCCAAAAATGGCTTCTGCGTGTTCCACAGTCCAGAACCGAACAACACAAAAATTATAAACTCTCCAAAACTTTTTCAAAACTATCATAATATCACCTATTTATAGCTCCAAAAATACATCCAAAAAAATATATTTTTTTAGACGCGCGGGAAGACATTTTTTATCGAAAAATAAAAACGCCTGGGGGACAAACCGTTACAACAAAAATATTATTTTAAACTGAGTGTGAGACAACGGCTGCGCGCTTTTGATTTTGTTTTCAATACAATCTGCCACGTGTCGAGATCTGATTTGTTGAAAAATATAATGGGACACGTGGTAGCCTTCAATTGGTGAGAGAAAACGAGTACATGTAATTGCACCGCATGAAAGCATGGCGTGCGGGGACATGTGGCAGACAACGGCGCAGCTGGACATGTGGGTCCCACACTGCACGCCGGCCTACGCGGCAGGTGGGCTCCACTGGGTGCCGAGCTACGTGCAAGAAATATACCGGGTACTCTCTTTTGTCTCGTCTGGAATGCACTCGTCCAATCTGAACCGTTGATTGGATGATCGAACGGTGGGTGATGGGCGTCGTGAGTTGTGCGAGTGGCATTCTTCTCCTGCGCAGAAAATTCAATTTTTATTAATTGCAATTTGACCCACAAATTTAATTCAAATTACATTTTAATCTTTCTTTAATTGCAATCAAGCCCATTTCTAATTTAAATTAAATTTTTGACTTTTATAAATTGCAATTAAGCACTCATTTATTTGAAATTAGATTTTTGGACATAAATTTGCAATTAATTACATTTTTGATACAAATTATTTAATTTTCTTAAAAATGTATTTCTTAACATATAAAAGGTGAATATTAATTTATTTAACTAAAATTAACCAAAAATGTCAAGAACATAACAATTATAATTAATAAAATAGAGATCTAATCATGTTATTATTAGATTGATTATAATGGGTCGGGCATATTCTGGGAAATATGTTCCTTATATGATAACAAAGCAAATTGGTCGAGCCCTAAAGTAAGCAATATCTTACCTTCCATGATGAAGGAAGTAAGATCAAAATGAGAAGAAGCTTTTCGTCTCCTTGATAGCTGGAAGTTCTCAAATTTTCTGACCCAAAAGAACAATCTCTATAGCTACAGATATTCAAAATCTTATTTGCTGATATGCTCACCTGCAATGCTTACCGCTTTAGGTATCAGTACTATGGCTTTCAACTTAAATGGCAATCAATCCTTATTCTAATATGCGCATAAGACAGCAAAGCGGATGCTTCCACCTAAGCTGCGCAGGAAAGGCCCAAAGCCAATCCCAGGGAACAGTGAAGCTACATAGGGTCTTTCTGTCCAAGTGCAGGTAGTCCGCATCTTCACAGACATGTCTATTTCACCGAGCCTCTCTCCGAGACAGTGCCCAGATCGTTACGCCTTTCGTGCGGGTCGGAACATTGGGCCTTTCGATCCAATCAAATAGAAAGCCCAAAGGGAAAATAACTATATAAAATACAGTTATCAGTGTGTACCACAGTCTAACACTCTATCCTCCTCTCCAACCTTTTTAAAATTTATCACAATAATCTCCTATTTATAGCTCCATACTTTAAAAAAAATACATCATAAAATATATTTTTTACACCCGTGAGAGACAAATAATACATCAAAAATATTAATTTATACACCCGTGGGAGACATTCTTGAAATGCATAGGGACAATATTGTGCAATCAAAAACCGAGGACAGCATGCGCATTTTTGGAATTTTTATTTCAATTTACGCATGCCACGTGTCAACATATGATTGATTGCAAGAAATAACGCGACATGTGGCAACCTTTTCATTCGCTGTGATGCACGGGCGCATGAGGATCGCGTTGAACAAGAGAAGTGCCTTCCAGACACGTGGGGGACGCAGACGCGACTGAAAACGTGCACCATTTCTGTGTTTTTATTTTACAAAACATATGCCATATGTCATCATCTGATTCACTGCAACAATAATAGAGACACGTGGCATCTTTGTATTCGGTATACTGGCAGGGCGCACAAATTTTACATGGAATGCAGCCAGGTGGGCCCCACAAGGCGTACCGAGCAGCGTGTAATCCAGAAAACCGAGTCCACTCACTTTTGTCGCGTTTGGCTTCCATACGCCTGATCCTGACCGTTGATTGCTTGATCGGACGGTGTGTGTTGCACGTTGAAAATCGGCACACGTGGTCCTCTTCCTGCACAGAAAAAACAAATTTTATTTAATTACATTTGAGCCCTCTAATTTAATTCAAATTAACTTTTACACTTTTTTTAATTGCAATCAAGCCCTTTTCTAATTCAAATTATATTTTAAACTTTCGTTAATTGCAATTAAGCTCTATTTTAATTTAAATTATATTTTTAGACTTTATTGTTTGCAATTAAGTCCTTTTTTGATTCATATTCTTTAATTTTTGTTAAAAATATAATACTTAAAAAATAAACAATAAAGATTAATTTAATTAATTAAAATTAACTAAAAATAACAAGAACATAACAATTATAATTAATAAAATGGACAAAATAACTGTATAATATACAGTTATCACACCCCTAAACTTAAGATTTTGCTAGTCTTGGAGCAAAAGGAAAGAAATAAAACAAGGATACATGCATTTAAAATAGTGATTTTTGAAACATTTCTTTTTGGTCATTTCAAATAACATAACTCAAAGAAATATAAGAATTTTATCTAAGCATTGAAATAAATTTAAAAATATGTTACATTTTCACAATGAATTTTAGTGTGTGTGAAGTCTTATCATATTTCATCACATGAAATCCGGATGAGTTTATGCAAATAGGGACGCAATTAATTTTTAATGAAATCACAAATCTCATAAATTCATTTTTCATTTCTCTTTCCACTAATGTAGACAAACACAACCAAAAATCAATAGGACTTTATTAAGCTTGTAATTTATGGCTTAGGTAAAGGTAGGATAAAAGATAATAATTAGCTCAAAATATTTCCTAAACACATCATTTTAGGATTGAAACAAGATACCTTCTAACATCTCAATGAATACTTCCCAATTTGGGATTTAGCATCACATGCAATAATCGTCTTTTTTTTTTCTTTTCTTTTCTGTTCTGTTCTGTTTTTTTTTTCAGTATCCTCTTTTTTTCCCGATATATCTTTAGAAATTTAGTAACAATGATCACATGTTAGTGAGATAAGAAAAATTGATATATATATATATATATATATATATATTTTACTAGGCTTTTGAAAGGAGATAAAAATATATATATCAACTTTGAAGCTCAAAAGGGGTATATTATGGATAAAACATGTGAAGGTAGATAGAAAGGCTCAAACGATCCAAAGATGGCCTAAATCATTTTCTTAGTTAAGTGTTATCTAGGATTTCGCCTTGAGAGAAAATCAAATAAATTCTAAGAATTGTGACACCAAAAAAATATCAATTGAATTGCATACTCACATAAACCTTATCTAAATTAGCATAACAACTCAAACATCAAGACTAGTGCTCATAAATATATATTCTTGTTAAAATGAAACTTACTCAAAAATTACACATAGCTTAGACAATATTCAAATTTTTCAAGGAGTTATACATTATTTAAACCGAAGAAATAAAAATAAATCACCATTAAAAGCAAAATATCTTCAATCAATCAAACAAATAAAGCTTCACAAGCAACAATACCCAGAAAATATTTCAACTAAGTTCAATTTCTCTACCACCCCCAAACTTAATATGCACATTGTCCTCAATGTGCGAAATTAAAGAACACATGAGATGGGTTTAAAGAAACTTCCTCGTTTGGTTTGTAAGATTGACATCCAAAAATAGCTTTACTTCCTCCGATTTGCACCTACGAAAATAAAATAACAAAATAAAGAAATATGCAAACTAATACAATAAATAAAACAAGAAAATAGAAAATTAAAACACATAGGTTGCCTCCCAAGAAATGCTTGATTTATAGTCATCAGCTTGACTTCTCAATTTTTTTTTCTTTTAGGAGGGTTAAGATATTGTGTGTCAAACAAAATCTCAACTTACCAGAAAACTAAAAAATAAATTAAGCAAGTAACAATAAGCATAATTTTTTTAAAACTAAAATCAGATTGATTGGTATTAATATCAACAAAAAATAGTAAAATAAATCCCCGACAATGGCGCCAAAAACTTGTTGTCTCTTTTAGGAGAACATAAAAACGTACAAGTATACACGGTCACAAGTAACAAAATTTGATAAGTAAATTTTCTTTCCCACGGAGATTGGTTACTACAGTTTGTGGAATACTCAAATTATTTCAATCTAATTTTATCCAAAACAAACGAAAGTTTTGATGGAAATTTAAACAAATTAAGAGTTTTATAACAAAATATAAAAAACATTATAGGATTGCAGTTTCACCAAATTAATCCACTCAAATCATATTATTTTCTATTGATTTATTTTTTTGTAAATTTAATTTGTCAACCAAAAACTTCTAATTTTATCCATACATCTCTTCCAAGCTCCATACAGACACATTTCGCTAAAATATTTCACTACACTCCTATGAGAATTAAATTCACCAAGATTCATTACGTTCAAAGTTATCAAATGACCACACGTACAATAAAGGTATATTTCTATCCTTCATATATATATGTTATTCTATCCACGAGCAGTTACACAAAAAAGTCTTTTTCAAGTTTATTTAAGTGTCACAAATCAATTGATTAATCTTCCAATTAATCAAAAGCATTAAGCACAAATAGAATAAACAAATTAAAAATCTAATAAATCATTCAAAAATAATTAAATCCAAGCTTCATATATTTAGTAAGACAACAACCCTAAAAAAATTAAATTATTTCATAACAGAAATTAAAATTACAATATTTAAGGAATAATAGATGAAGAACAAAAGAAAATTAAAATTTGTTTTTGCTCTCAAATTTATGGCACACGTAGAACACAACAGAAGCCAAAAATGACTTTTGTGTGTACCACAGTCCAACACTCTATCCTCCTCTCCAACCTTTTTAAAATTTATCACAATAATCTCCTATTTATAGCTCCACACTCTAAAAAAAATACATCATAAAATATATTTTTTACACACACGGGAAACAAATAATACATCAAAAATATTAATTTATACACGTGTGGGAGATTTTTTTGAAATACGCAGGGACAATAATTGTGCAATCAAAAAACGAGGACAACGTGCGCGTTTTTGGAATTTTTATTTCAATTTACGCATGTCACATGTTAGCATATGATTGGTTGCAAGAAATAACGCGACACGTGGTAGCCTTTCATTTGCTGTGATGCACGGGCACACGAGGATTGCGTCGCACAGGAGAAGTGCCTTCCAGACACGTAGGGGATGCAGACGCTGCTAGAAACGTGCACCGTTTCCATGTTTTTATTTTACAAAACATATACCACATGTCATTATCTGATTCGCTGCAACAATAATAGAGACACGTGGCATCATTGTATTTGGTATACTGGAAGGGCGCACAAATTTTACATGGAACGCGGCTCATATGAAATTGCCTACGCAGTAGACACGTGGGTCCCACCCTACACGCTGGCATGCACGATCAGGTGGGACCCACATGGCGCACCGAGCAGCGTGTAATTCAAAAAACTGAGTCCACTCACTTTTGTCGCGTTTGGCTTCCATATGCCTGATCTTGACCGTTGATTGCTTGATCGGACGATGTGTGTTGCGCGTTGAAAATCGGTGCGCGTGGTCCTCCTCCTGCACAGAAAAAACAAATTTTCTTTAATTGCATTTTAGCCCTCCAATTTAATTCAAATTAACTTTTAGACTTTTGTTAATTGTAATCAAGCCCTTTTCTGATTCAAATTATATTTTTAACTTTTGTTAATTACAATTAAGCCCTATTTTAATTTAAATTATATTTTTAGACTTTATTATTTGCAATTAAGTCCTTTTCCGATTCATATTCTTTAATTTTCTTAAAAATATATTTCTTAAAAAATAAACAATAAATATTAATTTAATTAATTAAAATTAACTAAAAATAACAAGAACATACAATTATAATTAATAAAATGGATAAAATAATTGTATAATATGTAGTTATCAAGGAACTTTGTGAAAAAGGATTTCAAATGATGTTTTACCCTTGAGAACAGGTGTTGGAGTATGATTTATGAGGTATGTGGTTGTAAGAATGACATCTCCCCAGAATCGTTTAGGGAGATTGGCTTGGAAGAGCAATGCACGAGTTATATTGAGAAGATAATGGTGTTTGCGTTTAGCAAAACCATTTTGTTGAGGGGTAGAGACACAACTAGTGTAATGCATGATTCCTTTGGTAGAAAACAACTGGGTTATAGAGAATTTTGGTCCATTATCGCTATGAATGATTTTAACTCTGGATGAAAATTTTGTTTTAACAAGGTTAATGAAGGTGGTGAGAAATGTGCATGTATCAAATTTAGTATTTAAGAGATAGACTCACGTGCATCTTGAGTAGTCATCAACAATAATGAGGAAATAACGTGTTCTATTAAATGCTGGAATGTGATAGCCACCCCATATATCAACATGAATTAGTTCAAAAAGGTGCTTTTGTATTGATGGAACTTAAAGGAAATGGATTACGAGTTTACTTAGCTAATGGACAAATAGAACAATCACCAATGGAACAAAAGGGTGTGTTGATGGAAAGAGAAATTACATGCAAACTGTTATTAGATAAATGACCAAGTCGTTGATGCCATAGATAAGGATTGGTTGGAGAAACATCCAGCCTTTTCTGAAATAGTCAGGTAGTAGAGTCCTACTTTCTCAGTTCCCATCCCAATCGTCTTCCCCGAGTGTTTGTCCTTAATAAAGCACACATTATTAGTGAAGGTGACATGACAAAATGTAGTTTGAGTTAGTTTGGCTACTGAAACCAAGTTCAATTTGAAGGAGAGAACACACAAGACATTATGGAGTATGAAATTATTGGAGAAATGTATAGTGCTGATATGTGTGACACAGGCAAGGGAATGATCAGGTAAATGCACATGCCAATTAGTGACTGGAATGTTAGAGCTCATAAGGTTTTGGGAACAAACCATGTGATTAGTTGCTCATGTATCAAAAATCCAACGAGTTTTTGAATGGAAAACATTCGCACATAATTTGTTACCTAAAGAAGTAGTCACTTGACTTGCCATGCTACCTGATTTGGAATGATTGAGAAGTGTAAGAAGCTTATGATATTGGGCAGATGTAAGGTTGTGGGATGGTGTCCTTGTGTCGGAGTTGCTTTCTTGAAACTAAGTATGGTGAGCTTTGGAGGGGAAGCCATAACTTGCATTTTTATTATCTTGAATTACTCTTTTCTTCTGACACATGTTGATGTCATGTCCATTCAAACCACAGAAACCACATTTGAGGCGTTTTTGGCAGTTTTCAGAATTGTGTCCATTGAGACCACATAAATCACATTTGAGGTGATTTTGGTAGTTCTCAGAATTATGGCCAATATTTTTGCATCGATTGCACTTGAGATGTGAGTCCTTGGTGGGTAATTCTTGTAAGGATATTATGGACGACTATCCCTGGCTACAAGTGCGGCAACTTCTGGCATCCTTTCTATGGTTTGTGTGGAGACAGCTCTCTGTTTTTCGTCTTGAACAATGAGTGAATATACCTTATTTACTGTAGGTAAAGGCTCTATGAGTAAGTTTTGTCCACGTGTTGATGTGTAAACCATGTTAAGCCCCATGTGGAACTTTATGGTTCGCTATTTTTGTTGATATTCCTGTAGTTCCCTTCCAACATTTCCTCCACAATATGGAATGGGACATAGTGCATCGCGAGTATCCCATAGACTTTTAAACTTGGTGTAGTATTCTCTAATGCTTACACCTTCTTGTATGCAGTCATAGATCTCTTGCTTAATTTGAAATAGGTGCACGTTGTTGGTGTGTGAAAAAATTTCCTTCAATTCTTCCCATAGCTCATATGTGGTATCATTATACATGACACTTTCTGCAATTTTAGGCGATATGGTATTAAGAATCCATCCTTTGATAAAAATTTTGCAATTAGTCCATTGTTTTATTTCTACCTCAGAGTTTTTTGATGGCCTTGCGATTGTGCCGTCAATAAATCCATCTTTTTTTTTGGCGATGAGATCCATAAGCATCGCATGACTCCAAATATGATAATTTTCCTGATATAAGGATTGAGTCACTAAAACCATACCCGGTTGGTCTGAGTGGTGTAGATATAATGAATGGCTAGGGTCATCATACCATTTTGGTAAAGTAGGGCTGGTATTGGTAGTTGTAGACATTATTGTTGAGTGAAAAATTCAAAAACGGGATAAGATTTAGTGTGTTTTAGATAATAATGACTGTTTATGAAATAAATAATAAACTGAAGTAGGCTTTATTTTATAGAAAATGTATCAAGGATTATAGAACCAGAAGCCTAAGAACCGATTGGAAAGTTGGTGAACCCGCATTTCGAGTGACTGAAACGGTGGCTGACGACTGAATCGGCTGATGATTGAATCGGATGGAAGACCAAACCGGCTGGAAGACTGAATCAGAACAAACAATGCATCATTTTCTTCAAAGGGCGGGCTAAACGACGTGCCGTTTGAGTCGTCTTCTTCAGTGCAAGCGTGTGTTGGAACGTGGAACTTCGGCGAGGCACGTGGAACGTCGACGAACTCAAACAAGGCATGTGTGGGTGCGGGGATTATTGTATTAGCTTGGAAAAAATTGCAGATTACTAGAAAATTTCTAGAGATTATAATGGGATGATTTTGAAATTGTTTTTTTGAATTGAAATTGGTTTCGAAAATAAACAAAATTTGGAAGGAAGAAAAAAGAAATTTCTGTGGGAGCTGGTTTTGTAGAGAACTAATTCCTGAGCTCTGATACCATGTAAAAGATGATTTTATTATGTGTATAAACGAATGTTTACAATCTAATTTATACAAGACAAAAGGAAAAAAATGTAATAATTGAAATAGAAATAATTATTAGAAGTCATGTTCTTGGACAACTTGTTGCTCCCCACCATTCCATTGTTGGTTGTTTCCAGCAGGTGTATTGGTTGCCACCAACTGGATCTTGAGTTCTTTAACAATAGCTGAAAATGTGCTTGAAAACCTGCTTTCTTCTTTTCAAAGAGTAAGGAATGAAATGGGGTCCCGAAATTGTTCTTTTTCATATGTTAGTGTTGTTTATTCATATGCATTTATTAATGTTAACTTGAAAAAATTATGTAGTTACAGTTCTTTCTATTTGGTTAGTCAAGAATGTTAGTCAAGAATGATAGATGTCAATGATGATAATTACAATCCTTCCTAATTATCTTTTGGGTAGAAGATGTGCTTTAGAGAAGTGTTATCAAACAATTGAAATTCAATCATTATTATTATATCTTTCTTGTAAATTATGTTAGATTTTATTCACTTTATGATAGTTTCATAATATAGTTCTAGAAAAGAAACAAAAAAAGAAAAGAATGTTAAAATGTAGTATCAAATTGTGTGGATATAAAGTTTGTTATCCAAGAGTTCAATTAAACAAGAATCAATTAGAAACAAATCAGCATAACCATATTGAGAATAATGAAAAAGTCGTTTTATACTAACATTCTTGGTTCATATATGGAATACATGATGAAGGAAGGGGCTTTGAAGGTTGGAGTTCACTTTAAAGCATAAAAAGATAGATATAAAGTGAAGGTAATTTTCTTCTCAATACTTGTTAGAGTAAACTAACAAATTTAGCGAATTATGATCGTTTGTACAAATCTACCATTGAACTTTGGGTTGTTATAAATTTGTTAGAAGTTGTTCGTCACCAACTCTCTCAAAAGCTTAAGCTTTTGGGAGAAGGGACTAACATTTCTTTTATCATCTATCACTCCCCCACAAATATTAGTTATATGCACCATGTAGATCAAACACTTACAATTCAAAAATTGGTGTTGTTAGGCCTTAAACACAAGATCTCTAACTCTGATACCATGTTAGAAGTTGTTGGTTACCAATTCTCCCAAAAACTTATCAAAATATACGATCGAACTTCTGATTAGTGTTAACAAAGATTTATGTTTTTCACCGTGTGAAAGGCATATGCCTTTAAGCTTTAAAGAGGCCACGTATCTTTCATGTGATGAAAAATATTAATACATGTTATATAGGTAACGGTAATGGTAGTTTCGTAACATTATATAGGAGTTCAATGATAGATTTGTTACGACCCAAAGTTCAGTGGTAAATTTATACAAATGGTCATAATTTAGTAATAAATTTGTTAGTTTACTAGATCTACTAGGTTATATGAGATATTTATTTACTACCTATCAATCCACCAAATTTTAGCTGATTTCTATACAGCTATTTGATGCTACACAACCAAATGTAATTGTTTCTTGCAAATGTAAAGTAATGGAAAAGAGTTGAAAGCTTGAAGTTTACAAGGTAAGTTGTAGATTTGTGTCTAATCCTTTGGAAAATGACAATAATGCTTGATTTTGATAAGCCCAGACATTTCAAGTGCACGCCTAAACCAAACTCACACTACCAGGAAGGATGAAGTAGCACCACTCAACTCACACGCAACACCACACAACCAGCACGATCTACTTCAGTTTCTATTTTAATGTAACCACTTGCTTTTTAGTTTCTATCCACTTTCTTTTCAGTTATTTTATGTGTAGATTTTAATTATAAATAGGAAGATGAACAATGGAAAGAAGGAGGATATTAATAAAGTTTAAGTATTTTTCTTACAAAGATTTGTGTCCATTTTGCTTATACTGATTGGGACCTATCATTGGTATCAAAGTAGGTTGACAATGGCCACCAACAAGGAAAGGATTGAGTAGTTGGAAAATGGGCTGGGTGGTGTGCAAGATGGGTTACATAGGATGGAAATCGGCATGGTTGACAGATTGTGACATGTCAAGGAAACCTTCAATCGTCTTACCAACATTCTGATTGCAAACCAAGAGAACCCCCACCACAGAAACCCTCACCGTGAAGGCAACAACAATGGCTGACTAGTTGTTTCCTCCAAAACAGCGAAGCTTGAATTTCCTCTTTACTCAAGAGATGACCCAACAGAGTGGTTCAATTGTGTGAACCAATTTTTTGAATTCCAAAACACCCCTAACACACAAAGATTCATTTTGGCTTCCTACCATCTGGAAGGGGAAGCCAATCAATGGTGGCAATGGTTTTGTAGGTCTTTCCAAGATGAAGAAAGAACAATTTCGTGGAATATTATCAAAGATGAACTTTGGGCTCATTTTGGGCCCCCTAATTCTGAAGACTTTGATGAAGCATTATCCCGAGTAAGACATACGGGAACGTTAAGAGACTATCATTAAGAATTTGAATGACTGGGAAATAGAGTGTGTGGATGGACCCAAAAGGCTCTCGTGGGTACATTCATGGTGGTTTACAACTAGAGGTAGCTGATGGTATCAGAATGTTCAAACCCCAGTCTGTAAAATAGGCAAGTAGCTTGACACGGATAAGGGATGACTAAATCATAAGGCAAATACAATTGGTATAGCCAAATGCATTATGAACATCTGCTCCTGTGAGTATCACAAAATTTTCTAAGAGTACAACACCAATAACTATCAAAAGACTACTGTGGGATGAAATGTAAAAACAAAGAGCTTAAGGGTTATGTTTCAACTACAATGAATGGTGCACCCCTGGCCACAAATGTCAAGCACCACAATTTCTGCTCCTAGAAGGCTCTACCCAAGGGGATGAAACATCATAAAACACTACCAAGGAACTGGCTGCAATTGAGGAAAATGATGCCGAAAATGTACCAGAAATCACCCTACACGCTTTAACTGGGTGGACAGTACCTAGAACTATGAGAGTTAAGGTAATGATTGGAAGGCATGAGGTGATTGCCTTAATTGATAGTGGGTCCACCCACAATTTTGATAGTGAAAAGGGCAGCTACAATGCTTTATTTACTAGTGAAGCCTATAACACCATTTGTTGTCAAATTTGCAAATGGGGACAACTTATCATGCAAAGGAGTATATGAATAGCTCACAATTAATCTACAAGGTACTGAGATCCAAATAGATTTATTTTCTGTACTTTTAAGTGGGTTAGATATGGTGCTAGGCATTCAATGGTTAGAAACATTGGGAGTAGTAGTCTGTGATTGGAAAAAACACACCATGGATTTCCTTTGGAAACAACAACCAACGCAAATCAAAGGGATTGAAATTCAACCCATCCAAGACACTACAATTTAGAACCTTACTAAGGACCTTCGCCAATGTCACAATATGTTTTCTTTATACTTCCAACTCGAGAGACAACAGTAAAATAAGGAACTCACACATGATATACAGACATTGCTTGCAGATTTCTCAGATGTTTTTAATAAGCCAACCTGTTTACCACCTGCACGAGAATTTTCTCCCACAATACCCCTTAAGGATGGAACTGAAGCTATAAATGTCAGGCCCTACATGTACCCTTATTTCCAAAAGGTTGAGATTAAACAACAAGTACAAGAAATGTTAGACGTAGGATTAATTCGACCCAACACCAACCCTTTTTTCCTCTTTGGTCCTACTAGTCAAGAAGAAAGATGACATGTGATGTTTTTGCACAAACTATTGAGCACTCAACACAACAACAATCAATGATCGTTTTCCAATTCCAATAGTGGATGATATGCTGGATGAATTATATGGTGCTACATTTTTACTAAGATGGACCTTAAGGTAGGATACCATCAAATATGATTCAACCCCATGGATATCCCCAAGACTGCCTTCCGCACTCACAATAGACACTATGAATACCTAGTTATGCCCTTTGGGCTATGCAATGCACCATCTACCTCCAAGCCATCATGAACTCAATATTTTAACCATACTTGCGTAAGTTTATCTTGGTATTTTTTGATGACATTTTAATTTACAACTCAATATGGCAACAACACTTGAAGCATGTCTAAGTTACATTAACCCTCCTTAGACAACATAAATTTTATGCCAAATTGAGTAAATGTGCCTTTGGTCAACAAGAGCTCGAGTATCTGGGCCACATAATTACACCAAGTGGAGTCAAAGTTGATGACAGAAAGATCAAAGCAATGATTGCTTGGCCCAGACCCTCCAACATCATTGAAATCTGAGGATCTAAGGCCTCACTGGATACTACCGTAAGTTTGTACGCGGGTGTGGGATAATAGCTCAATCATTGACTAACCTCTTCACAAAAGGGTAGTTTCAATGGAATGCAGATGCAGACACAACCTTCTTAGCTTTGAAACATGCCATAAAATCCACTCCTACTCTAGCCGTGCCTAATTTCAATGAACCATTCATCCTAGAGACAGATGCATCTGGAATAGGCATTGGTGTTATCCTAACATAAAAAATAGACCAATTGCCTACATGAATCATGCCTTGGGGATCACTAAAAATCTTGGTCAACCTATGCAAAGGAAATGCTATCCATTGTAGAGGCTATAAAATTATGGAGATCGTATCTACTTGACCATAAATTCTTCATCAAAACTGATCAACGTAGCCTTAAGTACTTTTTGGATTAGCATGTTACAACCCATGAACAGTAAAAATGGGTGGCCAAACTACTAGGCTATGACTATGAGATCATTTTCAGACCTGATCACGAAAACTCTGTAGTAGAAGCCTTATCCAAACGACTAGATAGCCTACAATTGGTTGCACTTCATGTCTCAAACATAGACATTTGGACACAACTACGCAATGCCTCTAAATCTGACCCTTATGTGCAAAATTTAGGACGCAAAGCTGGAAACCCTTCTTATGACAATTTGAATTGGCTTGATGGCTTGCTCATTTCAAAAGGAAAAGTTGTGGTGCCAATTGACCCATCCTTAAGGGCTAAATTGTTGTATGAAGTCCATGACTCTAAAGTTGAGGGACATTCAAGAATCCTTAGAACTTACAGCAATAATTTTACTGGCCCAAGATGCAAAAAATAGTTCAAGAATATGTGCAAAAATGTAAAGTATGCCAATGTATTAAATTTGAAACAATAGCTCCAGTAGGGTTATTGCAGCCCTTACCCATTCCTACACAAGTCTAGGATGACATCACTCTCAATTTCATTACAGGGTTACCCACATCAGGTGGCAAAGACACAATTTTGGTGGTAGTCGATCGGCTTAGTATGTTTGCTCACTTTATCCCATTAGCTCATCCACTCATAACAAAAATTGTGGTAGAAAATTTTATTGAAGGAGTTGTAAAACTCCATGGAATGCCATGATCTATCATCAATGACTACGAACCCATCTTCATCAAAAAATTATGGTAGGAATTCTTCAAACTGTCAGGCTTTCATCTGAAACTCAGTTTAGCTTACCACCCACAAACAGATGGCCAAACTGAAGTTATCAACCGTTGTGTTGAACAATACATGCTCTGCTTTATCCACCAATGGACATGCAAGTGGAGTACCTATATTGTGTAGGCTTGGTACAATACTACATACCATGATTCAACAAAAATGAAACCTTATCAAGCCCTCTATGGCCGCCTTCCATCAATGATCCCAGCATATCTGAAAGGTCTCTCACCAGTCCATGAAGTGGATCAAGCACTCATGCATCGAGATGAATTGCTACACCAGCTGAAAACAAACTTGGAAATATCCATCAATCGCACGAAGCAACAAGCAGATTCCAAGAGGAAAGATATCCAGTTCCAAATTTGTGAACCAGTACTATTAAAACTCTACTCGTATCGTCAGCACATAGTCTTCAAGAGAGCTCAAAAAAAATTATCATCCCGCTACTATGGACCCTATCCTATTGTGGAAAAAATTGGAGCAGTTGCCTACCGCCTACAACTACCACCCACAGCTCGCATTCATCCCATGTTCCACGTGTCTTTACTCAAACCATACAACAACACACCACCAACTCATCCAACTAAATTACCTCCAATTGCTGATGATGGTATGCTCACCCTTGAACCTCATAAAATTTTGGATACCTGATGGATCAAACGTGGTAACACCTTCGTAGAAGAAAACTTGGTACAGTGGAAACATCTTCCACCTGAGGATGCCACCTAGGAAACCATAAACATTCTATACCACCAATTCCCTCATCTAATGCTTGAGGACAAGCATTCTCTTCCTCGGATGGGCAATGATAAGCCCAGACGTTTTGAGCGCATGCCCAAACCAAACCCGCGCTACCAGGAAGGATGAAGCAGCGCCACTCAGCCTGCACGCAGCGCCACTCAACTATAGCTTCAGTTTCTATTTTAATGTAACCACTTGCTTTCAGTTTCTATCCACTTTATTTTCAATTATTTTATGTGTCAATTTCAATTATAAATAGGAAGTTGAACAATGGAAAGGAGGAGGATATTAATAAAGTTTAAGTATTTTTCTTATAAATATTTGTGTTTATTTTTCTTGTAATGATCGGACCTATCATATTTCTGTTAATTATTTTTTAGGACAAAGTATGAACATGATTTAAAAATACAAGTATTAACGAAATTCAAGTTATTAATTGGGGCTTAAAGTTTGTACTCTTTCCCAAATAGAAAGTACATTGTTTTTGTTTCAACAAGTGCTGTGCGTATGGAGAGCAACAAAAAAGTGATGTGTATACATTGATGCCAAGCACATTTTGAAACAGTAGAATGTATTGGATTTCTTTCCTGTTTTCTCAGATTTCTCTAAACATTATTCTTTCTATTATTTCAAAATGTCAGATCGAACTCGATCCGTCGCGACACATGGTGACATACATATCATATCTTGAAAAGAATTCGGACCTCAGGGTAATGGTGTTCTCTAAAAGAGGAAAATATTCTCCTAGTGTAAATCATCCTCTATTAACATATGAACAATTAGGGTGATTTTCTTTCATATGAATGAGAGTAAATGGTCTACCAAAATCTTAGCATTGCATTAGAGATTAACGTAACATATTTCAAAACATGCTTATTTTATAATTTTAAGATTCAAATAAATCAACATAATAAATTTCAAAATAAACCACAAATAATTATAAAACGTGTTTTAGTATATCGATCATTATTAAATTCTTCATTTTCATTCTCAAGTATAATTCATATTCTCACTCATCACTCATCAACATATATATCATTATTCTTTTTATTATTATTGAATTATCATCTTATCTAATTCCTAATATCTTCATTTCAAAGTATAATTTAGATTTTTATTTCGTTTATACGAAAATATTTATTTGTAATTAAATTTTATCAAGTCAATTAATTAATAACAATTAAATTTTGTAAGGTCAATTCAATCAATTAATTGATTTGATTGAACTTAATCACAAAAAAAATCTATGTATATACTGGATAAAAATTAGGGTACTTTTGTGTAGAGAAAAAAAAGTTTAGACATATTTATGTAAAATTGAGTAAAGTTTAGATGCTTTAGAAGCTATTTATATATATGATTAAATTTTGTCTATCAAAGAATTGATACTAATTAGTTGGCTTGGTTGAATTTAATTATAAAAAAAAAAACTTATGCGGGATAAAATTAGTATATCTTTGTGTAGAAAAAAATTTAGATATTTTTGTGTAATATGAAATAGAGGTTTAAAATATTCATTATAGTTTATTTACACAATTTGCAACAAATTTAACTGTTCATAAAATAAACAGAAACAATTTGTTTGAAATTATTTTTATATTGCTATTAAATTGAAATGACTATTAAACTGAAATGATATCTTGGTAAATTATATATTACAAAATATATTAATTTATAAGTTAAAATGAATAATTTTTCTTATTCAAATTTTTAAAACGTATGATTTGGTCTTTAAATTTTTGAAATTTCATACATTAATTCATTAACTTTTAAATCTCTTAAGATTTACTCCTCAAAATTTTAAAATTTTACACATAAATTATAAATTTGCAATTAATTAAAATAAATATTTGTGAATCAAAAATTTAATTCTTATGTATAAAATTTTAAAAGTTTTGGAACTAAATCATATGATTTAAAAGTTTAAAAATTTATGTGTTAAATTTTAAAAATTTAATGATTAAATGGTACATTTTAAAAATTTTGAGACGAATGTATAAATTTTATTAAAGTTTAAATACCAATATAATTTAGCCTAATATATAAATTTTAGTACATATTCTTACAACCATCTTGTTTTCGAAGAACATACATTTACACACTAATTATATATATACACATAAATTCATGTTTGAAAAACTCTCTCTCTCTCTCTCTCTATATATATATATATATTTCTCTCCATTAATTCCTTCATTTTGGTCAAAACTTGGCTTTTCATCATTCGTTCATCACATGCTATCTCATTTCAAATTCAAAGCAAATCTCCTTCAGGCTTCAAGGTTTTAAGCTTGAAATATGTAAACCATCATAAACTCTTTTTTCCCCATTTAGGAGGATTCCTTCACAAATAATATGTGATGATATATATTTGCAAAATCACTCCAGCTTAATTCATATGATCATCAATTCATCAATCTTTAATTTCAAAACCTTTTTTTAGTTTGATCAAACTGGCATGAATTCCATGGAACTAGACATCGGTGTTGCTGATGAAGTACTCATCCCTTGATGCTTTGCATTCTGCTCTTAAAAGAACATTTTAATTTCAATACATTGTTATTTTACAACCATTTTCCAATTTTTTTTTAAATTAGTAATTATAAAATAAAACCTTAAGTGAAAATTGAAGATAATTCAAACCTTGTAAGCCATAGTGTTTTTCCAGGCTTTGTCCATTTCAGCAAACACAACAGCAATAGTTGGACGGCCTATGCTTGTATTAGCAACACAAAGAACAGCTACTTGTAGAATAGATCTAAAATCTGCCTCATTTACATCCCCTTTTAGTCTTGGGTCTTCAAAATCACTTATTGGACGTTTTCCCATATTCACATCCTTTGCCTACAAACATAAAATTTAGATCAATTTATTGAACACTTTGAAATATTACGAGATGATAAAAACAAACAAACTATTAATTTAATCCAATCATATTCTGTCACCTCAATCGATATATCATTTCAAAATACTTTTTTTCGCTTTAATTTTACCTTTCTTGTAAGTTGGTCTCTATCGTCGAGCTCCAATTCAATGACCTTTTGTCCTGATAAAAGTTGGAGCATAACTATTCCAAAACTGTAGATGTCACTAGCACAAGTTAGGTGAGCATTGCTCATGTATTCAGGATCCATATAGCCTATGGTTCCTATAACATCTGTGAATACTTTAGTTTCTTCCATTCCTAGCATTTTCGCCAACCCAAAATCAGAGAGCTTCGGTTCCAAATCTTCAGTCAAAAGGATGTTGGTAAGCTGTTCAAGCAAAAATTGTGAACAATGATTAAACAAAATGGTTAGGTCAATAAGTGTAGGCTAGCTACTAGAATAAGAACATAGAATTATTTTTTTTTTTACCTTTATATCTCTGTGAACAATACAACCATCAATAAAATGATGAAGATATCTCAATGCAAGTGCACAATCTCTTAGAATCTTAACTCTTCTTTCCCAAGTCAAAAGAGTGCCTCTTTCTGCACTTTACATCAAAATACTAATTACATTCTGAAATCAATAATCAAACAAGTGCTGCAGCACAAGGATGGCAATGGGATAGGTTTGTTGGTTTGTAAACTTGTTTACAAACCCAAATAAATAAATAAAACAAACTCTTTGAAATATTCTAGCCCATTTGAAGTCCAGTTCATGGAAGCTTCTATGGTGATGATCTGGATTGATAAGGATACAACTCATGATTGGTGGGAAGAAGAAAATAAATGGGTTAGGTAATAAGATAGGTGTATGGTTTAGATTATTTTGATAGGTTTATATTGTATGGCTTAGATTTATTAGTTGTTTCTATAAATACCTCTCAGTAGAAATGTAATAATCAAGTTAAAAGAAATCAGAAACAAAAGTTTGAGATTTTCTGAGTGTTTATGGAAAATTATTCTTGCGTTTTCTTGAGTTTTGATCCATAATATTCCAACAAAATGGTATCAGAGCTGTAGTTGGAACTATAAATATACACTATTGTATATCAAATTGAAGCTCTCGACGAGAAAAATCCTACGCCGCAAGAATCATCCTGATCGGAGTTCGGACGCACTGCCACGATCCTCAGGAAGGTCCTACTAGAAAGTGAGTTAACTCACCGAATCAGTCGAGTTGGAGTCGAGTTGACCGAGCTATGAAGCCTGTTGATCGAGCTATTGACTAAGCTGCCAAGTCGTTTGACCAAGCCATCAAGCCGTTTGACTGAGCCCCGAGACAATTGACCAAAAAGTTGACTTTTATTGTTGACCAAAAAAATTCAGATTTTTCCCTGGAGTTCCTCCTAAGGTTTTTTGACGTTTTGAATTCATTTGTGCGATCAGAATTTGCAAATTCTCACTATATTGAGAGTTATGTCAAGTGGAGGTATGTCATCGTTTCAAGTCCTGACACTCAATAACGACAACTATGATAATTGGAGTATCAAGATGAAGGCTCTTTTGGGTGCACATGATGTGTGAGAAGTCGTAGAGAAAGGCTTAAGTGAGCCAAACGATGAAGCTACTCTAATGCAAGTGCAAAAAGAATCTTTGAAGGATTTAAGAAAGAGAGACAAGAAAGCTCTTTTTCTTATCTATCAAGCCTTAAATGATGATGGGTTTGTGAAGATTTCATATGCAACATCTTCCAAAGCAGCGTGGAATAAGCTTCAAATTTCTTTCAAAGGAGCCGATAAAGTGAAGAAGGTTCATCTCCAAACACTAAGAGGTGAGTTTGAATCTCTACATATGAAAGCTTCCGAATCTATTTCCGACTATTTCTCAAGAGTCACAATTGTTTCTAATCAATTAAAAAGAAACGGTGAGATGTTGGGAGATGTTAGAATAATGGAAAAGATACTTCGTTTATTAGATTCCAAATTTGAACACATCGTCGTGATGATTGAGGAAACAAAAGATTTGGAAGAAATGACCATTGATGAACTCAATGGGTTATTACAAGCATATAAAGAAAAGCATAAGAAGAAGCAAGGGATCACTGAGCAACTCTTCAAGATGCAATTCAAGGATAAGCATGCAAGCCAAGGCAATGATAGAAACCAACATGGCCGAGGTAGAGGTAGAGGCCGTGGACGAGGTGGAAGCTATGGTCGTGGATGAGGTTGAAATTATAACAACTTCGAGATAGCAGAAAGCTCAACACAAAGTAGTGGAAGAGGTAATATGAACTCAAGGTATGGTAAATCTCAAGTTCAATGCTATAATTGTTAAAAATTTGGACATTATGCTTCAGAATGTAGAGCTCCCAATAATAGAGTAGATGAGAAAATCAACTACATAGAGGAGAAGACCAATGAGAAAGAAACATTTTTTCTAGCACGGAAGGACGGTGATAGTAGTCAACCAAATGCCTGGTATCTTGACAGCGGTGTAAGCAACCATATGTGTGGAAGGAAAGACATGTTCGTGGAACTAGATGAGTCAGTAAGTGGAAATGTCTCATTTGGAGATGATTCAAACTTAGTAGTAAAAGGAAGAGGTAACATTCTTATTCAATTGAAAGATGGGCAACATCAATTTATTTCCAATGTTTACTATGTCCCAAATATGAAAACTAACATCTTAAGTTTAGGACAACTGTTAAAGAAAGGTTATGATATTCATATGAAGGATTGTAATCTTTCTATAAAAGATGATAAGAATAACCTCATTGCTAACGTGTCGATGTCAAAGAATAGAAAGTTCTTGATCAACATACAAAATGACATTGCAAAGTGTTTGAAAGCCTACTATAAAGATGCATCGTGGCTATGGCATCTTCGATTCGGGCATCTCAATTTTGGAGGATTGGAGCTGTTGTCTAAGAAGGAGATGGTGAAGGGACTACCT
Source organism: Hippophae gyantsensis (assembly GCA_030763125.1). NCBI lineage: Eukaryota > Viridiplantae > Streptophyta > Magnoliopsida > Rosales > Elaeagnaceae > Hippophae > Hippophae gyantsensis. The sequence goes on from CM061028.1 coordinate 32,407,805, forward strand.
TGCATTAACCATCCTGATCAACTTTGTGAAGGGTGCCTACTCGGGAAGCAATTCCGAAAAAGCTTTTCGAATGAGTCAAACTCAAGAGCCAAGAAGCCACTCGAGCTAATCCATACTGATGTGTGCGGACCGATCAAGCCTAGCTCTCTCGGTAATAGTAACTATTTTCTTCTTTTTATTGATGATTTTTCAAGAAAAACTTGGGTATATTTCTTGAAACAGAAATCATAAGTTTTTGAAGTATTCAAAAGGTTCAAAGCTACAGTGGAGAGAGAAAGCGATAGAAAAATCAAAGCCATGAGATCAGACCGAGGTGGAGAATTTACATCCAAGGAGTTTCAAGAGTTCTGTGAAGCAAATGGAATTCATAGATCTTTAACAATGCCAAGATCCCCCCAACATAATGGTGTAGCTGAAAGAAAGAACCGAATAATCCTCAACAAGGCACGAAGCATGCTTAAAAGCAAGAAACTACCCAAATATTTTTGGGCAGAAGTAGTAGCATGTGCAGTTTACTTGTCAAACCGATCTCCAACAAGAAGTGTATGGGAAAAGACACTACAAGAGGCATGGAGTGGAAGAAAGCCTGGTATTTCCCACCTAAGAGTCTTTGGAAGTACAGCCTATGTTCATGTACCAGATGAGAGAAGAACGAAACTTGATGATAAAAGCGAGAGTTTTATCTTCATCGGTTATGATGCTAATTCAAAGGGCTATAAGTTGTACAACCCACACAATAAGAAGATTGTGATTAGTTGAGATGTGGTATTAGACGAAGAAGGAGAATGGGATTTTAACTCTCATGCAGATAACTTCAATTTCTTTCCTCAGTTTAAAGAAGATGAGTAGACAATGAGGGAGCAACCTATAGAAATTCAACAAGAGCCAACGACTCCATCTACTTCACCAATGCCAACCACTTATGAAGACCCATCACCTTCATCATCTTTGAGTGGAAGTGAAAGAGTCGTGACACGTACGTGAAATCTCCAAGATCTTTATGAGGTAATAGAATGACAAGATAATCTTACCTTATTTTGTCTCTTTGATGATTGTAAACCAGTGAGCTTTCAAGAAGCTATACAAGAGAAGAGGTGGAGAGATGCGATGGACGAAGAAATCAATGTAATAGAGAAGAACGACACATGGGAACCTATTTCACTTCCCAAAGGGCATAAGGCAATAAGTGTCAAATGGGTGTACAAGACAAATAGGAATGCTAAGAGAGAGATTGAAAGGCACAAGGCGAGGCTAGTAGCAAAAGGATATGGTCAAAAGGCTGGAATTGAATATGATGAGGTATTTGCTCATGTTGCTTGATTAGAAACTATAAGACTAATCATTTCTTTGGCAGCTCAAAATAAGTGGAAGATACATCAAATGGATGTAAAATCTATTTTTCTAAACGGAGTCCTTGAAGAAGAAGTCTACATTAAGCAACCACCAGGCTATGAAGCAAAAGGTTATAAAGACAAGGTGTTGAAATTGAAGAAAGCTCTTTATGGGTTAAAGCAAGCACCAAGAGCAAGGAATAATTGCATCGACAAGTACTTTCTAGAGAACAACTTCACCAAGTGTCCCCATGAACATTCTCTCTATGTCAAGATTGAAGATGACGATATTCTAATCGTTTGTCTATACGTAGATGATCTCATCTTCACCAGAAGTAATCCGAAGTTGTTTAAAGATTTTAGGAAGGTGATGACCTGAGAGTTCGAAATGACAGATATCGGGTTAATGACATACTACCTTGGAATTGAAGTGAAGCAAAAGGAAGAAGGCATCTTCATCTCTTAAGAAAGCTATGCAAGAGAGATACTAAAGAAGTTCAAGATGAATGATTGCAAGCTGATCAACACACTAGTGGAATGTGGAATCAAACTATCCAAGCATGAAGATGGTGAAAGTGTAGATCCAACATTTTTCAAAAGTTTAGTTGGAAGTCTGCGTTATCTTACGTGCATAAGGCCTGACATCCTGTATGCCGTTGGATTGATTAGCCGCTATATGGAGAAACCGAAAAACACCCATTTCAAAACTGCAAAAAAATCCTATGCTATCTAAAAGGTACAATTAATTTTAGCTTATTCTATTCGGCTTTCAATGATTACAAGCTTGTTGGATATAGTGATATCGATTTTGGTGGAGATATAGATGATCAAAAAAGTACTTCTGGATTTGCATTTTTCATGGGAGATATTGCTTTTACATGGATGTCGAAAAAGCAACCGATTGTCACCTTGTCTAGTTGTGAACCAGAATATGTAGCAGCTACCTCATGTGTTTGCCATGTAATTTGGCTGAGAAACTTGTTAAAGGAGCTAAGTATGACACAAGAAGAGCCAACCAAAATTTATGTCGACAACAAGTCAACCATTGCCTTACCCAAAAATCATGTTTTCCATGATCAAAGCAAACACATAGATACTCGATATCATTACATTAGGAAGTGCATCACAAGAAAGGATGTACAATTCGAGTATGTAAAATCATAAGATTAAATTGTTGACATCTTCACTAAACCGCTCAAGCAAGAAGATTTTGTCAGATTGAGAAATTTGCTCGGCATCATAAAACAAGTTTAAGGGGGAGTGTTGGTTTGTAAACTTGTTTACAAGCCCAAAGAAATCAAAAACAAACTCTTTGAAATATTCTAGCCTATTTGAAGTCCAGCTCATGGAAGCTTCTATGGTGATGATCTGAATTGATAAGGATACAGCTCATGGTTGGTAGAAAGAAGAAATAAATGGGTTAGGTAAGAAGATAGGTGTATGATTTAGATTGTTTTGGTAGGTTTATATTGTATGGCTTAAATTTATTAGTTGTTTCTATAAATACCTCTCAATAGCAATGTAATAATCAAGTTAAAAGAAATCAGAAACAAAAATTTGAGAATTTTTGAATATTTTTAGAAAATTGTTCTTGAGTGTTCTTGAATTTTGAGAGTTTTGATCCATAATATTCCAACAAGGTTAGGATCTGACCCAAATTACACCGAATTATCCTATGAGGTGAATTAAACTGAACCATTTTAACTGGTTTCGAGTGTGGTTCAAGTATTACCTACAAGATACGGGTCGTTGACCCAAATTGTTGACCATTTTTAAAATATAAAAACTCCCAACAAAATTAAAGGACAACAGTGAAAAAATCCAACCCGACTTGTGACCCGACCTGAACCAATATTATAAATAATGGGACCTGTACTGAACTATTCTGAACCCAAATTAGTCTAACTAGAACCGACCCAAACGGGGCCATCCCTTCTGCAGCATCTTAATTGGAAGTGCTTAAACACACTGAAGAGCAGAAAGCACTTGATAAAAATAAGCTAAATGAAGAAGAAGAAGAAGAAGAAAATACTTAGGAGATTTTGAGCCAAATTCCCATAAGAACAGTATTCATAGACAAGATATTTCTCTCCATCTTCAACACAACAACCAAAAAGACAGACCAAATTGGGATGTCGAACCCTCGAAAGACCTTCAACTTCCCGAGCAAATGAATCGAATTTGTTATGCTTGTTAATGTGTTTGATAGCAACAATTTGTCCACTGGGCAAAACTCCTTTATAAACCTCACCTGCACTTCCTCTTCCTAAGCACTTTTTCTCATTGCCAAAACTAATTGCATTTTCAATCTCAGCCTTGGAAAATCTATAAAGACCAGTCCAAGTATTAGTAATCTGTCTTGATCTAACTGCTTTAAATGGCTTTTTCTTGCTCACATAGTTAATCACCGCAATAAGGATCATTAATATTACAATGCTTATTGCGACTGCGAAAATACTTGACACCAGAGAACCTGATTGAGTTGAATGATACATTTCAAATTAGAATACCTGACTAAAATATTTTAGTATAATTAGAACAAAATTTGTTGTAATTAAAGTATAATTTTACTTACGTTTGAGTCTTATGTAATCTGGATCTGTGAACAAAACAGAATAAAGTTGTGTCATAAGTACATACTAGTATTCCAAATTAATAGAGCATGTATAACCAAGTAAATAGAAAAACTATTAGACACAAAACCCATAATGAGAAAACCTAAGAGGTTGACTGGTTTAGAAAAAAATCCCAAATTTCTCTGCAGGCTAGGTTTATCTCATCTTTATAGATATGAGTTCAATACTCAATTCCAAATCTGTTAAGACTATAAATGGTATTTTGACCAATCTCTTCATAGTTTAGACTTTTTGTGTATTTGTAATTAATGAATTTCTAGCATAGTATCAAAACATGTGACCTTATGTTCGAATCCCTGCAACCCATAATGTTGAATTTCAAGTGATGAGTTGTAAGGATGGAGTAATTCTCGTCTTCTGCGAATGTGAGAAACTCCATAATCCTTTTATCCTCCCTTTTAAAATGAGACAATACTAAGATGTTATCTAATTGATTAACCCCATTTTCAAATCCTTCTGCACATTAGACATAGTTTGTCTAGTGACAGTTACACTAAACCCTAACTGAAAAAATGAATCTCACTAGTTATATATCCTGTTCTTGTTCTTGGATCAAGCTTTCTTTTGGGCATACTTATAGGAAAATTGGATGAATGGCACATATGAAAAAGGAGCACTTTATTCTCATGGTATCATACATTTTAATGGGTGTATTTTAATCCTATTTTTGGTGTTGGAGATTGTTGTTATAAAGCTCCTTAATTTAAGGAGTAAAACATGGAGCAAAACAAAGAGTAAAACATGGAGCAAAACAAAGAGTAAAACATGGAGCAAAACATGGAGTTTAATTCAAGGAGCAATTCAAGAAACCATTAATTTAAGGAGTAATTCAAGGAGTGAATTTTCCTATAAATAGATGTGTAATTGTAATGAATTAACCATCCAAAGTGTTCATTCCAATTGAGAGAAAAACTTAGAGAGCAAAGCTTTTGTGAGAGAAAATTGAGAGTAATTTTCTTGGGTGTAATTGGGTTATGGGTTGTGAGTGTTGTAAACACCTTGTGTAATTTCTCCTCTTTCAGTAAAAAGATCTGCAGCAGGTCCGGAGACGTAAGCAAAATTGGCCGAACTCCGTTATCAAATTTATGTGTTATTTTTCTATTCTTACTTTCTCATAAGTTTGGCTTATCAGGAATTTGCGTAATTTCCCAACAACTGGTATCAAAGCTTTTGGTGGTGATTTCTGTCAATTTCTTGCAAGGTTACTATTCACATGAATAGTGAATTATGTGAATAGTGAAATTTTGTTGACGATATTTGTTCGTTGACGGAGGTGTTATAATACACGGTGGTTTGCAGAAATAGTCAGAAACGAACCGGAGAAAGTCAGATTTGAGTGGGAGAAATGGTTGTAGATGAAGGAAGGGTGAAACTCGAGAAATTCGATGGCACAGATTTTGGGTTTTGGAAAATGCAGATAGAGGATTATCTGTATCAAAGAAATCTATATCAACCTCTCAGAAGGCCGAGGCTATGAAGGAAGAAGATTGGAATCTTCGCATGCACAAGCCTCGGAGTTATTTGATCGATGTTATCCCGTAATGTTGCTTTCAACATAGCAAAGGAAAAGACCACGGCGAGTCTTATGGCAGCTCTCTCCAATATGTATGAGAAGCCATCAGCCTCAAACAAAGTGCACTTGATGAGCCGTTTGTTCAATTTGCCGATGACGGAAGGCGCATCGGTAGCTCAACATCTCAATGAATAGACTCACAACCCAGTTGAGTTCGGTGGAAATTGAATTCGATGAAGAAGTATGAAAGCATTGATACTTTTGTCTTCTCTACCGTAGTCGGAATGCACTACGCCGAGAGTTCGCCGAGAAAGCAATAAGTTGAAATTTGACGATGTTCGTGATTTGGTTCTCGGTGAAGAGATCCGACGTAGAGTCGTGAATCGGCCAACCTCTTCGGTTTGCATACGAGTCAAGAGGAAGAAATTCAACCAAAGGGAATGGACGTGGTAGAACGTACTACGAGGTAGATCAAAGGATAGGAGGTCCAAATCCAGGAATCCTAATAATTCTCATGGCGAAGACTATCGAGTGTTGGGAATTGTGGAAGAAGCAGAGACCTTACAAAAATCGGTGCAGAGTGCAATCAAGAAGGACAAACAAGTGAAGGCGAAGCAAATGTTACTTCCATTCCTCGGGAGGGGATGATGCATTGATATGCTCTTTTGGAGAGCAAGGAAGAATCTTGGGTGTTAGACTCGAGCATCGTCATTACTACTT